>NNCF01126155.1:783963-810097 GCA_002313205.1 Laupala kohalensis | reverse complement strand
TATCTAGGAACTTTTGCTGAAATTTTTGAATTTGTCCTCTACGTGGTCATACGCAGTCTGTACTGTTTTTTGACAATAAATTTATTATTATTTATCAAACATTATAACCTTACCTAATTTTCGTATTTATTATATGATGAAAATTTACATTTTTCATGATGCTCTGAATTAATGCGTCTTACTTTCTTATTTTTCCACAAATCAAATTACTCATTTGCTAAAAACGGCGTGTTTACTCAGCACCGAGTTGAAATTTATTCAATGCAAATGAAATATGAAAGGAAAAATGCAGGTTGTCAGGGTTTTTTCGGGGGAGCGGGGTTGAAACGCTTTAGATAGTCTTACTGTTGAGTTAGATAGTCATGAGGGTGAGTTTCGTATTTTCATGAGCTCTTTCTGCGAACAGCTTTTCATACGATCCATTGAATATTCAACTGAGGAAAAAGCATTCAGCATTGAAATACTAACGGTTTATTTACAAATATCGCGTTTGTGGAGATTCTCTTTTAACATAAGGATTCAGGCAAATCTGGGCAAGAGAACGAACGGTGAAAGGGACTTCTGCTAACTGCTACCACAACAAGTGGCCTTCACCAGTACCACGTCCCTCCGGGTTGCGTCCCTTCTTCCTCCATCTGCGAGGTCGGACTGTGACGTTCGCCCTACTGCTGCCGCCGCTGCCACGGCCTCTTCGCGTCGGGGTTGAAAGAAAATCTGCCGCATTCTGAAAAGGCTCGCTGCTCCTGAACGACCTCTCAATGATCCCTGAGGAGGGGTGAACCACCTTCCCGGTTCCCACTCGCGCTAGCGCTCTAGTGTCTCGTCTTCCAAACTTCTACAAGAGGAGGTGTGTTTCTACGTTTGCCTTGCGTAAAACTTCATGCTTCTTATACAATTTTCGTATGATTTTTATTCTTACTGGTTTTTTTGGTTAAACGTAATGTATGTACTTTCAATAAGAAAAGACAACGAATGTCATGAGTCGCAATTTTATTTTTGTTTATTTATGTTGATTCTTCTCGTTATTTCTGACTATAAACATAGTATTTATCCCAGATCTTTTAAATAATTTTATTAATTTCAGTTCTCTTTTTTTTTATTTTTTATGGATTCTCCTTCGAAAAAGTTTTTCACGGTGAGTATTTTGTCCCCACGAGAAATAGAGTTTTCTTTGTTTTACACCTCCCATTCTATTTCCAACCTATTGTCTCCGTCTCTTCTTACTGGAACGTAAAATTGTCCCTTCCTACTAACTCATCGCAGTACCTAACGCTTTCAGAGACTTAACAACTTGGCTCTTCAATTCCTCTCTCTTCCTAAGCGTCATCCAATATTCACGCCATTTTCAGCCAATATTGACGTCATACTCAAATAATTATCCCGAGAGTCGTCCGCATGGCGGTCTCAATGAATGTTGGATTCTATTATTTGGCCAAAACCTATTTTATATACATTGTTGGTTAATCTCTTTTAACCTATTGTATCTGAAAAAGGTTAATATTTTAGTCATCAGCTATTTTATGTATTAGAGTTGTTAAACTTTTAACGCACAAATTACTGAAAAAGTATCTGGTTTATACAACAGACAATTGTAACATATGTGTTTCTGCTTTTTTGTAAACATACTTTGTGTTTATATTTTTGTTTATATCATGTTCATTTGTCATGTTATGTTTATTGTTATAATTTGTTATTACTTGATCACCTGACGATTGCGTATATCCACATCGAAACGTAGTGAATTCTTAACAAAAATAAAAATATTATTATTCCATAAAACGTCGTAAGTTTTTAACTATTTATTTAAATATATTACATAATGGACATTAATAGTAGTAAAATTAATGAAATTTTTAATTCCATTGTAAAATAAGTTTTTCTTTAAATTTATTAACTTTAAAAATAATTAAAAACAAGATATAACCAGTTGTCACTTGTATTTCCAAATTAAGATGGTTTAACCTCACATTTATAGAATTGTCTATTTTATAAAGGATACAGACTAATCACAAGCTTGAAAAGAATATATTTCATCAATAGTTTCATTTATTTGTTTTATCTCATCACAAATATTACATTGACAATATCAAGATGTTTTAAACAGCTTTAACATCAAAGGCAATATGCAAGCCGAATAACAATTAAATTAGAAAAGTTGATTTTGTTAATTTTTACTGCGTTACCATGAAAAATCATTGTTTGTACCAAAGTTTTCTTTCTCTGTTTTTTTGAATATCACTTAATTTTGAAGGATTCATCTGCAAGTATCATGTACAGCTTTTCATACTTTGAGACACTTCTTGTCAAGTGGCGTAAAAGTTAGATGTTACATTTTATTGCCACAATTAGTTCATCTGTAGAGAAAAACTAGATTCACATTTAGGACCACAGAATTGATTTACCGAGAAACCATGACGATCTAATATCTCAATATCAGAAAAATTTATTTGATTCACTTCCTCCTTAATTGTCTTAAATATTTAAAATCTTCATTTTTTTCGCTTCTGATATGTCAATTATCACACTTCTAATTTATAAAATTAAAAAAAATATATATTTCATAGGTAAATTATTAAACTGTAGGTAAATTTTGTATTCATTTCTGCATTACATGTTTTGCTCATACAAATCATTTCATTCTAATTTTTGGCTCAAAAGTTCCTTTATTTTATTCCTTTAAAATTTATAGCACTAATGATTTGTACTTCAAAATGGTAGGTAAATGAAACATACCACCTTAAATATTGTAACCCAATCATTTCTTTTTCTATTATCTATCCTCTCCTATCCCTCCGCTTTCGCCAATAACTTCAAGAACCTTCGCCTCCATTAGCCTACCATTATTGAACCCTTACTAGTCTCGTTCTCCACCTTTTACGGTAGATGCTCCCAGAAGCTCAACTCACCCAATCACTCCTTTAGCGCTCCTTATTTCGCCCTCAATACTCGGTCGCCTTCGTGTTCATCAGGTGGAGATTTTGCGCAGGAAATCGCGTTCGTTGGATCCGCTGCCACGACGAAACGAGGGAGAAGTTGTGGGTGGAGATGGCTCAGAGGACAGCGCGATGCGAGACATCCAGAGCATGCCAGGGATGAGGAACGTGGAAGCTGGAGACGCGAGACGTTAAGAAGAAACACGGAAAGTAAAGGAAGGAATTTGAATGGGATGACAAGAAGTGACGCATGTCAAGGTGGAGGAAGAGAAAGTTGGAATAAATTGGAGAGCGATAATGAAGGGAACGAAAGTTAGGTACGGACGGACTAGACGAAGAGAGCAGCAAAGAACGCTGGTTGGATGACTGAATAAAACGAGGCTAAATCAGAGAAGCATTGGTGTGAAAATAGAACGAACAACCTTGTTGCTATTGAAGAGAAAAAAACCCACGATGGTAGAATGAAATGAAGAGGAGGGAGAGGGTGGAGAGTGGCAGAGGTGTGTGTGACGTGACGTGGTGCTTCCCTGAAGGGAGAGAAAGCAAGCGAAGCTGGTGGCTGAGCTCCCTAGCAACTTGTTTGCGCTTTTTCTGCCCCGAGCTGACGATGCAAGGTACCTTTGCGTAGTAGAAAGAAAGAAGAAGGCGTGGATCGGGGCGGGGCATTGTCGTCCAGGCGATAAGACGAGTTTCCTCCCTCAGAGCGCGGACGGGCGCCGATTGTGCCTGGGAGCGTCAGAGGCGGGCGGGCGGGGCGAGCAATGAACACTCTTGAATCGAGCCAAGTGCTGATGGACTGACTGGCTGCAGTGCTTCATCTCTGGAAACAATGTCAAACGAAAACGAGAAAACTTTATTCATGGCAAGGAGTTCTTTTGAATTGTCCAACAAAATAAATGTGAGAAATTGTGTGTCTCTGAAATGATTTGGAAAAATTATAAGTAAATCTATTAAATTACCAAAATATTCCAGACTATTCGTATAAAAAGTCATCGCTGCATGCTTTCAAAGGAATCATAACTGTGCTAAAACTTCTATAATTTTCTCCGTTTCCTACAGCAATAGTTTGTTTGGCCTTCTGGTTAAATTGTTACCCTTACGCTACGTATTTTACAAATGTGCCCGAAAGTAGGGAGTAACGCAATAATTAGGTACAATACAAACCCAATCATCCAAATTAATAAATATTCGAGTCAAATCGATTATGTGGATGTGAATTTTTGGCTGTCCGATTGGACCCGAGTTGAAGATTTGAAAACGTTTCGGTTGCCATAGTGCATCTTTCTTCAGTAGTGACTACGCCCACGTTGTTTCAAATCTTTGTTGCGGCGTCAAGTGGACAGCCAAAATTCGAATCAAGCCGGCTGCAGAATGCTTCAAAATTATATCGATGATTCTGAAGTTTTGATGATTAAATCTGTAGCTCAGGAAGTAAGGAAGGACGACTTGAGACACATACTCTCATGAAAACTCTCAAGTGCTCAAAATTTGTTTTTTTTAGTTAACCTGACGCATTTATTTACACTATTTAATTATATTCTTATCGCGTTGACATTTTACTTCTACACTCAAATTTGATATCTCACCATGCGTTTGTAATTCAATATTGGGGTGACCGTGGGTAGTCCTTTGGACCAAATTGACAATAGAAACTTATATCAATGAAAAATTCTACATCTCTGAAACTATTTAGTAAAATAATAAACAAATCCGTTAAATGTTTACAAACAATCAATAAACTATTTGTTATGTACATTTTAAAACTCATCTCTACATTCATTCAAAGAAGACATAACTGCTATATTTTTTTCCTTTCGCACAGCAATTTCTTGTTGTCTTCCGGTATTTAATTAATTTTGAAAATATGCATTAACTTTCTTATGTTATTTCTAATACCTTTTTAACTTCACAACAATCATAATACTTTAAAGGTATTTTTAATACATAGCTCTTTAAATTATATGTTATCGTGAACTGATTTATAGTAACTAGAATATCACCCGTTACAGGCTAGGTGACAAGAATTAACCAATTTACTCCGAAATTAAATAAACTCTTGAAAATTCATTAAAATAGATAAAAGAAAACATATTCTTTTTTTTTTCATGTTGATATTATGAATTCGTACGTTTATTTCAATTAAAACATGCAAAGAACCTGATATTCCTGCCAGTCTCATCCTCTTTCCCACTTCTTCAAAAGAATTCAACGTCCCCTTTTCTGCACTTCATGCGTCTGACACATTCTTGGTTCGCCATGAGGAGCCCTTCGATGTCCCCATCAGCCTCCAAAACTGCTGTTCTCGCGCCCTCTGCGCGACGTTGTCCCGGACGGACGGTCGGCGACGCGTCGGGGGTTGACAGCTGGCAGCCGGCGGGCAGGCGCCCTACCGGACTTCGCTGCGGACCCTTCTCAGGGCTCGTTCACGCCCTGCTCTCTCGCGTCGTCGATGAAGTTCCCCCGGGATCTCAAGGGTCGCCAACATTTTCATCTCCAGGTCCCGTTTTGCTCTTGAAAAGAATCACAATCTAGAAAGTTTGAAGCGTCGTATTCGTGGTGGGACTTTTACTTGCTGGAGGTTTTTCTTTTATTGTTGACAAGGAGAACTGCCCGGAGTTGCCTGGAATTTGAAGAGAAACTTAAACCAATCGTTACAGGACATTCACAATTTCAAAACAATTCTCAATTTTTTTTTTCATATTTAAACAACAAAATATTACATCAACATTCCAAGAAAAAATTGATACTGTCAATTGATATATTTGAACCTACAGAGGGTATTAAAACCGTCAACAGATCTGTATTTATTTAGACATTTGCCCGGTGTTGCCCTGTGTTCTTGTATAATAATCTAAATTCACCATCAAGATCTGTAAAGAAAATCTCCTAAAAATGTTCAAGTTCACACAATATCTGGAGGATGTCATGAGATTTGAGTAGTAATTATAAGTGGTATGTACATACAATTTGAGTAGCAGCACTATGCAAAAATTGTCCCCAAGATGTTTGCTATATTCTTCTGTATCCATCGTTTTTTATGTCGACGTCCTTTTATTATTTAGAAATTATGTTTAAAAATATAAAGATAGATAGGTCGAATCATTTCTGTTTTACTATTATCAGAGTTAGTTACATTAAATGCTGTATTCGAAATTTTATGAAGTCAATTATAAACGATAAAAAGTTTTATAAACGTGAAAAATATTATCAAATAATTTTGCAACGTTCAGAATAAGTTTGATGTCTATTTGTTTGAGAAACTTCTGTTTTATGTCAAATCAAAAATACTCGACCAATATATCACAGAGAAAAAAATATTTATTTCTGTATTTAATATGAATTTGATAACCACGTTGAAATTTAATTGTTTTCGAATGCTCAGTATTTGCACACTTCCAAAGAACGTCAATATTCTCTCCGGTGACAGACGTCACTCGTAATTTAATTGAGGCAATACCGAATTCAAGCGGTTATCAGTTTTTAATAATGCCATTGTGTAAATGTGGTTGCTTGTCAGAAATATGATGTATTTCTCTTCTACCGATAGCAAATTCATTGAAAATTTTATTCCGTCGGGTAAAATTTTTTCTTGAAAATGTGTTACAAAATTATTATCAAAGTCGTCTCTGGAAAGTTAAAATTCATTTCAGGAATTTTTTTTCGTGTATATATGAGACATTTAAGTACACTTTATAATGCATGTTTCAAGGGAAGTTTTCATCCATCCATATCCATACTAATATATAAATGCGTAACGCGAATGTGTGTCTGCCTGTTTGCTATCTGATCACGACAAAACTAATGAAATTCGGTAAGGAGATGGTTTAGATGTCTAGAATGAACATTGGCTCACTTTTATTTTTTAAATTTGTGATATAAAAGATAGAAATGTTTTTGACAATAGCTGTCGATAAATTTAGTGAAAAAGAGAATTTATATTTTTGCTTACACTATCTAAACAGTTAGGGATAGGTTACAACTATGAAAGGCAATATTGTTTGCCTCAAAGAGTTTGACAAAAAGGTCCGCAACAGTATATGTCTATCTACAAAAATTTAACAAAGTTATTGATAAAACCTTGTTAAAAATAGAAGTGTTAAAATACTCTAATTTAAGAGAGTATTTTAAGAAGGAACAAATCATTCATCATAAACGTTTATGAATTGTTTGTTTTGTGCATTTAAAATACATAAAGTACGTCTTTAAATCGTACAATTTCGACCATTAGTTTAGATTTAACCAGAATTTTAATGAAATTGTGCAGCCGCGTCATGACTCGGAAGAGAAAATTCGACTGACGCGACTCCAGCGAAGTTTGTATTAAATATGTGGTGTTATGAATTTGAAAAAAGATAGGATGATTTTTAAAAGCCAGGAAGTGAATGTATTTTGATCTTACCAAATGCATTTTATTTTTTCCTGAGTAAAGAAGAAACTGAATCTTAGGAACATTCGGGACAATGTCAGGTAATTCCTAATCGTATCTAAATTTAAATTGAATTATTAAAATTCTTGTTGATATGACATGAATCAATAATTCTTTTACAATATGGTTAACATTTCGATTTTGCTATAATTAGCTGTAAGCATTTTTTATCGTTATATTGTAACTTGTTACAACATATTATAAGCTGGGACAGACTTCCAGTATATTTTAGTTGATATAGAAGACTGTATAATTTGGTAAAACCATGCGCGTTCTTCCCCTGACGAGAGTACGAATATAACCAAAATGTCGGGAAGTTGATTTTTTTTTTTTATTAAATCATCATGTATATTTTTCGGACTAAATGCACATTTATTTATTTTTTATTTATTTATTTATTTGTGTACAACATCTCTTAACCTTGTTCCAAACCTAGTCAATACCTAGGAACACCTTTATTTATTAATGTTTTTTATCCTCCTGTCTTAATTATAGTTTTCACTAACATTTAGTTCAGAACAAAATTTTAGATATCATTTCAAAAACTCTCATAAATTTCACATATTTTAAACACCTTATTGGGGATATTATCTACTATCGGGGAGATGTGTGTAGGTCAAGTATTTAACGATTTTCTTGTCATATTTGTGTCTTCAATCTCCGATCTTTTTTAATACTTCCCACAATGCCAATTATTGTATCTTGAAGTCTCTCAAATAGTTATGTCTTGTTAATAAATGTCAACTGTCTTTCAGTTAAAATATAATCAATTTAAAGTTGTGGGAATTTTTTTGTATTACAAAAACTCAAAATCCGTCCTGTTTTGACGTGACGTACTTGAGAGGAGTAAACGGCATTTCCGCGCTTCTCTCGATGATCCTCCAGGGTTGGCCGTCTTTCGCTCCTCTGAGCGTATCACGCGCGTTTTTCAATATTTCCCCTCTGCGATGCGGTCGACGACGTGATTTGAATATCCCTTGGGCCGAATGTTTTCACTAACCGCATCCCACTGCCACTCGTCTGCGCAGTTGCTCTCCTAATGGTGATAGCAGGAGTCAGCTGTCACGGATCTCTGGTCGCGTCCACACATCGCCAGGCAACTTGGTGAGCACTGGACTTACTCTCCGTAACATGACACGGTGGCATTTACTTCTTTCCACAAGACCATTCCCGGGGAATTTATACTCTACTCCACTTCTTTTTCCGTTATAAGCTATGGTAACTGAAATGATGTAACTAATATTCTGTACAATAACATTAACGTTTCGTTTTATGCAACAAAACGTTTATTGACCGTAATAATATAGTAGATACTACTTTCCCCCTTTACGAGTCATATCAAGTTTCTCTCGGTCTCACATTTAACAATGTAAACAGGACATCAGGGCAGTTATGAATAGTTTATGATAATACACGACGGAGCACTATGTAACTCACGCGCAATTCTCTACGAGTCAGAGCTGTCATTTGTTAGCACTCAAGTAATCGAGTAATATCTTTTTCAAATTAATGAGTCAAGTAGCTATTTTCTTGATGTAATATTTAAATAGTGTTATCTTTGAAAGCAAAAGATGAAAAATAAGACAATAACATATAATCAACATATATTTCAATTCTCTTGAGTACAATACTTTTTGTGCAATTTGCTCCGTTCGGAAACGCAGGAAAAGAACTATAATATTCTGTGGAAAGTTTCGAATAAACGTACAAGATGATGATGGTAAATTTTATGAATGTTCTACGAAATTTCAATCTATTTTAATTAAATAGTGAGCATTATGTTAACCACCATTCCTTTCTCTTCGTGACCATGTTCTTGTGTATCAAAATCTATGTTGCCATAATTTCTTGTCTATACAGTAAAACATGAAATGTAACACCTCAGTATATGATGGTATTACATTTATCACATCCTAAGTGCATTACATCGGTATTAAAATTCGAGATGTGAATATTAATTTTTTAATTATTTGCATTCTGAAAAACAATGTGTTCCTCGGTCATCAGCAATTTGAGATAAAGGAATAGTTATTTTATACACCCAAGGAAGTACTCGTATCATAGCTATGTTTTATTCTATAATTACAATTTTATTGTGAATGATGTCATTTTGTAAAAACAGGGATAAGGGAGACAGGCATAGGATTTACTTTACGTAATATGTCGTCCAATGTTAAATATCAACCTAAAATATAGTGCCATTACTTTACGTAATATGTCGTCCAATCGCAACTCTAGAGAGATTAGAAAGAAAATATAAAGGTAATAATGTGAGTAATTTTTCTAGTTTGATATGAGTTTCTGTTTCGATATTAAATTTTCAGTTAGATTAATTTAATCCTCATATTTTTCCCACATAAAATGCTTTTCTCCGTAGATTATTCATGTTTCAAATAATTATAAAAACATATATCGTGGAAAAGGACAACTTCGGTGCTCACGCATTGTTGTTTGTTGATCTTCTTTTGCTGTTCATGGATGGCTTCCTACATTTGGGGATGAAAATTCATTTTTACTTCAACATAAAATTCCTTCACATTCATGCTGTTATTTAATGTTTTTTTTCCGCTTTCCCCCACTCCACTAACAACAGCTGAGTTAAAGTTTTAAGTACTTGGAATTTTTCTTTCTGTTACTAACAAGATAAAAGTCGATTAGAAAGTTGAGGACAAGGCCGAGAACCCGGTGACTGGGGCCTCCGGGACCAATTAAGAAGACAGAAGCATAGGGAGTTGGACAAAATGCTTAGTAATACTCTTGCGCTGCTAAGATGCGCAACGAGTGCTTATAAAGCTTGGAACGCAGACTGTGTTGGAGTTGCAATGCATGCAGAAACGTTTAAAAGGAACAACTCAAGAACTTAACGAAACTGAAGAATTTCTTGCCGTAAAAATTAAAAGCAGAACAATGCAGCTTTATGTTTTATTTGTAATCTTCACAACCATTTATCTTTTCTTAAATTGCCTCTACGTAGACGTAGTTCCTTTTTTAAATATTTATTCTCCAGAACTTTATATTCACTTATACAGAAGTATCTGTGGACATGAACCATCTTCTTAACGTATTCGACCGTATCAATAACAGTATTTACTAATGCAACTTCTTGCATGTATTAGATAGTGGTCGAACGTATGATATTAACCAACGAAAAAGCAAGAGTTCCGATAGGGGAAATCGAAAGGTACATATCCTTAAGATGAAAGTGGGTATTTTCTATGGGCTGCAATTTTTTTAGCCTATTGTCATCTTTTCGCTCCATAAGATTATTAGTCATCTCTCGAGTTTGACTATTCAACAGCAACTTTTTCACTCTTCGCACACCTCTTACTATCTCACCGATCAGTTCAAGAACAATAACCGAAATAGCGGATGAAATAAGAATACTCTGTTTTTTCGGATACTCTGTTTTTCGTTGTTGTTTTTGGAAGGGGGGGGGTAATAACGATCATGTGACGTTGAGGCCACTGCACGTATGTCTTTAGATTTTGGTAGCTTCTGTATTCGAACTGCGGTATATCGATTCTCTAGACACTGGATCATTGAGCGATGTATCTTAAGATCCATGTTTTGGGTACCCCGTCTAGTTTGGGGGTTATTATATAGGGGATGTATTCCAAACATACATATCAAGAGAAGAACATTTGAGTAGTTGTTAAAATGAATGCTCATTTCTGAATGTCCAAACAAAAAGTTGACGAAAAATGCTACAAAGTTCAAGAAAAATGAATTGAGCCCAGAGACAAAATAAGGAACGAGATGATTTATGATGAATATTGTAAAAAAAATTAGAATGAAATTATATTCATTTTTGATCCTATATTTCAATGTTCGTTATTCATATACGAGTATTATGCTAAATTGTTGTAGTGAGGTGCATTGTTCTCTTGCTCTTCCGGTCTTCATAAGAAAAAGAATGTATTTTCAGTGATTGGCATACTTAAAAAGATACCACTTAAATACGAAACATACAAAAAGTTTTTCTTTTGTTGTATTCCAGTGGTGGCGGTGGATGTCCAAGCTGTTGAAGGAAAAAGCGTGGAGCTGCCTTGCAACGTTACACCTCCCGGGCACGATAAGGTTTACATGGTCTTCTGGTTCAAGGACGATGCCGGAATTCCTCTGTATAGGTGAGTCATTGCATTCTAATAGGAATGCAATTTACCTTTACTCAGTAATTGTTAATTCGTACCACTTTTAATAACTAATCGTTTCCATTATATTACCGATATTTTACAGTAATTTACGAACATTTCTTTTGACCTCTACTTTGTGGCAAATGATAATCTTTATTTACAGACTTCATGATAAAGTAAAGTTTAAATTATTAATATAAAATTTGAATACCCCGAGATATACTAATTTCATCTTCTACATATTTCTAATTGATTTATTAGGACATTAAAAGAATGTTTTTTTATAAATATGGACATACATTTTTATTTTACAACCCAATATTGTAATAAAGGTTCTTGTTTCTCCAATATAAATTTTAATTTTTTGGAGGACTTAGTTTTCTTTGGATTGTATAAAAAACTATGTACCTTCAAGCGATATGGTGTATTAATAATAATTTAATACAAATTAAATACATTGCAGTTAATGACATATCTTCTTGTTTAACTTACTTTTTCATTGGAGATGCACGTGTGTGTATGTTTTTGTAAATACCATTTTACAATGGATATTATGCATCACGTGTCCTACGATATGTTCACATCGTGACAGTACACTATGAAGTGAAACAAATGATGCTTACATGATCTGTAGTATTTTAAGAAACAGCAACATAACTAATCTACTTTCATATTTCGACTCACATAATTCACATTATTAGCAATTCTACTTTAATCTTATTATGTGTTGTTTTTGAAAGTACTGTAAACAATAGTGGAATGATATTTCAACGTATACATTTACCATTAGTTAATTTTTATACGTTTATCTTAGCTTTCATTTTAAAAAAGTGTTATTTCTTGATACTTCTTATAGAAACCTAACGCTTTATATTAAATTATGTTGTTTTTTTCCTTCTCTTCTTATAACTTATTTACTTCCTAAAAGGTTTTGTCATATTACAAACTAAATAATTATTCATGTGTTTTATTATTAAAGTATAAGTTGGTATCTTTTACATGATTAGCTGTTCATTAGATATATTCCCAAGATTTAGTAGCACACCTATTTCCAAATTACTTATGCAGAGTGCTTGATCGAAATTGGTGCCATTCTTTTTGCCGATGTAAGAGAGATATTACTCAATTGTAAAATTGTTGACGCATTGAAAGTATAATCAACTAAGACAGAAGGAAATAGAAAGTATACGCTACGCAATTGCTTATGCATATTACGTAAGCAATAGAATTGAATGCGACAACGAACAATGCTGCTGGACAAAAGAAATGCATTCACACAAAGCTTCTACAAAGGAATGAAAAACAATAACAAACGAACGTAATTTTAATCCGAAACACTGAGCAATTCGATCGTCACTCTTCCAGATCACCACTGTCACCGTCACGAGCGCATCGTCCGGCGCCCACGCGTCGCGTTCTTCATATTTTCCCATCGCCCTTCATCTTCTCTTTCACCTCCACGCGTTTCCTGACAAGCCAGCCACCTCGCACTGCCATCTGTAACCCCGCACTGCCGCCGTTTCATACCCCTTCAAACCATCCGCCCCTCTTCTTCGCTCCTCCCCGTGCAATCTCCCCGTGCAACACCCGTCACGTCGTGTCGATGCGGGCGCTCTCGCGTGAGCGGCGTGTAAATTAATGGCTTTCCGATGCTTCGCCGCCTGGTGGGCCGTGCACCAGCCGCAAATATATTAAATTAAATATCGTCCGCACGATCGCTCGCGTTTTTGTTTCTGTCCATCGCCGCTGTGGGCGTTGCCGTCTCTCCCTCGATCCTCCGAGGGGATTTACTATTAATACCATTCATTCATGATGGAGGAAGGAGGGACGTCAATAATTGAGGCTGCGAACGCGGAGGCTTTAATTTGTGAGGAACAAATATATTAGATTTACTTTTTTGCTTCTTTTGTTGAATTTGACACATTACTCATCAAAATAACGGTCGGTATGTCTTTGTTTTTCGACGTAATAAATAACTGTGATGAATGTCGTATGTTAAATTTTAATGCTTACATAATATGACTTTTGAAATTTCTTACATCCAAAGTATTTATAACTGTTTGTCACAATTATAAACTACTGTAGCATTTCCACTCAAGTCAAAATTTAAAAAAAAACAACTCAGTTTTCCTCTTAAGGGTACTTTAATACTTGAGGTGATCAATAAAAATCCGAAGTTAAAACCTTTGTTCCTCTCCTTTAAGTCGCTTTAAAGTGCAAAGAATGTGTATTGGGCCAAATTTTATTTATTAGAATAAAAATAATTTGTTCCATTCAAGATTGAGATTTAAATGTAGTTTAACATAATGGATCATTCTTTATTTTCCGAATATGAGTTTGACAAAATGGAACTTCCCATATTTCCTGCGGCTATCATTTCCAAGGTGGATGATCGAGAAGCTCAACGCTCAATATACAAAATTACAAGAGTATCTAAATTCCGATCTAACCGTTTAAAAATGAGAACTCCGACGTAGGGATTTCCTTTAAGTATGTTAATGAACCTGAAAATTTTAAATTACCGTTACAATGGACAAGATGATGATACAATAGTAAATATTCATGTAAATATGAAATAAATTTTGTGTTTTTCAACATTTTCTGGTAACTTTCTCTGTAATACATGGGACTAAGGTGTTTAAAATACAATATTTGACAAAAAAAGTGAGGTGGACAACTTAAATTAACAATTTTTGTTAGCATATATCTCGAAATCTACAAGGAACGTAGATAAAAGTAAATAAAAAGTCCTGTAAAAAAATTTACAAGTATTAGTTTTGAAAGCAGTATAGCTTTTCGTGCGATCCCTCGTTTTCGAGATATTAGCAAAAGTTCGAAGAAATGCCGCTCAAACCACTTTCAACCTTGAAGCAACATTGTTAGAACCGGGAACTTTAAGTACCTTTACCTCCAAACTACTCCAAACACATTCGTGAGGAAACAATTCCACTATTTTCAATGCCTTCTACAGCTCCTTCGTTCACTAGACTAGCAGGTACCTATCAAATCATTGAAATTGTTCCTAGTCCTGCCTTTCAGGCGCTTCTTTAGCCATTTAAATAATTCGAAATCCAACGTATTTCACAGGATATTAAATCTAAGATGTTGCTCTTCAAGTTTTGTTTCGAGTAGTATAGAAACTTGANGACAGGTATAGATACTTGAACCATTGTTCATAGTATATAGGCATCAAAAACATTCAACCCACGTTTTTTAGACTTGAATACTAATTTACTAAAAATCGGTAAAATGCACAAAAAATACGTCCGATAATTAAATTAAAGAGCGTTTTAAAACAGAAAATAAAACAATATTTAGGACTGTAGAATGATTTATAACGGATATGCAATTTAAGAAGCTTAACCCCTACTTTTTCCTTCAAATATTTCCATGTTGGAAAACTCAGTTCGATGGGGAACTTTCAGTATTTAATACTCCCAGTATGGACAACAAATTGCAAAAGAGAAACCTATTCCTATTTTTTTCCGTATTATTGCTTTTTTTTTGTATCTACTTTACTGAGCTATACGTTAAAATTCCAAAATATTCCCTGACTTTTCATTTATTTGAATAAAAATATTTTAGTTTATTTGTAACTTTATTACGTTATTCGTAACTCCAAAGAATAAATAACACACGCACACAAAAAATAAAAATTGGTCTGAACAAAAGACTAGACCAATGTATTCTTATGTATTTTGACGCGATGATTCCGAATCCGGAGCCAGAATTGTTCTATCACCCACCATTTTCTTTAAAATCGCGAAACACCACCTTTAAATATAAAAAAATATGGAAAAATCTTGCTTTCGGAGGCTCCGAATTCGGATTCAGGACATCAAAATACACACCTTACACTCACTTTTAGTCGACTTGGATAATTATATCTGATTTATCCCTCCGAAAGCAAGATTTTGTGCCTGTGTAATCGTACCAGAGTATAAATTTGTTAAAATATTTACAAACAAAATTGATTCAGAGAATTCTCACTACGCATTTAGTACTTTGGAAACAATACGTTTTACTAAATTTTATGATTAAAATTGTTACATCGTCTAAATTATTTTCTTATTGTGCAACATTTATTTCAGTGGAATATCAGCTATTCTCCGACTATTAATATTGAAATCGTTTCGAAGGAAACTCTGCCTCTTTATTCTTAACCTGAGTGTGACAGATTTTATATTGAAAGTGCTTTTGTTCAACCGGAGTAGAAATGGAGAAAAACGTTCCCGTCAATAATTTTAATGATACATATTCCACTTATATCTCACTGGATACTCATAATTAAACTTCTTATATATTTGTTCTTGCGTTCAGTATCAGTTGGAATAAGACAGTAAAAGATAAAATAATTCATTGTTTTTCTGAAGTTTCTTGTTGATTGCAGAATTATTTAAATGAACTATGTACTGATTTATTAGAATATAATTATTGTAAAAGACATGATGAAACAATATTTAATTCCCACAGTAAGCAACCATTTCCAATAAACGTATTCATTATGGGTTTTTTTAATGTTATAAATTTAAATTCAAAAGGTAATGATATAGATTCGAGATAAAGAAAAGAATTATGTTTCATTGGTAAGATACCGATGAGTATTCTCTCCCCCTACCTCGCACATTTCAATCCATAGTCATGTCATTTCTAACAAGACAACCGGAAAATTATCTTCATATATCCCACATTCCATAAATATTAACCCGGATGGTATTATGAGCCAAAGTATCCACCTGCAGCCGTTTCTCGCAGGAGAATACAACAAAAACCTCGAAAAAATTGAGTAGACCCCCATTACGATTGACGAGCCCTAAAACCCCACAAATAAAACATTGGGGAGCGTTAGCATTAGTTCCTCGAATATAAGACAGGTTTCCCTCTCGAACAAAGATTTCTCCGCAAATGGTGCGGGTGGACCATTCTTTGCCAGCAACAGTTTGTGGGGACATAAAGTTCAATCGGAGCCCATGTTTCGTTGCCGTGTTTAATGCTAAAAACGATGTCTTGTATCGACGATGTGATGAGTACAGATGAGGTGAATGGACCTTGTTTCTAGGAAGCGGGGGAGTAAATGGAGCAACAATCCGTTGTTCCCCTTGAACCCTGCCTTTGTTCCCCTTCAAGTCCTGTTATTTGTCTCGAGTTTTTTTTTTGTTCTAGAACTAGGAAGTAGGAAGGTAGGACGAGAAAGAGAGGAATTAGAGCTTTGTTCCACAACAGCCTGTCGTAAGTCGCACGAACCTTGAGAGCAACAAGCATTCATTATCTACATCGGATCGTGGTGTGGTATGGGATCCCCACGACGGAGGAGGAATTCACTTGCTTTTCGGAGTTGTCTCCAAAATCTACCTCTCAGCGTCGTTACTCTTTTGCTTGAGGCGCCGACTCGTGCGCGCATATCCTCACCGCTCCTCATTTGTCTCTCACCGTTTCCAACTCTACTCTGCTTGTCCGAAAGCGCCATCAAATGTCCCTGCTCCCAGGTATTCTCTTTGGCTCGTTCCAACTTCCTCATCTCCCTTCGTTCACGCACACCTTCGCCTACTTTCTCCCGTTCCCCATACTGCCAACGGCGCAAAGTCCCTACAGTCGCGAGTTCCGAGTTTTAATGTCTGCGGCTCCAGCCACCGCGAGCAACTGTAAGTGGAATTAAAGGTAGTGTGTACGTTCCTGAAACACAATTCCCAGATTAAATTTGAGCGAGGTAAACTTCGGCTCGAAGGTAGGCCCCTGTGTCGACCGTTTGACCCCCGTGAGCGTCGGTTAAGAGTCTGTGGCACGTGACGTTGGCAAAGAAGGGGGACGGAGTGCAAATGAAGAGGAGAGTGTGGGAGGAATCGGGAAGAGTTCCATGCTGGGAGAAAGAAGATTGCGAACATTTCGCGGTGCTTGCCAGAAATTAAAATATTTAATTCTTTTTCACTTGCTCATTAAGACAACTTAAGAGTTGAATTTTTGTGCTGTGGTAGATGAATACTTTAAAAAAATCTACATCAAAACGCAAAGTTAGGAAAAGAAAATCCGTAATATGAGAAGAAAATCAAGTAGAAGAGAAGAAAATTTATTATGGATTTTATTTATCACATTCTTTTAACATAAAAGGGAATCATCATTAATTAATTCATGGTTCTAATAATTATTTTGAATATATTATTAATATGTTCGTGTCACTTTGATGTATCTGTATTTTATTGTGCTAACGCATCTTCATCCACCGTCATGTTCACCAAATCTTCATCTCCGATGCGACGTTAAAGAAATTCTCCCATTAAATCTAGCATTTAAGTCTCCACTATTGTTTAGCAATTTCCACACACTACAATTACTGATTTTAATGTTTATTAAGCTGCAGTATCCAATTAATAGTACCAAGCCCGGACATACATAATTATTTGTTGCGCAAGAAAAATATTTATCGGTCTTTTATTGCCGAGAGACAGTGGGTACTCCAGCTTAAGATATATTCTGAAATATACAGATCTATCTCCGTAACCAATAAAGATATAGGAATGCTGTTTTGGAATAATTTGTTGCTAATATGTTACGCGAGAACAAAATTTGTCGCTGCTCCCGTTTCCGAGAAACACAATTGTTTTTCTTAACAGCAAATTTGCAACAAATTTTTATGTATTTCTCGTCTTGGAGTTTAGTTGTGTATTGTAAATTTTGTGAATAAAGTAAATTGAAATTGAAATTGGCGCTATAAAGTGGATAATCGGGCTTAATGGACATCTCATTCGGAAGGAAGAGGAGTAGTAAGGAGATTCCGGAAACGGTTCCCTTATCAGGTCGCGAGAAGACTCAGCAGGATCGTCTTGGCCCAGATGCGCTTCTGTTAAAGACCTGACAAGTGGAGGTGAGTGTAGGAGATGGGGGTTACCGCCTCGTACAGTGCCAGCCCGTAGATCACGCGATGCGTCACATCCGTCGGCGGCGCTCGGTAGCGTCGGTGGTGGATCTCCGGTATCCCAGTGTCGTCCTTTCGCCGGTGGCAGCGGTGGATCACCTTACGGACGCAGTCTCGCAACCGCTCAGCGAAGAACCGATGGACGTGCAAGATTCAGCACACTTTTCAAATAGCTGACGAATGGGTTTTCGGGTTGTAACAGCAGTGGAGGGGCTTGCTGAAGAAGGCGAGGTTGCGGGTACGGGGAGATTCAAGGGCGTCATGATGCGTCACGGACACGATTGTGAGGGTGATGGAAAACAAAAGGACATTCTAGACACTTTATTTCACATTTGTGTAATAATTACGAGTGAAGTTATAGAGACACTCATTTTGTATAATTTTGTAAGTACATAAGGGTAAGTTAAACTACGGAACCAGTAAATTTGTTTTTAAACTTCTAATATTCAGTTATATCCAATATTGAGCATCAGGTCTATTCCTGTAGTATAAGATAGGCAATCCATTGTCGTGTGGAGGACCGCGTGGGTCACCGTCAGCGCTTTATCGAGGACAGTCGTCGCAATGCCGAGCGTGGAGAGAGGTCAGTGGGACACAGTGACAGGCATTATATAAAGAAGGAATTATGGTCAGCTCAATCTCAATCAGCTCCCAATCGTCTCAACCAGCTCTTCATCGACTCACGACCACCAGCCGCTTCACCGCCTCCAGGCTCGGTCTTCTCCCGTCGCCGCTGCCGACTTAGGAGCCGCCGACCGGCTATACGCCGTGATGCCGTTCCCGTCTTCGAACTCTGACCGCCGCGCCGCACTGTGTCTCTCGACCACCTCCGACGCTCGGCTCCGCCGCTGACCGCTCGATTGTAAGTATTAAAACACCTTGTGCACACTCGGAGTTTCATTGGGAACCGAACTTCCTTGTCACCTGTCCGACAGCAATCCTTCCGGCCAACCTGAGATTGCCCACGACAGGGCACGACACCATATCCATACTAATATATAAATGCATAACGCAAAAGTGTGTCTATTTGGTACCTGATCAAGATTAAACCGCGGAACCGATTATTATTAAATTTTGCAAGGAAATAGTTAAGATGTCCAGAATGAACATAGGCTATCCGCTATTTTTGAAATGTGTGATAAGAAAAATATAAATTACTTGACAATAAATGTCGATAAAATCGAAAAAAATGAGAGATAAATTTGCTTACGCTGCCTAACCTGTTGGAAATGGGTAACAATAATGAACGGTAATATTGTTTGCCTCAAAGAGGTCTTCAAAAAAGTCCGCGACAGCATATTATATCTTCAAACATTATCCTAAATTGTCGATAAAACGTTATTAAAAATAGGAAAGTGAAAAACTTCAATTTAAAAGAGTAATTTAAGAAGGAGCAATTCAATCATCATCAAATTTAATAGATTATTTGTTTCGCACATTTAACAAAAATAAATGAAAAAAGTTATTAAATCATACTACAATTTCGACGACTAGTTTAAACTTAACCAGAATTTTAATGAAATGTTGCCGTTGCGTCGTGCATCGGAAGAGAAATTTCGACCGGCGTGGCTCTCGCGATATGGTGTAGTGTATACAGTCAAGTTTTGTATCAAATTTATATTATTTTGAATTTGAAAAATTAGGACAATGTTTTTTAAAACCAGTCAGTAAAAGTATTTTGATCGTACAATATAGATTTTGTTTTTTCTGAATAAAAGAAGATTAGTCTATGAGAAATGCCGGGCAACTTCAGCTAGTTCATAACTTCATTTCCGCAAAAATCATCTACTCAAGTTTGGTCCTCGTTATTCCTTTCAAGAAAACTACTTTTACAAAATTTTCGTATCAACTTTACACTTCATTGTAGATTACAGTTACGAAGGTAGGACGAACACAGGATTTTAATAGTAGTTTTCTCTGCTGTAGTTGAGGAAATTGATCAAGACACAAGAAAATGTTATCGTGTTCTTATCTAAAACATATAACGTAGGTACTAAAAACAGAAGTGTAGAGGTATTTTTTTGACTAGAAGAAAAGCAACTGCTCGTTCATGGTAAAAACAAGAAGATTCTCCACAGATTCCTTCTACATGTGTGAATTTGATTAGCTTTTCATTCAATTAACTATATGACTATTTCTTGTTTTCTATGATTAAATCCAGGTACCGTTCTATATTTCAGTTAGAGTACTTCTATTTTCAATTCATTAAATCTGGTTATTTAAATAATAAGATATATCTCCGTTATATGAGAATTTTATTCATCGTAAATATCTCTGCGTTAATTTTTCTAAGGTGCAAAAAAATACCCAAGAGCCACAATGTATCTTTTTAATGAAAAATCGAATGATGTTCTATAGGTCGAGCGTATTTCTGTTTTTCAACCTTCCGTAAAAAATAACTTAAAATTATGAATTTTCTCTTAATCTATTTACATTATAGCTTTTTATATTTTATACTGCGTTCAAAAAGTAAATTTTTTATACAGAATGAAGTAATAACTTTACTTCAGGTTCACCTAATACAATTTTCTTAAAATACCAATGACAATGGGACATTTGAATTAAAAACCTTATAATCTGTGCGGACGAGCATATAATAACAGTGAAATATATTGCTCAATTAATTATCACTATCCCAAAAATGTGCGGTATTTTCCACAAAATCCCTTTCTCGCTGTTCACTCATATTAACTAAATACAGTTTTTATTTCACAAAAATCCATGTGTTTATGTCACGCTTGTCATTCTGATTTCACGGTGAATTGAAAGGGTATATTACTTGATACTTAATTAATTTGAGTAAAGTAGACTCAATTTAACATTTATAGTTAAATTTTCTTGTTAGAATCCCCCTTGTTCTTTAGTTGAACTACTATTTTAACTGATGATAATTAATGTTTTAACCTTTTTTGATATCATAACAGTAACACACAAAAATTGACGAGAAAATGCGATTTTCTTAGCACCCTCCAGTATCCCATTGGTTGATAGTTTTTTTGGTCGTGCATAACCTGGTGCTCAGGAAATTTCGTGGTCATCAAAACTTCCCCTCAACAACTCGCATCTTTGTGTCGTACTAGAGGAAACAGAAAATATTTAAGTGTTGTTAAAGGGTGTGGATAAAATTTAACACAAACAAGCATAAAAATATATATTTCGTTTCTAGACCACTAGACTAAAATGGTGAAATAAATCAGAAACTCGGATAACATTTTATCCAACGAACAGAGACATGCTGTAATGGAATTACGTAATAATATAATTAAAATGCGTAAGTAGTGTTGCGGAAACTGACGCTGGGTGACGATCCAGAGTGCTGGTGTGGGTGGTGATAGAGGGGGGGACGTAGGCTCATGATGAGGGTGTGCGTCCCCGCGTCGCCAGCGAGGGTGAGGAGGGTGAGAGCTCGGCCGCAGGGCGCGCCCGGTGCCTGACATCCCCGGCCCCCTTGTCCGATTACCCGCGCTGACATCCGACTGTCGCGACGCGTCCACCCCTCACCGCAGCCTTCCCCCAACGCCGCCGTCGACGGGGATCGCTGCGCGGTTCAACGAACTGAGATGATATGGCAACGGCATTGTGGGGGAGTTCGGTCTCCTAGCTTTGGTCCAGGATAATATGATTCACATGGAGAAAATGGTGGATTTGCATTTGAATGTGAAACAAAACTTACAAGCAAGTCTGTATGATGGCAGTTTTTTTTTCTTTCCAGTGGTTGTGTTGCTAAATCAGTTAATTTTCTGGCATTGGAAACAATCACGAAATTTAGATATAGAATTTTTTCTTGCTATATTGTTGTTATTATTAAGCAATACTTATTCATCACTACTTCGTCCATTATGTTTAATATCTTACTTCTATGTCCAACTACTCTCTTTTTCAAGTTGTATTAATACTATTTTATCGAGAACTCGTTTGTATTTTAAACTTCTTAAATAGCAATACATGAAAGAAGAAAAATGAAAGCAAAACACACTGTCAAACAAACAAAAAATACATTCTAATGTGTCCCACCATATAACTCACTCGTGGAACGATATTTCGCAATATATTTAGGACGTATAAGCTAAACTGTTCAACGAAAAATATTTTATCTTCTGTGATGTGGGAACTATTAGTGCGCTCCATACACTAATAAAGTCAGTCCGATTAGTGATGCGAATATCTTTCTCGCATTTATTTATTTACGTCACCGTATTCTCTCCACTCATTCTATCCACCTTCCTCTAGACTTGACATTAAGTTTTTTAAACGAGGATACGAACTTTTCCTTGTATTTAAGATCACTTTTGTTTGGAGATTTATTCTTCAAAGTAGACAAATTGAAGAATGTTTTGGATGTGAAGAAATTTCTTTCAAAAATTTACTTGTTTTGTTAAATTTTCTTATACACTACTATTTATTTTGATAAACGTTAAACGTTAAAAACACAACAAACAAGTTTTCAGTTATTAATCACCAATAAGACTGTAATTTTCCGTGCTTGTCTCTTAAATTTTAAGTGTCGATCTAACATTTATGGAGTTAGGGGTCGATTTCTTAATACGATGAAGAAAGAAATACAGAGCTGAAATAGCCTTCAACATTAAATTTTCATCAATTTTCCCTCATACCCTAACGAGGGTGTTTTAACATTTCACATTCTCTCTGTTCCTGCATACAAAAATTTTAATACAATACTTCCCCTTTCTTGCTTATATTCTTCCTTCTCTCTTGTATTCTTCTTATCTTATTCGTGATTATCTCACCTACTCGTCCTCAATCGTATACTTCCTTTACAGTCAATAAAGACACGTCCTGGTTCAGAAACTCAACCAGTTCACGCAAATTCTCTTTCAAGATATGTAACTGAACGCAATACTGAAAAGTACAACAGATTACTGTCGCCAAAGCACGTTAATTATTTCAGGTACAATAGAGAATGATATTTTAATTTTCTTATTTGTTTGAATAATTCACTTTATGACAATTCTATTTTATGGTTTATATTGGAGGAACGAATATTGGTACTAATTTTTACTAAAATTTGATTTTTTTTATAAACACGTGTACAAAGCGTTGTAAGGAACCTTACACAAATTTATTAATTCTTCATGCCAATAACATTAATTGATATACAAAAATTACTTTGAATTCAATGAAGTTTTATAGTTGCCCATATAAATTTTAAAATTAAAGGTAATTTGTTAAATAATATAGAAAATACTATTCATTTGAAATATTAATATTATTGTCCTAGATATGTTCTGTTATCACGCATTGGAAATAAAAAACACATGTATAAAGTTATTCATTAAACGTTGATTTATGAATTTTTGTGTGCATATTTAAATGGTAATATACAACTTGAATTTAAAAATTGTCAGTTGCATAATATAGAAGAACGTATAAAATATTAATCTGCATATTATTACTCTACATGAATCAGTATAACCCACTACATAGTATGTGTACCTAAAAAGTGTTTCAAATATAAAATGTCAAATTTATAGTAGGATGAACTTCCAATTTGGGAAATGGATTCGGATAACTGACTCCTAGAAGAAAGTTATTGTACAGATTTCCTAAATCATGTTCCATCATACCACGACAACCAAACTCTTTATCTTCTAAAACATCAATTTAACTCAAGTGAAGAGTATATTTCTTAACTATGTTCTCTTTTACTTCTTTAGCTTCTGGAATTCTCTTTTTATAATTGTATATTTGAACATTTCTTTTCGTTTTAAATTACGTTTAAATATATAACTTGTTGTAAATACTAGTTTGTTTTATGCATGCATATTTGTTATGATTGACGTTTAGATATTACAATAGATATATAAATTCGGCAAACGGAAACACGGTAAGGAGAACCATATGAAAACCAATAGCTATCCTGTTCCCTCAACCACAGAAGTCTCTGGAGAGATTAGAATTCAAATATCTGTACCCAGAGGTAGAACTACAAGCACTAGTCACTCCGCCACTGGATATCAACGTTACATCACCGAATTCTATAGACCGAGAAGGTTGCTCGTTGCGGTTATTCGTCAACCCCAAGTCAACCCTTTGGGTTCCGAAAACAGTGCATCCAACGACTCTCTCCACTTCCCTCACAAACGGTCAAGGTTCATGAGAATAGCAAAAACGAGGTGGCATAAATCTGTAGAAGTTCGCTACTGGCGATCCGCCGAACCGTAAATCTCTCTGGACCGTAGGTGCGAAACAAGGGCAGGCCTTGTGATGTCGCGTGGGTGGGGTTGATTTAGAACAAATAACATTCGAGTATGAGATAATTGTTTGGGATAATGACCAAAGTAATGGGGGCATGTGATTCTGTTACAACAATTATAACAGAAATTTCAAAGAAATTTCAGCTTCTTCAAACAAAATTTTTGCTTTGAGGTTATTTAGATATGTTACTGTTTTCTTAGGAATAAGATTCATTACAAACGCTTTGTTATCCGAGTTTTGAGGTAAAATATGTTTTGGTGGGAAAGACAAAAATATTGAAATAATAGTAATCAAGGTGCAAAATAATGTAGATTATGGTTGATTGTTGTGTGGGATAATAAGATGTCAATTATTTTGTTTGATATAATATATGTTATCTGAATATATTTTCATAGAGAGTAGTTCACTCATATTATGTGAATTAATTACTATCTAATGTTATTTGATAATTTGCTATGTTCATGGTACGTACTGTACAGTACGTAATTACAAAATAAATCGAGAAGGTTACGTTTATGTAATTTGCGATCCATTGCATCAAAACATAGGTTTTATTAAGTAATTATAACAATATTTTTGTATTTTTGAGTTATTTAATGAGGTTCCATTATGATACTGACGTTATGTAATGAATTATTCTTCTGACAATAAATATTTTGATGAATTTCGGATGTTTATTGTCAAAATAGTTTATAGCCAAAATAGAAGTAAGAAACTTTAGCCAAGGAGAGTGATACAGACTTTCCGTTTCAAAAGCAAGTGAAAGATTATCATAAGAGTAAAGGATACGTAAAGATGAAAATACAGAGATGAGATATTAAAACAGATATTCTTAGGGTGTTCGCAGTTAAGTAGAAAAAATAAATAAATTAATAATGAACAAGAGTATTATTATTTCTAATTCTTATAGAAATATTAATTTCATATAAGTATGTGAAGTCCATTACAAGGAGGGAATTCCCTGCTTTTCAACTGTTACACTATTTGTTATTCTTGATCTAGCATCCAATACGAGGATGGTGCTACGTGCTAGTTCTAGAGCTTAACTCTTGTACATTCTCCAACCACTTTCATCTTTATAATCATCGCTAACCACCCTTGATTCTCTTCTACGCGCTGCCTGTCGAAAGCATGTCACCGATGCCACTGATTGACAGATACGCCGCCTGATTGAGTAATTTATAGCCGCATGTCCGTCCACCCCTGCACCCACCGTACGTATAGGCTGCCCGCATCGCTGCACCACAGCGCCCTCCACATGTTGTCAGCCTCTGCAGTTTCGAGTTCTTGCCGCTGGGGGCGTAGGCAGTTCGCCAGCGAGAGAGAAAACAAGTTAATGTGTCTCAGTCTTGTGTTATAATGGAAGAAATCAACAACCTACATAGTGAGTTGAAGAAACTGACGTTGCAGAACTGATCAAAATATTCTCAAAACCATATTTTTTAGTACACTTTGAAGTCCTCCGCGCTTCATAACATTTTATTACACATATCTGAGAACTATACATAATATCGTT
>NNCF01126155.1:739170-781361 GCA_002313205.1 Laupala kohalensis | reverse complement strand
CCATTTTGCAATCTGATGTGGATGATGACATGTCGTTCACATACAATAAAAAGAGTATAGGGCCGAGAATTGATCCTTGGGGTACTCCGCAAGTAAGTGGCTTTGTTTCTGAAAGACAACGCTCAAGTATTTTATTTTTAGTATAGGATATTTCTACCTGTTGATATCTATCTTTTAAATAAGAATTTAGCCATTGATGTGGAAGTCCACAAATGTCTAATGAATGCAATTTGGAAAGGAGAATTTCGTGATCGATGACATCGAATGCTTTGGATAATTGTATTCCAACTCTACAGCTTGTCATTCATATTTTCTTAAGGACCTTGTGTGACGAATAAAGAGAGATTATGAATTAATTACATTTTTCTTTTTTTAATGAATTTTCTTACTTTTGAAAGAGGAGTCATTTCGCCCTGCTTACTCACAAAATATTTGAGTTGTAAGAAAACCATTCGCTCGGTATTTTGATGGTCAGACTGCACAAGGCAGTGTTCCATCGCGCGCTCTACCAGTGGCTCTCTGGATCCAAGATGGCAGCGCAGGTGAAGGAGGACTTCCTCATGTCTTCATGATGACAACAATGACATGGAAATTATGAGTAAATGTTGTGGTGGAGTGAATAGAAGGGAAAACGGGAGTACCGCGATAAAACCTGCCGCGAACACCAGCGCGAATTCTATTTGGATCAGACAGGGTTTGAACCAGCGTCACCAGCCGGGCACTACGCCTCGGGTTGCCCTTCTCTCCTAAACCGGTATAAGCGAAACGACAAACACCATTATACCACGTAACAGACTCTAGAAACACAAATTCGATAGTACCGACGAAATAGTGATTGAGTATTAGGCGTTGGCACATTAGGTTACATAGCACGTCTCTTGGCCACATTACAACGCTATAACCTTCACTTACGGTGCCACCAAGCGATGCGGTACGACGCGTTATGTCCATCGCATCTCGGAAGCGAAGATTACGATACTGCCCACCAGAGGCCTCTGACACAAGGGAACGGAGGAGGAGGAGAGAGATTTCCCCTTGACATCTCCTACTAACTCGGCACTCTCTACACCTTCACCACCTTTCTCACCTTCTTCCTCTCTCTTCTTGCACGCTTTTCTTTCTTTATATTGAACAGTTCCTTATCACACTTTTACTCTTTTATTGATAATTTTCACACTTTCAGTCTACGACATCATATCCATCCAAGGCGTGCGACGCTGTGTTCTTCACATTGTTGTCATCCCATCGCCTACGTCAACTCAATCACTATCAAAGACAAATTTCTGATGGGTAGTATAGACTCTGATATTTACTGGTGATGTCCTACATATACTGATATAAAGAGTGGATTTTGGAAAGAGAACCCTATGTGCAGTATACTCGGTCGTCCAAAACCAATGTAGTACAAGCATAAAACTTAATGGTTTGTAATGATCATTCATTTTGTAGATGTCAGTGTATACAATATGATCTCGTGAAAAATATGTAATAACATATATTCCAAGTGAGGTATTTCTCCTCCAGTTAATACGATGGAGATGGGATTTAACTTTACCCCGGAAAAAATATTACGCAATATTGAATGAAACTGCTCGAGAAACTATGAAAATTTCATTGTTATATTAGAGGGTTCTTCTGAACAAAAATAACGTAAATAATAGTTTAAAATTCAGTACGTTTGGAAATATTCATAGGTGCGTTGAATGTACTATGTACTATGAAATTGAAATTCACTGTCTGAAATCCAGTATGTCTGGAAGGAGAACGGTAAACACCTGAGAGGTCTAACAACTTCGGTTCGAGACACTTTCTAGTAGATGGAAGGTGGAGTCAACCAACTGGTTTGAACTGCCGCCCGCAAATTTGTACTTAAGGAGGCCCGCCCGTAAGGTGGTGGGTGGACTAACCCTTGGGCCGAGTGAGTCACAAGGGTTCGTGAGTGCGAGGTGGGGGAGGGCGATGGATGGCTGGTAATTATGTCCGCCGCTGCCGGTCCGTCGGTCGGGGTCCGAGGCCGGTCCGTGCGCACTGCGCCGCGCTGGGAGTAAGAGCATTAGCACTCAATCCGACGCTCCCGAGACGCCGGCGCCCGGTGCGGCGCGGCGGCCTCGTGTATTTTTCAAGAGCGCCCTCCTCCTCCTCCTCCTCCCTTCGGTCGTGAGGAGAAGTCCCTGTACTCGACCGCATCGGGAGTTGCTGCGGTCTCTTGCGACGGTGGCGAAGGTAAGTGCCCTTCCGTTCCTTCTCACAAGCCTCATCCATTCTCCCCTTCCTCCCTCCCCCTCTTGAACCCTTCACGGTAACCTCCCACGTGGGGTTAATAATTTAAAGCCAATTATCGGTGGGCTGTTATCGACGCACTATTAGCATTACACGCGCGATAGCGGGATGGATGGGCGGCCAGACACGCTTAACTTAAGCAAATTGCGCACGCCAACGCGAATTTCGATAAAACAGGAACATATTTAGTGCATTTACGCCGATGCCGCTGCCAATGTACCCAACTCTATTCTCCCTCGCTGTTCGTTCCTCTTCACCTCGGCCTATCCCTCCCATTCGGGTTCAAAGCCTCGTAGACTCGGATACCCTCTACGCAATCTCACTCCCCGCTCTTGCTGGTCCATCTCGTTCACCGAACTACAGGCGCTCGCTTGGATGGTTCGTGTACTCTGAGTTATTAAGCCGTAATGCACTACCGCGGAATCGAACTTGTCTATGGAAATGCGAAGTGGCGGCTGTAGCGCCGCGCGTCGCCGGACAACAGCCCTTTCCAATAACGCTGTGCGCAATTAATTTTGCCACTAATTTTACTGCGTAACCGCATTACTGCCGGCGGCTGCAAAAGACCGCGCGCGCTTTTGGCGCGTTGATGGGGATCAAGGATGGACAGTAGGAGTTCGCCCCCTGTATGCTGTTCAACCGCTTGACTCGTGCGGCCTTTTGCGGTGTATCGCTCTTTGCTTTAGGGTCGCAGTTTGTCATTAATTATGGTTTATCCTTGGTAATGATGTGGACTATCGACAATTTAATGTATTTTTGAAAAAGAGGGAGATGTACTGACAACATCATTTGACGAATATATAATAACATTTACAACGTTCTAATATCCCTTTCATGTTAAAATTGATGTCTACAATTTTAGTGTTATAAATTTTGGATATTACAACCGTAATTAAAATTTAGTATTAGATACTTTATGTGTCGATCACATCATCATGTATCAAACGTTAGTACAGGTAATTTACTTGATTAAATGAAACAATTTTGGTTTATCCATCTGCGTATAAATATGGAAACCTGCAATATTCATTTGATATGAAAAGTTATGTATGATAATATAGTTAAGAATGATACTGTGATTACGTACCTTGGTATTTATATTATGACAATATGAATAACCATGTTAATTAAGATTAGAAACCAAGAATATTTTTCAGTTTAATAAATTACTTTCGAATACTTGTAGTGCTATATGTTAATGGATACCGAAGAGTATTCTAACACACACAAAATAATATCAAAATAAGTAATTAATAGTACATGAAATTGTCAATTTATTTTTTGCTGTTCACAAATAAAATGTCGAGTTTCAAAACTCAAATGAAATACTAATTATTTGTATATAATAAATACAGAGACAATTAAATATCATTAGGTACCTTGCGCTTCACAGTTCTACGTAATGAATGTTCCGAAGCATAAGTGTCTACGGATCACAATGAATGACGGCATTCATTACTTAGTTGAATGACCCTTGCAAAGGTGAATCTCCCACCACAGGTAGCAGTTTGTTTCTGGGGGAAGTATAGGACTGGGGAGGGGCGTTAGATCCCAAGGGCGGGCANTCTGGGGGAAGTATAGGACTGGGGAGGGGCGTTAGATCCCAAGGGCGGGCAGCGTTAGGGCTTAGCCCCACTTACCCCGCAATTAGCTGGGAGACACTGTCCTCACATACCCCTTCTCTCAAACTGCACCGCTTTTACCGACGGTGCTAAAGGAAATATTTACCTGGTGGCAGACGTCATCGATTTGGGACTTTCGCACCTGTCGTAGGCGTGACTAACTTTCGACACTTACACCCATTTTCACTCTTCTGGTACACCATCCTATTTACACGTCTATGTTGATGTGACTCAGGACTTAATTACTTTATTTACTGAAAATTATTTTCAGAATAAATAATTCAGTGGAGGAGATCAGATAGTAAGCATTTCATTGAAATTAATAAATATTTCATTGATGTCTTAAGTTAAACATTTAATTAAAATAACTTTTTTAAACCTCGTTTTTATTTGCACTAGACATAAAGTATTGCGTTGTCAACGGGAATATATAAGTCTACCAAATTTCATTAAATTTCGACGACAGGAACTAGTTCAACAGTTAATTGCAAAACTTTAACTAAACAAACGTCAAGTTTGTAAAAATAACATTATTGTCCCTTAAAGTTTTCCAATCAATCCAAATGTATTTTGAGTCCATGAAAATTCAGCCCTTTTTCCCTTTTTGCGACTGAATTTTAACAACGTAAATTAAAATGTCTCGCGCACGATTGTTAAGATCATAAATAGGACACTTCCTATGATATTTCATAACGCCATCATTGATTTCCTATTCGTCAGAATGTTTTAAAAAATTAGTTGTTTCACAGCGTAAAAATATTAATCAAGTTTACATATTCATAAAAATTCATTAAGTTTCTTTTATTCATTTATCGATAAATCACTCAACTGAAAATATTGACTACATATAAAGTCAATTATTGTCTTAGAATAAATGAAGGTATAGTAAGAGAATATAAAATAATTCCGTTTTGAAGCAAATATAAAAATGTGTTAATTGAATCTGGTTTATTGCACGAAACTTTATGTTCAAATAATCAACACATTCTTGACTCTAGTGATTTTACTTAATATTTCATATGATAGTTTTAAAATAGAAATTAATGAATGAGTCGACTATTGTAATGTCATACTAGTTTGTGTATACGTTGGTAGTCAATACATGTATTAAGGTCAATAATGGATTTTTTGTTTGAAGTCTTTTAGAAAGATTGAGTCGTAAAACAACGGCGAGTAAATAACATAAATCCATTACTACTCTAGTCACCTAACGTTGCCATTCTCTGTATCTCTGTTTGTATCTTTGGTGCTTAGTCCGTTTTATAACCCTCAAGATACAACATTTATGACTCTTCTCATCTCTCCACTTAATGTTTGGTTTAAGACTCTGAACATTGGGACACCGAATGGCTCTTTTATATTGAACCATTAGATATCTTGAACGTTCATTGCGATGTAGATTTGTATTTACTGCGTAGATCAATATGCTTTTTGTTTACAAAACCCACTGTCTGGCATCATAAATTTTTGAAGAGACAAACTTGCTTTCTAAAATATATCAAGAATTCAAAAACCTGCAGGTCTCTTATTTGTTTTATATTATAAATAAAATGTAATTTAGAGTTTTTAATACATTTTTTCTACTAGAATACATTTTTAAAATATCGTTTTTATTGAATAAAAAACAGAAGAAAGATAATTATTTTGTTTTTGTCACTGACAAGTAATGTAAATATTCATTGATGTTTACAAATATATCACGTTGGAAGGAAGAAATATTGATCCAGCTGTCCATTTTATTTAGGCACAAAACCTGTTTGGCCACATGGCTGTTAGAAGTTCAGCGGATGAAAATATATTATTCTCCATAAATATCTTAAAATATTCTACAAATAAGGATGTTCTTGCGTTTAGGTCAAGTAAAATACAATTTTTGTTGCGCCAAAGTCTCGATATATTTTATATCTGCTTCTGGGCTAACAAATCTAAAGCGAGATTACACTGTTCATATCATCCCATACCACTAACAGAGCCAATCCTGCAACATCCTCCTCCGAACACACGTTCACTCTTTACATGTACTCACATCCTCGTAACCAACAAGCAATAGGTTGATATGAATATTGTAAACATGTTTAAGAATTGTTAGAATTGAAGCAAATATGAAATGTATCGAAACGCTGGCGTAACATAAAATTCCTTCATTGTATAATATGAAGGCTGAAAATATGATCAACGATATAATATTCCTTTAATTGCCACCGTAATGCTTGCATTGAACCTCTGCTTATATGCCACTCTTTAGCAAAATAATTAGCACCAATTTTAAAGCGTAACGAAAGCGTTATAAGAATGATGACAGAAGTATGAAACTATATCCATCATACTCTATGGTTTATAAAAGATTGTTTTTTTTAATTATCTACAGTCTGATATCAGGTTTACAAAAAATTGAAGATATTAATAACAAATATAGAAATTGAGTGAATTTATCAGACCTATGCTATGTTGGTATTGCATCTTAGTGTTCTTGACGCTATAAATCAACGGAACTTCACAAGAGAAAGTCGCTCCACTTGAAACGTAATCTTGCGATGTTATGAACGTACGTGTGTGCGACCTGTTGCCGTAAGTGCTCCAGCAGCTCGAACCTACTTCCTCCTAAGCATTTACTGCTGGCGTTTCCATTGCCTCCACCACCCGTCAGTTACCCTAACACCTCACGCCGACCTCGTCAGCTCCTCCATTAATTTCTCCGCGCGAGAAAGCAGCACAGTGTTTTATCGCGGTTGCTAAAATTACAATTTTCCAGCGTCAAACGTTGACAAGCAATTTGGAGGCGAACCGCGACCCAACACGGCCTCCAGGGAGGTACGAGGAGTCCGACTGCGCCCTCGTCTACATCTCGTTCGTCGCCCGCGTTTCCGCTCACCCTTTCGCGTACCCGACCGGAAATGGAAAAAGCAAGGCGCGTTGTTGACGTGGGTTGCTATGGTGACGGTGCCGTGGCGGAGGGAAAGATGGCGACGGTGGCCGGAGCGGATGTGGTGGCAGCGACATCGGAGTGTACCGCGCCCTTCGCCACGACCCGCGGTGGCGTTGTCCCGAGTTACTGCTCCCGCGAGACTTCACGCCGTTGCCATGCCTTTGCTCGGAATATCGTAATGGAGGAGGATTTTCGAGTACCTGTCTCGAAAAGCAAATTTCCTGAGAACGTATAAAAAACGGAAGCGGGCTTCGTCTGGCATCGCAAGATTTAGACGCGGAATGCTTAAACAATAATAAAATATACATACCGGTGAAAGAACACAAGGCCATCTCCAAGGAGAGAGGTTGGAGGAGCCTTCGAGTGGAAGCAGCACCGGCGTCACTCAGGCGTTATTTTCGATAAAGGAACAAGGAGATTCGCAACTTCAAAGGAAAACTCGAGCGCTGAACCGGCTTTTTTGCAGAAGAATCTTAGAGGTCCAGATATTGTATTAAACAGATGTCTCCGGAGGTGAAAGGTTAAGCTAGATTCTTGGGTCGAGAAATGCTTCCGGCTGCCTGGAAAAATTCCATCCTGCTTATTCTTTGCTTCCACGAATTCGCAACCGTCGAGTCGGAAAAGTGCCATTGGTTCTTGTTTCTTCGTACCACCCTACGACATCGTCCTGCACCACTGCGCTTGAGAAGGGAGGATCTCTGTTTCTCCGAGATGCCGCTTGGCACCGCACGTGTCGAGACACCCACGCGTCTCATCAGCGACTCAACGTCCCAAGGGGTCACAAGGCTAATTCCTCTGATCCAGCTTTAATTGAAGTCAAAATTTATGGGGTGTACTTGGTCGGTTAAAAAGAAACACCGCTCCCCGAGGCGAACGAGGCACTTCGACAGGAGTGAGTTGGAGAAATAGGCGTTGCTCGACGTCCGCCTCCTTCGTCTTAACAGCACTGAGATGCGACGCTCTTGATAGGCCTTGGCGCGGGAGGACAAAGGACCTCCGCAGACGTTCCGTCCTCATCGCTCCGCGCTGTTCTCGTAGCTCCTTCCTCCCTCTCCTCCTCATTCTGTCCTCTTCAACTCGCACCAAGTTGCAGTGGAGAGCATAGACACTATCGAGATAACTACGAGTGTTTCTGGAGATTTCTCCCGCTTCCCGCTAGGCGTCGCACCACTCGTGTTCGATGTCTTGGAATTGGAGAGTTCATTGCTAAGCGGTAGCAGCTTCCAACTGCCCAACGCATCTCGTCCTAGAAACTTCTCCTTTCACTTAGGTCTCGGTAAGTCCGTAAATCTGTTTCAATCCGGGAAGTGGTGCCTATATACTTCCTCGTAGATTTCCGTGGCTAGATGCTATCTTTTGTATTCTCTAGATTCGTTGCAAGCTCTACGACTGTTTCGTGGACGCTCCCCGCAAAATATAAAACAGATAGAAAACTAAGATAAGAAGCTATCAACTAATATGAAATGGTTCTTATTAGATATCAAAATCCTTTGTTCTTTTACTTCATTTATCGTGTAGGCTACAGCACATTCTGAAATTATGTTTTATATTATATATTTTTCATGTTCCTGGAAAAGAAAATGCTGTATACATTTAAAATTACTCACTATTTGTTTACTTGTTCCATTTTAGGATACATTTAATTGTATTTCCAAATAAAACCCTTACATGTGAAAAGTCTTTGGGAACTCACTTTGAAGTAGTCATGTAGAGTTCTTTCAGCTTGATATTTCAGCAAATCATATAATATATTTGGCTATCGGCTAAGAATTTAATTGTATATTTAACCGTAATATTGACAAATACATTTTCCATTTCTTTGAAGTTAAACGGAGTGGGTTAATAGCATTTCAAATCATCATATGATCCACTATCGTAGAATAAACTTCTAAAAGTTAGTATACACATTTGTTAAAATATCACTCAGAAATATTCTGACTAAACGTGGGAAAATGTATCCCCATTCCTTTAAATACGGAGTATCGCCTTCGCCTAAGACGCTTTTTCAAAGTAGCTCATACATCTGCGATACCTTAAATTTTTAATTAAATACCCGATGAACGGTTGTCCTCTCAGCAACTGATGTTTCAGTATCATCATTACTTTACTATATTTTATTAATTTGTAAAAAAGGATAAATTGATTTGTAAAAATTCATAAAGAATTTGTAAAAAGTTGATAAGAGAAGAAAAATATTGAAAAATGTCTGTGTTGTTATGCCAGGGGATAAATTTTCGTAAACTTTGATCAACACCTTCGCCATGCCAAATTGCTTTATATTCTTGCTTAATTTATAAACAGGTCATAAAAACTTAAATAAAATTGTAAAACAACGGTAAATTAAAACCCAAATTTTTAACCATTTTATTACAAATATAGAAGTTCCAAGACTAAACCTGAAGTTAGTATATTCACTAAATACGAAATGTTGAATATGAATTAATTTTTCGATACTTTTGCGGTGTAATGTTAAAGTTACCAAAAATAAGAAAATATTTTCTTTGTAAATAATGCATGACTTTCTCTCACTCAATAGCGTATTACTTGTGAATGTACAACAAGCAATAACTAAATTTAAGATGATAACCATAAATCATGTATCATTTTCCTTATATTGTCGTGAAATATCAGTACTTCCTGTTCAGTAATGTACAGGAATTTAATATAAGTTTATATTATCTTTAATATGCTCGTATTAAAATGACAGTTACATTATAGAATTATACAAATTACCCTTGTATATAGTTTAATTTTTATCAGATTTTATTCGATGTCATGGGAGTAAAATGTAATTCTTTTTTACTTACGGTTAAAGGAAATACGTGAAAGACTTTTGGAAAGATATTTGTTTAACTAACAATTAGGATGAGAAGGAAAGACATTTTTAAAAGTCTCTTTAAAAACTGATTATTCCACATTGAGCAGAAATTCCTGAAATTTCGAATTCATTCTTTTTTCCATATGTTTTATATTATTTTATAATTTGTTAAGTTAGTAAAATTTCTTGATGAATAATCGTGTAAAATATGATGAGACAAAATTTCCCTAGCTTTTTTATACAAAAAACACACTTAAAAGACAAGGTAGCAAAAATGTCACAGAACTTTGCCATGGAACCATTTCTCATCCCAGAATAATATGGATCAATACTGTACGACATTGCCATGTGTCGCAATTCATATTAGTTAAGCAGTAAACTAATTTTGTGTGTATTTTATGTTAGTTTTAACTCCACTCAATGTTTGATGTGGTTTTGTTTAATTAAGATTATGTTTAAATGCATTATAATTTACATTACCTTCTACATCGAGAAAATAAAATATTTGAAATTTGTTATACACATAATATCCAACTTTATAATACTATAAAACATTAATGTGTGTGTCACGATGATACGTGATTTGTGGCGCCAAAATTTGTTACAATATCAGACAAAATACTGTAGAGAGTTAAGTTTTGATGTGGAATTAATTATATTTAACATTTTTGCTATATTTAATAAATTCTCTCTTATACTTTAAATTCAAGTGTTAATTTGTTACTTAACAATGTGTTATTTCATAGTGAGTATTAAATAAGTCTGCACTCTGGCGATTAATATGCTGAACCAAATGTTATGAGGACGAGAGCGCTTGAGAAATGAAAGAATTAAAGATGATAGGCGGAGAATTCGTAATATCAAGAAAAATATTGTTTTTTTTAGAAATTATATTGGTTAAGTAATTATATTGATGCAGGAAGATAAAATAATCAGAAATAATTTAATACAAAATCATTTAAATCCAACAAAAAGCACCGCTGAAGCAAGTAGTTTATAATGTTAGTTATATTTACTTCCAACTCCGGACACGTGGTATAAACTTGCACCCATGAGAATACCTCTGGAGGAATATCCCTCCAGAGGATTGTTCCAGCAATGTCCTAAGAGCTTCTGTCACACGCGCACTCTCATGCGGACAATACAGGTGCCCCCAAGGGCCGGATTTTGAAGGGCTCCTCAACTCAGCGTCAAGTTGCATCTCAATGGAGATAACTCGCAACCGACGCTAGTGACTCTGTCGGTCGACCGGCAAGCGAAGGTCCGCCGTCCGGTGCGGCTGGCACTTGTCTTCACCATCCGACCTGTTTGTTACCTCTTTCGATATGGTGGGGCCTACACCTCTCTGACGCCCCTACACTCTACCAGTGCTAGTAGCGCTCTCTTGGCGACTACTTCGGAGCTAATGCCGTCACGAATACTAAGAGCCTTCTCTTTCCCTATATCACTCCTCCATCCTATGCGTTTCAGCTCTACTGCTCTACTGTTTTGTTCCATTGGAACCTAAACAATTGAGATATAAAATAAGTTTCAACTTTAGATTGGAGATATTGTATGTTTCTTTGCTCCTTTAAAAAACTTTGCTTCTTCTTCTTGCTGATCAATGATACTTTAATCTTCATTCACAGCATTATCATACTCTTGCAATTCATCTACATCTGTCGTATTTTAGCGATATGTTTATGGACGTTTACAGTAATATTATGATAGATACATAAGTTCTTTCATTTTTGTTCCCTTATCGCAATGTAGAATTTGTTCGAGATTTCAGTGAGATTTCATTCACCAACCACCAATTACAACATCTTTATTGTGTGCAATGATGTCACGGAACTGACTAATGTAATAGTAAAGTGAAAGGTGTGTTCTGCAACATTCTGTGTAATGAATGAAATGAATTCTTCGTAATTAATGTTACATATCTTGAACATTTTATCTGATTTTCATTCATTCGTTCATGCACTTTGTGTCGCGCTGTAGTTAATTTTTTTACGAGCTCAAATGTCATCAAATGTGTGATTTTCTAGATATATGAAATATAATAAGAATCAATTCAAACGTGAGCATCTTCTCTTTTTGCCAAATATTGGACGACTCTCTCACGCAATCTCTGGATGTCGGAAGTAACTTTTTTCTTCTTATCATTACACATTACGTCACTTAGCACGTCATTTAAACTTACCAAAATACCGCAACATTCGACCCTTATCATTCATCACCTCTACACCGATCAAAACAATTTCCATTGCCGCATCCGGCCACGAACTTAGTTAAATAATCTAGTCTCATATATTACCTCCAACCAACGTGTCGTATACAGTGAACGTCCAAGCTTTTGGTGCCTTCAGCACATCATAACAGGCTCTCTCATCATCATTTTGTATTCATAGATACACCAGTGTAATGAATTACATCTTTCAAAACATTTAACACGTCGAGATGTTCATAAGTATTGAAAAACTATGGCACGTGTTTAAAAGACTTTTAAAAAATAATTTTTCTTATTGTGCAGACGTATGTTCGTTTCTCAGGAAAATAATTTGTTTGTTTGATTTTGTGTATAATTAAAGTTTAGTCAAATGGTTCTATTCTAATTTATTTTCATTCAGTCACTAAAATTTTTACTGAAACCTCTATTTGATTCTCTGAAATAAATCTTTTAAGTGGATTCAAGTCAAAGCTGCTGCATTTGGAAAGACATATCAATCGTCACATGATTTTTGAAAAACGAATGAAATGACTACATTGAGATTTATCGATGCATGATAATAAATTTATTATCAAACAAAGTCGTACAAACTGCGTAGAGGACAATAAACTAATTTACTCTCCAGAGGCAAGCAAGGGACCATCCCATCAATTCCGATGCCCTAAGGCAGAGTTGGATTTAACATTCCAGCACACTCCTAAGGTAAAAATAAAAATAGTTCGGTACATGTTATTAATAGAATAACAACAAATTGTATTTAATAATACACAAAAAGGTATCTCAGAAATACGCATTAGTATTCTACAGATTATTCGGAAAATATTGTTTATAAATCGTTATTAAAATGGCACTAAATTTGAGATTTATTCGACACTATATTTGAGAGATACAATAGACACCGCCGTTAGACAAGAGCCTAGAGAGTCTACAATAAACCCGCCTCTACAAATTCCTAATGTCTAAAAGGAAATTTTGATCTGAAATTGCTCTTGCACTTCTCTCTAGGTCGAATTCTTCAGCGGCCTTTTAAAGTGCGACAATTGTCCTCGTCCACTGTCAGCCGTCAGCTGCGCCCGCACTTCTCCACTTTCGCTGTCGACGCCCGCAGGCAGGTCCTCGCCAGGTCCCTCCGGCCATCCAGTCGACCATCACGTAGCTCGTGCCGCAACCGGGCCGTGGGAACCGGCACACGCGTTGCTCTGACTCCTTCGAGGGAATCGATCGAGGAGACCGGGTCTTCTTCCTCTTCTTCCGCCTTGGCTTTCGTTCTTGTAAGGGCTCTTAGCATTCCGTTTGCCCTCGGCACTCACCGCGTCACCGCTTGGATGAAGGAACGTGCTCTCCGCCATTCCACTTCTTCTGCCGATGACGCAGAGCGCATGCAGCGACAATAACTCTTGCCCGTGTTAGTGAAGGAACGAATGCAATCTTACGTCTTTTGGTGCATAGCTCTTCTGAATTCCGTCATCACTTTACATCATTTGGCTCGAGACCGTAACCTAGCCAGTGCGATAGAAACTTCTATTTATCTAGCTGCATTCGTTGAAGTTAGTTTCAAGAATTTCATCTTCTCCCAAACTTTTTGTTCCATTGTCATAATTTACAGATATTTTTCGTATAATAAATCATTTTTTAAGCAGAAGAATTAATCTGGTTCTATTTATAATTATCATAGTTATTCAGGGGAAATGTGAAATGAGTTTAATTTTAGACTGCGAAAAAAGCTACGAGATATATAAACTAGACATCAGATTTTTAGTATTGCCTTGAATTTGTTTGTTTATTAATGATTAAAATATTTCTTTCTAATTACAACAGCGAGAAGTCTCATGGACAAAAGTTTTGAGTAAACGTTTCCCCCTGTGGATATCGAACATGATGATTGATGTCCTTGTTTTACTCTACATAATGAAATATTTATCGATATACGAAAACTAATGTTTAAACTCACTACTCAGATGAATATACTCTTTCATTGATTCACTCTTCGATTGATTGCAGATAAATGTAACCAAAACCAACCCATACCTCTTATCTTGGTCCCTCTCTCATTTATGCAACACTATTCGCGGAGTTTTTCACTCATAAATATATTACTCGTAACATTTATCGTTTTTTCCTTACATCAAATACAATTTAACGATTTTTTATAAGTTTGACATCAAAGGAAAAATTTTTCAATATCGCTTTTCATTCTTTCAATCCATAATGACATATAATTGTTTTCAATAATGAGTAATAATACACCATGGCTCTCGGTGGTGTAGTGGAAGCGTCTAACACCCTGCTGAGCAGATAAGTGCGGTTATGTCTCCCGCTCTACTGAATTGAACCAGGTTTTCAGCTAGGGTTTTCCTCACCTACTCCAGAACAATGTTGGTTCCGTACCTTAGAATACACGGTAGTCACCATAGAGTAATATAAGATGAAATATGATAAAATTGAAAGAAAATATAATACAAAATTACATGATAATACAAATAATAAGTACTAAATAATACAATAGTGTTATGTAATACTACGATAAACCTAATACAAGCGTAATGTAAAACAACATAATAGTACAAATTCTAAATAATACAAATAGATACTGGTTTCTTATTATTCATTGAAGTTAGTTTTATGAATGTTGGTACAGAACATTATTTCGGTAGCCCTATCCTTGCCCGGGTTTTTCTCCTGTTTTCCTTCGGATAGAGATAGATTTTACATACAGACTGTCTATTATAATTATTAATATCGAAATTATTACGATTTATAGATAATATATTCCGAATAATCTCTGGTTCGATAATATTCTTGTAAACTATTTCTTTTCTGCTTATTAAATACAAATTTGTTGGTTATCTGTTGATACTATAACACACATTCTTATCTGAGTGTGTTGAAATTTTCACTCGGCTTTTGCCTTAGCATCTTTTATGGGAATTGATGGGATGATCCCTTACTTACTTCCGGAATATATATTAGTTTATTGTCCTCCAACTGGTTTTCCGTAGATTTTAACTACTTTTTTGATAATACATTTATTTATTTACTACAACCGCGTCTTTCGTCGGAGTCAGGGTGTCTGCGTAATCCACTGAATCCGAATTCCACGAACTGAATCACTCGCTTCGACTTCCCGCAAATACCAATTGTCACTGTATCGCATTCTTGCGCTCCAATGGCGCCCCAACGCGCACAGTGGCGCGTCACGCTGTATCATATTTCCGGTCAGCGTTTTAGCAATAGCTAGCAGACGCGCGCGTTGTGTGCGACGATAGGGAGGGGGATGTGGGCGAGGGAGTGGGATGGAGTGGGATGGAGTGGCTATGGAGGTCGAGACGAAGCGGCCGTCCGCAGGGCTAGAGAGGAAGCGCGGGGCGATGCCGCTATTAGCTGGGTCCATTGTCAGGGAAATTGGATCCTAGGCGACGGCGAAGTGGATGGAGTGATGGCGAAGGCTGGTGGTGACGGAGGGTAGGGGGGAAGAGCTAGGTCAAGATGACCCAAACACAGTGAAATGAGGACAAAGAGTGAATGAGAATGGTGGCACAAGGCACATGAGGATAAGAAAAAGTAGAACAAAAATATACTTGGAGAAATGAAAATATGTATAGGAAAAAATGTTTCATAGTTAAGGCGAAGACTTATTACGTATTGAATGCTCTAAATTTTAATGCAATCATTAGACCTGTTCTTTCTCGTAATATTTTAGTGAAGTAGTTAAAAAAGGACAGATAAGGAATAAAAGTAAACCTCGAATATGTATGTCCTTTACCTTTGAAGCAGTGTGGTAGAGAAAACATTTACTATAGATGATGTAATACTGTAGATGAATGGAAATATAACCTAAAAAAGCGAATGTGTAGCTCAATTAAGATCCACACTAAAATTAATGTCGTGTCAATTGTTTTCTATTGCAGAATTAATAATTTTATAACATTAAATAAATTACGTGTGAGAAACGGAGAAGCGGTTTTAGTGAGACGAGAAAGGAGAGAGAGAGAAAGAGAGAGAGCGAGATCGGGTTAGCCATGTCGAGAGTCCGAATCAGGAAGCGTATTGCGGTGGTGACCGTAGCGAAGACGGTGCAAGGATGACGAGATTACAAAACTACTTTGGACTATGAGAAGATTGTGGCCATCGTCCAGATTGAAAGCAGTGGTGCGAATCGAGGACGAAGAGTTCCAAGGTCTGAAAGGGCTGCAAACAAGGTATTGAACTACACAGGATGACAACGAGAATATACTATCAATAAAATGACCGATGCTTATTATTATTATTATTTTATTTACGTATGCGAGCTAAAATGTTCTTTTACATAGTTTAATAAACGTAAAAGTAGTTTGTATTTATGTCTGTAGAATTATAATTATTGAACAAAAGACCTAATTTCACAGACTGATTTATTAACTATTAAATAAACTAAACAACGTTTCGACCTTCACTTTGTTATACATTGGGAAAAGAGAAAGAGAGTTTACACAAGTCACAGAAATTTTAATACTTTATTTTAAATACCATTTTATACTTATGATTTTTTGAACGTTCATTCCGTACATCTGTACTCATATTGTAAATATTCTACAAATTTTTGGCATCTTGTGTTTCATTTCTTGATTTTCTATATGATCCATGTATTCTATATTATGTGAATATGTGCAACATATTTTGTATTTAATTGATTAAAGCATTACATGTAATAAAATGTCATGCGAACAAAATTAATTTTAAATAATTTATCATTTATTAAAGTATTATTACAAAATATAACGTACAAATAACTTCCGATTAATTGAAAACTTACTACTTGTTTTCACATTTATTAATTTTTAAATTATTAAATTGTACAATTAGCATAGTTAACTTATTCTGTCTACAAAAATTAAAAGAGCGACTATTATCAGAGTTAATATAATATTGAGTGATATGTAGTATTGAGTCATTATTAAATATAAATCATTTTTTTACAGTTTAATTTAAAATAATGTAACTTTTTGTTTACCTGTATTATGAAGAACTTGTTGGTTATAGAATACGAACTAGGTATTAATTGAATAAGAGGATAGACCTTAATATTACGTATAACTGTGCTTTCGGTTACCTCTACCAAAGTTGTATTGAGTGCGATGGCTCTTATACTACACTCATGCTAATCATTTTCATGTGACTCAATTTAACGAACTAGAATGAGTATACAATTTGTTGAATAGAACGTTTAATTTTACTTTGAAACCAAATTCGTCGTAATGTAACAGGATCCCCACAATAACCAGAATTTCCCATTTCATACATTTTTTTTTCTCATCCTACACACGTCGCTGCCCACACTGCTATCTCATGCGATCTCAGTTTCAATATCTGCGGATGAAGACGTACGGCTTGGGATTCGCAAAGCCGCCAGGTCCCCTTCCAACCAAGCGTATTCCTGCCAGCGGAGATCCTATCACGCAATTTTTACCATATTTTTAGCAGCTTGCTCTAGGGTTTGGGGGAGAGCGTTATATTGATCCTACGGTGCTTTTCGATGGCCACCGCTCGAATTTCGCCCGTGGTATCTATCTCATGAACGACGAGACGCCTCGACCGTTATCCTCCATCGTTTCAAGAGTATCCGCTTACTGCCTATTTGATAGTGCCCAATCGATATTCCTCTATCTTTTTCGTAGTCCAAGACATTTTCTACGAATCTCGTTATAACATTATTGTAGCTTCTTTAGCTCATATATTTTTTCGTTACTTATTTTCTTTGCATTTTGATGGTTTTGTATTTCAATGTTATTACCATCTGAATTCTATATATTATCACTATTTTCATGACCACAACTCTTAAAATATTAGTTTTGCTCTATTTAGATTCGCATTGAAGTCTTGAAAGTCATTTATCATCTGAAGTAATCCTTTTTTGTGACTGTCATGCACTTTCGTTTCATGCACTTGGTTCTACAGATTTCATGCTCTGAACTCTTCCAAAGAAGAATTTCTCAAACCAGTTCAATCAATCGAAATATGGTTTCAATAATATATTAAGAATCCTAATATTTAAAAAATATCCTTTTATCCCCAATTTATTGTCTTTTTCAAAACGGTAGTTTATAGTGGACATTTGTTGTTGTTTTTTTTATTCTAGTTCAGAGGGAATGTAGAAATACAACGATAAAATTTGCGTAAAAAAGTAGTATAATATTTCCTGACCTCCAATTTTTAACGCTTATTTTATTTCGTGAAGCCAACCTGATAGTTAAGTCGGATTAAGATGTAATTCTTCTCTGAATCCTAAGAAAGTGTTTTCAGATTCCGGGTAAGGATATTTTCATTAAATATTGTTACTGAGGAAGGTTGAGGAAAACACCACAGTTTGTATTCAAGCATCATTATCTGCCCAATATTTATTTATTTATTATTAACAACATAATGTATTACATACAAATTTCAAAATAATTTAAGAACGCAACAACATTAATCCTATAGAGGTAAATGAATACCTATACATCGGTCTGGAGCGTGGAAGAAAACTTTATCAATTCAAAAAATGATGGAAATTTTATATATTTAAAATACATTCCAGATGTGCACTGCCAGAATAAATTATATAAATGTCATTTTAGTACAAAATTTAAGCATAAAATAACCCTATTCAAATAATTGGTAAGTACTAAATTTTTGCTGTAGGTACGGTAGTGCTATTCGCTCTAGTCCAGTCTTTCAATTTCTTTTTAATAAACGAATTATTGATGTATTTCAACAATAACAGTTTCACATATAATGTTTTTAAATATCTTTTTTCACTTTGGCGTTCTTTGGTGATTTCTAGACTCACCTCAATATGGTTCCAAACCTCTCTTCAGACTGATGAATAGATGAAAGAGGTTTTCGCTACTTTTTTGTGCTTCCGATACAAACATACTCCTCAGATGAGTATTGATTCTATCTAAGCAAATCAGTCGCATGATACCGAACGTCACAGTTTTGCTCTGGTCCATTTTCTCGAGAACTGAATGTCTAGAAGACTCTCTCTCTCTCTCTCTCTCTCTTCACCGTCGTATTCCCAGATGTATTTCACCCACGACTTTTTCCAATGCTCTCTCGGTGTCCTTACTCAAGAAAACGAATCCGTTCAAAACGATACTTTCCTTCTTACCCTCTGTCACGTTTGCGGGTTACATTTGAAGCTCTGAGGAGTAATTTGTCAGTTTCGTTTTGCGATGGAGCATGAACTCAGAAGTGTAGTATAGTATGGAATAGTTTTTTCCACTTCTCTCATTTATTTACCTGAAAATATCGAACGTGAAGTAAGGAAGAGAAAGATGGTGGTGGTTNGGTCGTAAGTTTTTAATTAATTATTTTATTAAACTATATAATGGACGTTAATATTTGTAGAAATATGGACGAAATTCACTATTTTGTAAAAGTGTTCAGTGCATTTTAAGAATATCCCTTGACCGTTTTTCCTTGAAGAAATAAGATGGAACTGAAGAGACACACATTTTTAGGAGAAAAAAGAACAAATTTAGAGTTATTGTTAGAGTAATAAATACAAACTGTGAAATTTTGATTGAATAAGGGATAATAAGAATAATGACTGTCTTGACTGTCTTGAAAGCTGCGGTATGACAGAATTCTAATAATAGGAAAAAATCAATTATAAGAGCAATGCGGAAGGAAAATTTAAAGAAAAGTCAAGAAATTTTTTATAGTGTTTATCACTATATCATCGCCTTTTTTCACTGTACAGTGCGAGTGTAGTTCCCTCTCATTTTCCATTTCAATTTTAAACTTAAATTTTCAATATACCTTTTTTAAGCAAAAACTTATTAAATATTGGCAGTGAGCTATGTATGGTTTACTTTAATAAAGAAATAAATCAAGTTTTATTTTTTATTTATTTTTTTGTTCGGAACAAATAGTTGAGTAATAAATATCACAATTGTTCTTGGTTCAAAAGGTGTGAATTTTTTAGTCGATTTTTTATAACGCGTTCATTTATTTTAAATTTTAAAATCATTTTTAAAAGAATCAATTTCGAATGAACACAGAGAGTTTTTCATTAAATAAAGGAAAACTATGTAGGTGTAATAGAAACTTCAATCTATGAGTTGGTGGTGTGAACGAGTTGTCAAGGACTCCAAGAACCAAGCTCTCTTCAGAAAACATAAAATATTGATGATAATTTATAAGCAGCATATGAATAATTTTACTATTTTCACAGTTAAGGAATAAGAACGGAATCTAAGTCCACGCTAAAGTTTCTCGTCGTACTGAATTTTTAATAATAGTATTGTTCAAGCATTTCTTTGAAATTATTCAATAAAGATGAAGTACAGTAAGACGGCAAGATTATGAGACCTCCACATAAATATTTGCTTGTAAAAATAAAAGCTTCAGCTGAATGAAGGGAAAGAAGGTTTAAGAACATGGAAGAGAAAGCTAAAATAATGAAAGATTTTTTTAAGAAAAAGAAACTTAGTATTTGCTTTTCTATTCAAATTCAAGTGATATCAAAGTATAAAACGAACAAATGTACACGTTGAAGGGTGTTCAGACATGACCATCAGTATCATTGTTAATTATGTATCATACTGGAAATTTACTGTTGAAACAAGTAATTGAGAAGAGTTTGAGCATTGACATTGAATTGTAATGTCTATTGCCCCTGTATATTTTTTCTATGCTACTTAATTAGTTACAAAGGATAGATAAGATTGATGTTTGTTATTCACTTACTCTATCATATTTGTCTTAGAAAGACATATGAATGATGAGAGGCAATTCTCAATATTTTTTCCTTTAAATCAACAAGTGTTATGTTTTGTACTCAAAGAAGTAGTACTATTTATGTAAATCTCATGTTGTATGTAATCACAGTAGAGTCAACATCCTGCTATGGACTGGCTGTTATATAGAAATGTGTGCATCAAGAAAGTGTTAACTACTCAGTGAATCAATCAGTGCAAGTCTGCTAACCGTGTGTTTAATGAGTAAATTTTGACATTTCCGGCAGAACTCCAATGCCAAATGGTCGCCCCGGGAGCTCTGTTCAGACATTTTTGATAAGTTCTCATTAAACAAGTGAGTCGAATCTTTTAAGGATGAGTTGTCATTCCTAATCGACTTCGCAGAACGTCACATCGATTCATCGAATCAAATTGGCAACAGCGCACTAGTTTGAACCTATATAAAGCACATGTTCTCTTCACTACTAGGCTACTCTTCTCCACGCTCTACTTCTAAAGGAGATACAGTTCTAGTACACGACTATTATGATTACTACTACTACCAATGAGAGGATAAACTTCTGATTTAGCCTCTTATCAGTTCGAACTCTTTACTGTCGACGCCAAACCGACATATATTTTCTCTTATCATTACGTTCGAACACATCGCATCGCTGCTACTTCACGTCGCCAAGCCGACATTTTCTCGCAAGATCGAGCTTATAATTGCACCTCGGAAGATACGTGCAACCAGAAATTCACTACTCATCAATTTTCTGGTCAACACATCAACCGTCCGGATCAACTCTACCACAGCTTCTACCAACTGGTTTCCAGGATTTTCTCTCAATATCACCATGTCAGCTCTAGGAAATCAGTATTGTATTATTATTTCTCGTCATATCTTAACATGTCATTAAATCATTTTATTATTGTTAACAATTAACTTCATCTCACTCCCTCACCCATCATCACTTTGCTTTTTTCCCAATCACATGTTCTTGTGCAGGTAAGACCAAACTTGTCTGTACAAAGGGAATGATTAATAAATCCAACATGTACTTTTAACTCTCGTCAAAACAAAAATTCATGTAAATTGCTCACATAGTGGTGAAGCTAGAATACTTCCTCAATATTTTTCTCGTTCATAAACAAATACTTTACCAAGCCCCACACATAAATATTTCACATGGCGAGACCAATATCTGCGTTTTGTAAAATGTTTTTTCATTTGAAATTATTGCAGAAGAAACCTTATTCTGTAGTTAATAAAGCATTTCACATTGTTGTTTATTGCAGTCATTTTATTGCAGCACTCTTCGGGATCATAAACATGAAGGATGAATGACTGAATAAACTGATGTGCTGGTTGCCTTTGTTGACTCACCGTGATTGAATCAGTTCATGTATTATTCGACCAACCCTAGTAAACATGATACTCGTTATTTTTACGTGAAAGTGTCCATCACTGGAAGCACACAACAATGGACCTCTGTAAATTTTAAGTGCATATCATTTTATATCAACAACCTTGAATAATGTCACACAAGTGCGCATTTAGTTTTACTTTTCGAACGAGCAGAGTAGAGAATATTAGAAGGTTTGAGGTCTACCTTCCAGTCATTGAATATAATACGTTAACTCACATATCTAATAAAGTAATCAGTATTGAAATTTAATACTTTTTTTCTCTGCAACAACATAATGAAATGTATTGACTTTTTAATATATTAGTATGACTATTAACGTGGGACCATTAGTATTTTCTCATCAATTGTGGAATCCTGATTATTCAGAATGAAGCAATATTTTTTACCAGAGTATTAATAATAGGAGGATTTTGCAATGAGAAACTTTAACATGTGGACACAACGTTAAAAAATAAATAATTTGAATGGTGCCAAAGTACTGGGTAACGTGAAAGATGTAAGAGCGGTAAAAAGTGAATAGATTAACTTTCGTAAAAGAAAATCATTTCCCAGAAGTAAGAAAGTGAACCATTTCCCAGAAGGAAACTTTTTGAGAAATGTTAGAAAGAGTCATTTCAATATTTTGATGTATATGTTGCACATGATAATTTTGATTACTATGTGGCCAACATAGAACAGTCAAATTTGCACATTTGAACATTGCAATAACATTTTCGCTATGATTGTGAAAGTTTCTCTGACGTTCCTAAAGATGTCTCACATATAAATAGCTCTAAATAGACTCGTGTGGTCACGGTACGTTAAGATGTAGCTCAGTACGATCCAAAGTTCTAAAGAAATATAATTAAATTTTTATGCTTTGTTTTGATTTATCCGTTAATGTTTCCAATGGTCAAGAAAAAGAATCTCTCGCTGTATCAAAACAATTTCTACCGGGAAGAAACTTCGAAGCTCACATTTGTAACAAATTTGTTAAGTTCAAAATATTACTCTATTTTATTAAAATTAAAATACTTCTATATTTAAATGATTTTCAAGAAATACTACAAACCTCTTTCACATGTAGTTCATTGTAAAAATGTTTACCTTAAATAAAATCAGCATTCAAACATTGTATCATTAATAAAATTATAGAAAATGTCACTTATGAATTTCGATTAGCAAATTATTTCTATAAAAATGTATTTTATGGTTATAAATAACATATACGCGAAATCATTATAAATAATATTAATAATAATTATTAATAATAATGGTCGGGGTTCGATTCCTGTACAGGTAGGAATTTTCATCATATCTCAACATCCAGACTGACTCCCAGGTTTGAGCGAATTGCAAAATGAGTACCGGGTCTATCCTGGTGGAGTGGGGGGGGTGAAGACGACTGGAGCGAGATGCTCGCCTCATCTCGTCTTCTTGGTGCCGATGCCTAACAATTGTAGAGCCCTACCCTCCGTGAACCCCTTGGACACTGTTGGGGACCTGTTGTGGGATTGTTTGATTTGACTTATGATTATATTATACAAAATTAAATCTATGAAATGATGTTCGAATAACTGAACTTATGACAAACATTCAAATCTGATAGATGTGCTAGTACTTCGTTTTTGCATTTTATCTCATTGACTTTTACTGTATACTACTTTAATGAGTTGTTTTCTGGCTAGGCTTATATAAACCATATTACTTCTTACGCTTCATCATCATCGAAAGTACAAAATTTCATCAGTTTCTGCATCACAAGTACACTGTGAGAGCAATATGGATGTGAGATCCAAATTCAGTGTAAGGAAAATATTTCTCCAAATCTTTTGGTTAGGATATTATTTTGTGGGTATGTCAACCAAAGGTTCAGATGACACATATAAATATTTGGAGAAACCCTTTCAATCCTCTGAATTCGGAAATACCCATCACATATCAACCATATGTACCGTGGTGAGAACGAAAGAAGAGATATTTTCTTAGCAGAGTAATCTATACTTTGCGCGTATGACGATAATCGTCCATGAAAAGTAATCATGTATTTTTTCGGAATGTTTTCGTGGCAACAAAGCCTGCGTTATTAAATTCATTAGTAAACTCAATGAATGTCTAGCCTCCATCCCGCGCGGTTTTCTTTGAATTCTACGAGTACGAGTGTTGGGTGATACGCGTCATCCACTCGACTTATTCTTTAAGTTCTTATATATTGTTGCGCGTGTTTTATAAATCATTTAGGTATACAAATTGAATTTATGGATAGAAAGCAGTTATTTAAGTGGTCACACATGAAATGTTTTAAGAAATATTCAAGAATATTGCTACTTTAAAAATAGACGACGGACGTGTCTCTTAGCTTCCATTCCGATGCGACCAATTCCGTGAGTACTTTTAATCGTCGTAAATTATTTAACGAGCAATTTCTCAACTCGTCTGAAAAAATCGATTAGAAATATTTGTAATATTCATATTATTTCAACAGTGTCAATAAAATGTTAGTTTTTTATTTACATAAATTTCTACTTTTAAAGTGGACGAAGAGTGTCATTCGCGCGTCCTCTCATGATGAATTCGTCGGCACGATCACTGCAGGAATAAAGGGATGACAAGCTCTCCATTGAGAAGTTAGATCCATCCCATTCTCATCACAAATTTCTCCCCTCGTCTAAGGGAGAACAGCATCCTCCCTGCGGCATAGGGTTGCGGTAGACGCTGCGGCATCACGACGGGCACAACCGCCACCGCCGCCGTTTTCTATAAATTGCTGCGGTTTGTTCTCTTCCGTCCGCTGAATATTGTAACAGCCACTTAGCACACAGGTTCTGCGTTCATGGCGAGAAGGAATGGTCTGGGAGATAAAGGCTCGGTGATGTCTTAATGGCGAAACTGGGGAATCGGAGAAAAGATATGGTCTTGTGGTGAGGAGGGATACAAGAAATTTGTTGCAGACGAGGAAAATTTGGGACACGAATGTGGTGAGGGGTGACAACTGGGATGTTACGATATACAGAAAACAAACATTGTACCTGTAATGTACAGTATTCGTGCTGCTCCCGCAAATAATGCGGGCATAATGACAAAACACGAGACAAGCTGAACAAGTAGCTGATGTATCGGGAGCGTATGGCTCCATTGGTTGTTGGTCCGTCAAGGGGCTCGTTGTATATCGTAGTATTAGTAAATGGGAAATGTACCGTGTTATTGAAGTGTATCTACATGGGGCGATAGGAGGCAGGAGGTGAATGGTAGAGGTTATTGTTAGTAGGTGGGCTGGTAAGCTGGGTTTACCAAAAACTTGGTTCATGTGGAGGTGTTAGTAGGAGTAGTTAGTAGTATTAAGAGTTAGTGATAATTGGAGTAGTAGGAGGTGGATAGGAAAGGAGTGTACGCTTTTCAAACCAAAATATAACCGTGACACTGAAGTGAAAAGCTAAACAAAATTTCTGCCCTCTCCCCTTGAACTGATCCCAGAGTGACTAGGTGACGAGCAAGCATGCTATCCACTGAGCCACTGAAGGGGACAATTCTGAAAACGTGAAACTGTAATCCAAAGAAAGTTTTAGTTTCTAAAGAAAAGGGGTTGAAAATTATTTATTTAACATGAAATATTTTATTTTCAAGAATAATTACTATTGCCATGTTGATGGGGGATTGGCTTTAACTATACTCAATAACAGAGAAATGGTCGCAGGACAGTATTGTGTTAATGCACAAGCTATTCCTTCCGAACATTAAGTATCTTCATACTGACTCATAAAAGTAATATTTATGTATCGAATATACCTAGAGAATGCTGACTTTTTGTTTTTACTGTAATTGTGTACCATACATTTTTGTGGATATACTTTTGCCCTATTTTTTTAACGAGATTAAAACAAAATACTTTTGCACAACTAAGATAAAAATACTATTCATATTAGAAACATCAAATTTTTCACTGTAATTATTCTTATTTGAAGTATCCACTGACTTCTTCAGCTGTGCCATACTTCCAGTATTTTCGCACACTTTAAATATCCAAGAGCGCTGACAATATTCTAGTACAGCATCGCTAGTGTTCTCCTTCTATCTAAAATTCAATTATTTCCTTACTTCTCCCCAATTGTATTTTGATTGTTCCCTCGACTGCAATCTCAGTTGATCTACCAATACTCCACCGGCTACAATTACTCGACACAATACCAACCCTTGTGGCACTCCACTTCCCCTAAGCAACCGCGTGCGTTTGGAAAGCGCGTCTCCACCGCGACACGTGTCACGCAGTAAATCAGGCGACTCGACCGTCAGTGTGGTGGAGTGAGGAAATGGATACAGGAGGAGGGAGGGTTTAAGGTACGACGATGGGACGGACACCAGTCCGCTGGAGAGGGTGAAGGGAGACCTCCCAACACGACCCACCACTTCCCCCGGACCATGAGGGTAATGAAGATGAATGGTGCACGATCTGGTCGCCGTCTCCACCACCAACTTTGCCACTGTGGTTTAGATGAAAGCGCAGGTTGACTATCGTGATCGGATGGTGAGTTCCTCCGCTCGTTCTTTCTCAGTCGTCACTTCCTCCTTCATGCCGACCTCCAAGCGTCTGTTGCTTTCTCGCGAGCAGCTAGTGGTTAATCTTTGATAATTCCTTATCGGGTTAGTTCGCCGCGCCGCACTAAATCCCTGGGTTCCGCAGACGCCCCGCCGTCGCCGCCTGCGCCTGAATCTTCGATGACGGAGCCGCTCCTGAATCTTCAACGGCGCGCGCGCTCCCGCTTCCTCCTCCAAACGGAGGCGCTGCAGATGCGCTGGGAACTTCCGGACGAGATCATCTTCTCTCTCCTTCTCCCGGAGGCGAAGAGCTTGGGTCAATAACGCTCCCTATTTTATTGGCGGAAGTTCATAGTGCATTATTCAATGTACCGTATTAGCGTCGAGAAATCGTTTACGCGAATCTATTCACCTAATGGTACTTTAATTTCTATAGTCTAATTTTTCTTGGGTTGACACTTCATTATTCTGTCGTGCCATGTATCGTAAAGATTTTTCATCAAATGAAATATTAAACAAAAAATCATCTTTACTTCCGGAAACAAATTAAAGTTTCATTCCAATTTCAAATCTTTAAAACTTTTGAAATGGTTAGAATTATTATTTAGTATATATAAAAATGAATATATACATTTTTTTCAAATTAATGTGATAAGATGAAACAAAACTATTGGGTAGAATATGGTTTTCCATAAATGATGCAATTTTCTAATTTCAGTTGCAAAATCATCTATTAAGCTATGGACGTTTAATATTATTATTTTTTTAATTTTAACAAATCAACTGCATCGTGTAGTGTAATGTTTACCAGAAACTAGAGAATGATTAGATGAGATTTACTCATGTGCACGTCTTACCTCTTCCGTGTGCACAAAACTACATTCATGTGCCGCTTTCAAAAAAAATTACAATGTTCAAGGCTGGAATAATGGGTAATACGATCTCGGAAGTAACTCCAGCACGCCAATTTAACGTGACTCTCGGGAACGTACGCAATAAACCCCTCGTAAGAAGACACACACCGGAGGCTGGGACGCGCGGTAACAAACGCGACGCAAAAGCGTTATCGAGCCACACAAGGGTCTCGGGGCGTGCGGTGCGAAGCGTCCGCCGGCTCATAAGCAAGTCTTGTAAATAAAGGAACGACCAATTTTCAGAGAGGAAGTTGCGTCTTTACCTCTTCTCTCTTAATCCCTTGTACTTCCCTATCCTCCTTCGCACCTCCTTAACTTCCTGAGGGTGGATCCAAAGGTTTAGCTAAAATACCAGTCGAGAGCAGGATGTTCAAATTCGTAGATGCAATCACGCAGACGAGTGATTAAGAAATGGAATAATGTTGTATAATAAACTTTGTTACTGGTATTATAGGAGTAATATATTGAGGAATATGTCGAAAGAAAAAAATCACAACATAACTCGCCAACGTTTCGAATATATTCAACCCCCCCTTCCCCTTCAGGACTTGTTTCAATTTTCTACAACCTCAACATCACTCATCCACAATCTATAGACGTGCATACCAGATACATCCTACTCGCATGCTGTAACAAAACTATGACGTTGTGGAAATATTGTAACAAACCTTGAGGATGGATAGAATATATCCGAAACGTTGGTGAGTTATGTAGTGTTTTTTTCCCCTCTGTTGACCAGTTCCTCAAGATAATACTCCTGAAATGGAATTATCATAGAAAATGCTAAAGATTGAGAGAGATGGCAGGTTTTGCGGAGCTATTCAGGGTTCCTTAGACTCTCCTTCTATTTTCTTGATGAGCTGTGATCTTGGAAGAATCACTTTTCCTAGTCACCCTCCCAAGTGCGGTTACTCGATGAGGGATGGAAAGAGGAAAAATCTTTTTCGGAACAATTAGAGAGTTCGCTACCCAGACACACTTAAGACGTCCACTAATTGATATGAATGCGCCACTCCGCATAGCTAATTAATAAGACGTCATTAGTGGTAAAGACGTCGCAGGTGAATGGAGCTCGTCGATAGAAAATCCAAGAACAGGTAATAGGTTGAATAATACGCAATTTCTTTTGACTCCCGTCGATTATCGTCTACAATTTTCATCCATATCTTAACGTGATGTGTAAAAATGAAGAAATGTTTAGTAATTTTTGTCTTGTGAAAGCTCTCGTTTATAGTTGTTTAAATCTAATTTCTTTCAATAAATAAAGATGATGCACGAGTAGTATTACAATATAATAAAAATAAACATTATAAGAGGATAACATTTAGTAAATTTTATGGGAGAATGATATTTTCAGTAAATTATAAATAAATGCTTATAAAACTATCACACTCTATTAATACCACCTATTTATTTTTTAATTTCGTTCTTTATAGTATATTCATTTAAGATTCCTTATGAAGATTATAGAATATCAATTCTTTTTATATTCGTAGAACCAATCGAAGTTTAATTTAGTTATAATGTTATGTATTGAAAGTTCGAGTTTTTTTTATAGACTGGGGTCAGATGAAACCTTCAGTAGAGATAGTTTTTTTTTTCATTTGCAGTATTTGTGAATAGGACATGTAGCGTGCTATTGATGCTTATTTTCGTGCGGCGATGGAAGTAGGTGGTAGGGCTATTGTTAGTATATGGATCACTTAGTAGGGATTACCAATAATTTAGCGCACGTGGAGGTGTAGTAGGAGTAACTAGTAATAGTAATAGTTAGTGATACTTCGTGTAGTAAGAAGTGGATCGAAGAAAAAGTAGCCGCTTTTGAATTGTCACAGCTATGTGAACTGGAACAGTGAGGTGAAAAGCTACAGTTTCTTTTTCTGGGAATAGGACCCGGGGTGACACAGTAGCAAGCGAGGTCGCTAGCCATAAGTTACCTGAGGGTCTACTGAAGATAGTGGAATATCGAGTGAATAATAGTGTTGAAGCAAAATGTGTGGGTCGTGGGGAAAGAGAGGTGGTAAAGGAGGATGAATTCTAGGAAACCGAAGCAGACGGAGGGAAGGGTGGTATTGTCCGCGTCGATCGAGTAATAAGTAGCTGGTAATGAAACTCGTGAACAATAGGCGGACGCCGCGCCGCATCCTGCGACTCCGAGCGGTGCGCCGCTCTAAGCATGGGATTGGAGATGGTGTGAAACTTGCGTGGGAATAATTTGGGTTCAACCTGAGGTGCTACAGTGTTCGGATCAACATGATGTATCTATGAGGTAAATACAGGGAGGGGAGAGTGCATTAAGAGAAATAACAAGAGTTGGAAAACTATTAGTGAAAACCATTCCCCAAACTTTCTCATATATGTGTAGAAGCCTCCCTGTAATAAAAATAAAATGTATTACGGAAAATAAATCTTACAAAATTTACTAATTATAAATATTTATTTTTGAATAAATTTATTTACAATTAATGATCAAATAATATTATTGATGAAGATTGATTTAGTTTAGGGATTCATTTTTAGATGTGGTACAAAAAGTACATGGTATCAATTAACGGTATTATAACTACTTTTCGAATTAAGTACTCAACAATATCCTTAACCATTCACAAAAAACGCTACGTAATCAAAACGAAAGTACTTTGATATTTTTACAAATAATAACGTACGTAATTAAAATATCCATCTCTGAACAGTATATTACTGTTTGTTGAGAAAAGTGTTTCTTAAGTCGAAATGTATTGTTTACAGATGTTCAGTGCACCCCTGTGGTCTGTTTCCGATTAATTAAAATTGTGGTTAGTAAATAAAAGCAGGATTCGTTTAAAAATTTATATCATGATTTAATTAATATTTTTCAAGTTTGTTAATCATTTTTCATACTCTACCACAATTGAAGGGGATTTTAAAAATGAGTCCGAAGTTCTAGAAAATTAGTCTTGATACAGGTTCAAATAGCCCAAAGGGCATAATGAAAGGGAAATATGAGACGTTACTTTCGGAAGAGAAAGAGGAGAGAGTGCGAGTTGCCAAAACGAGAAATGTGGCGAGATACACTGAAGAGTTTGAGGAAACAAGAAACGAAGCCAATGAAGATTTCCTCAGACATCGAGCGTTACTTTCAACACGAAACCGCGAGAAAGGTTTCTTCGACAAGGAGCACGTTGAGCAGTCGTTCTTTCCTTTTCCAAACGCTCAATTCCCATTAGATTGGAAGGATGATGTTACGAAATATTTGTAAAAGCCTGTTGGGTTTCTGCTGAGGATTTTTTATGCGTATTTATGAAAAGTCTTTTCATAAATACTCAGCCAATACACCATAACAAAACCTCAGAAGAAACCCAACAGGCTTTTACAAATATTTTGTAACATTATCCTTCCAATCTAATGGGAATTGAGCGTTTGGAAAAGTAAAGAACGACTGCTTATTTCTCAGATATCAAATTACTTTGATTTCGTTGAACATTATAATAAATTCAAAATGCCTTGCATGCAAAATCATAAAAAGAGCGTATCAAAACAATGCTGGAATTGTTTAGAGATTATCTTCTTTTGGTTTGTTTTCTTTATGACCAATTTTCCCTTGTTAAGAATCCTGTCAGAACCTTCCATTTTCAGAATCAATTACGTATTTCATAACCCATGAAGTATATTTGGCATCGTTACAGTCAATTGAGTAAGATTAATATGACAGTTTCAATTGGATCTCAATTTGGTTCACGTTAACTTATTTCACGTAATTTATTGACAAATATTATCTTTCAGACATGAGTCGTGGAGTTTGTCAAATATATTTCATTCGTAAAATTTTGGAAAAAGCTACTTCTGCTTCAGGAAAATAATTATTTAAACATTTTCATAAAATCTGAACATTTTCCAGCTTTGATGCCCCAAATTAAAATGAATGATGCTGATTAAACGTTGTTTCATCTGCCTAAATGATGAAACTCTACTTTGTCCAGTAAATTTCCAAACTTTGTGATTACTTTTCAATAGAATATACGAAGAAATTCCTTTGAATAGAAAATCTTCAGTTGAATAAACGAAGGAACATTTATTTTCTTCACTACAATGCACTTAACGCGTAAATGAATCGACATTAATAAAAATGAAACGATACCTTCGCCACATTGCCATATAGTTATACTGTTCCAATTCGATAGAAATGCACATTTGTGATTAAACCCCACAGTAAAATTTGTTCTTGCTATTAAGAGCAGGCGCGATATAAACCCTCACTACCGGATCAAATAGTTTGGTTAAGCTTACCATCAGAAACATGAGTTCGTGTGCGGTAAAACTTTACTGACTGCTTGTTGAAAATGGGTTGAAATTGGGATTATATTATTTTTGTTCACTCTCATCTATTGCACACAAAACCCTTTGCATCTGTTCTGATCCTGTAAGTCCAAGTGATGAGCCCTGATATGTCAAGTTTTACTTAACTTAGAAATTTTATTGTCGATAAAATGCTATTAGTATATTTTCATAACCCATGAAGTATATTTGGCATCGTTACAGTCAATTGAGTAAGATTAATATGACAGTTTCAATTGGATTCAATTTGTATTTGATTACTGTGGTATTGATTCTGCTTTGGCAAGTACACTGAGTAATTCGAGACACTTATGTATGACGTTATCATCTCGATAATATCACACATCACTATTTAAATATTGAAAAAAAATACAATTCATTTCAAAAACATTTCTGTTAAGTTTATGACATAATAGTAATTAAATTGCTTTGTGTTTACATAGGGGTTAGTTCTCAGACTCGAAAACATATTACTCCTTGTCATTTTGGAGGTGTACGAAAAGGAAGAGATGAGAAGATAAAATTTACGACAGTACATTTAAATTAAATTTATTTATTGTCAAAAAAACAGTACAAACTGCGTATGACCACGTGGAGGACAATAAACTAATTTACTCACCGGAAGCAAGCAAGGGACCATCCCATCAATTCCGATCAAGGGCCCTAAGGCAGAGGCGGATTCAAAAATTTCAGCAAAAGTTCCTAGATAAGATAAAAAGTTAGCTGCGAGTTATAATACATATATAATGTCAATATGTTTGTAATTTAACGCAAAAAATTTATTTTACATGTACAAATTATTATCGAACTATAGATTATTCTGAGTAAAGTGTTTAAAAATCATAAGAGTTGAAATAACACTAAATTCGCGATTTATTGTTACAATAAACATGTCCCTAGACAAAGCCTAGAGAACCTGTATAAGAAATCCTCCTCTACCCGAAGGAAAACCGGAGAAAAACCCGGGACAGGATGGGCGTAGGACTTCATGTGTCATGAGAAAATAGATTTCACTTGACCATATGTACGTTTTATAAGTTACGTAGACATCCAATTTTGTACTTAAATTAGTTTTCTAAAATTGTTTTGGAATATAGAATTTATTTAAATATCAATGAACGAGCAGAAAGAAATGAAAATATTATCTTTCTACATTAAAAAACCTTTATTTTTGAGTTTTGGTGTTTCTGTCAGTGAGTGTAACTGACTAGACCTAATTATATTCATCTTTATACTTAGTCATATTTACTCCTTTGCCTAGTTCTACGGACAACAGAGAGAGAGAGAGAGAGACAGAGAAGCATAATTCCCATAATACATGATGTGACATATCATGGTATTTTTCATCTAATTTTAGTAAAGATGTTATTAACTTACCTCCTCCAATAATATATTGATACCTGATGCATAATTCAATATAGCATAGATAAATTAATTTACACATTTGGTAAAACACTAAACTGTAAATAAATCGTGTAACTTAAAATTACAATATTTTATTTTATTACACTTTATCGTTTTTTAAAAAGTTCACAAAATGAAATCAGAGAGGTTTTCTACAGAGTTATTTATATAAAGCAAACGAGGTGTGATTTTTAGAAATTTTCCCACTGATTGAAGAGGTGAGTACTCTTGCCTGTAATACATATATGAGAATCCGGCTGCATCAATGAACCAGTGGTGCAAAACCATTGCACATACTTTCTCATGTACTTTTCTCCGTCTGCAGCGTAGAGGGAGAAAGAATTTTATAGTGAAAGGGTCATTTCTGGCGTGGTCCTCTATATTTTGGTCGTCTTCCAGTGCTGTATTCATCGTAAACTCGAAATGCGTATTAAATCTCTGCGCACAGACAAACGGACATTACGCCAAAAATCACATTTTTAGAATAAGTGATAGCTAAAACGGATATTTCCAACGAAATCTCGCTTTCGAATTTTTTCACGATTATAATATTTTCTATATACTACGTATATGAGATTTCTTCATTTTGAAGTAATATTTAGCTATGAGCTATTTTATTTACTGATGTATCCAATTTGTTGGGTTGAAGAGGTAACGGTCCCTGACACTGTCAATTAGATCATAAATAAATTCTATTCTTCAAAAGTGGCATTTTTTCAGTTCACACTTGCTTAATTAATCTAATTCACTAAAGATTAACTTATTAATCCTGTATCACCTCAATCAATTATTGAATGAGAGCAAATATCTTTAATAAGCTTTCTCTGGGCATCCTTGTGTTTAATTCAAGTGACAAGTGGTGTATGAGTTCTCAGTAGAAGCAAATACTGTACTGAAGGGACATAGGTTCACGCCTTGTCCACCGATAAGAGAGCCACCTGCCTCTTGAACGGCGGTGTACTTGGACTTTCTGTATGTGGCACCTTTTATTGTCTGAGTGATATATCTCTGTGTTAATGATAATATTGTTGTGTTTTTTTAATGGTAATGGAATAATAATTTTTATTATGGGTTACTGAGTTCCACCTAACAAATGTATAGTTTAGTGTTGAAATAAATGTATTAATGGAATAATAATTATATAGTTAAAAATATACTAAATCATTTTAACATTAACAAAAAAGATTGACACGAAGAGCTTAAATGAGAAAATTAAATTGATAATTTCGCTGAAAAAACTCAAAATATTCAAGAGAGAGAATAAAATTTGAATAAACAAAGAATTGTTTCGAAATATTAAGTCAAAGAACACTAAGGTAGAAAGTAATTGTGAAAAAAACTAAAATTTGCATGGGGATGAGTTTTTCGTTTCCCTTGCACCTCTTATTTAAGTAATTATATGTTGTAACTTAATGCGGCGTATATTATCATGCGTCTTTGTTTTCGTACGTTATATAACGCAGGGAAAGGAAAATATGCCAATTCGCTTGTCAAATATTTGGAAAAGAGCCGCAAACAAATTAGTCGAATCGGATTATTAAAGTTAAGAGCATTGTGGAAAAGGATTATTCTAATCATAGTTTTAAAACAGATCCGTACTTTGTTACGCGGCGAAACAGAAATTCTGATGTTCCTGTTCTTTTTCCACTTGTAAAAGGGTCAAATTTATCTTTCCAGCAGGTTGTATTAAAAAACGGGATTAATTTTAATACGGATGAATATATTTGTGTTTAAGATTCTGCACAATATATGAAACAATTCATCATGGTAACGAATGGTTTATATAATTTTCTCGAACCACTATTTATTGTGTGCTTATTGCACATTTTTGTACATATTTATTTGTCACTTATTATATCATGATGTTACATTATTCAAACAAAATTTATTACTCATACAAGTGGTGATATGATTAAATAAAATCTTTCGCATTTAAATACCCAAATTTTTTAAATTTTACATAATTTAAAATAATGTATGACGCAACAATTTGTTAATAAAAGTCATAATACTTTCTCATGAATAGGATATTTTTCTAGTATATATTCGTTGTTGTGTTTAAATGTATGTTAAATGGAAGAAACGAAAAGTATTATATAAATATTGTATGATGTATTGAGTACGTTACTATCATATACTTAAATATTAACTTTCATTTTAAACTCATTTTTCTTATTTTTAAAGAAATTTCATTATTTTATTAAAAATAACTATTAAGATAATAACATTACAAAGTAGTAATTTCTTCTTCTTTGTTGTTCATAAAATTAACTTATTAACATAAAAATTACATCTGACCTAATTCTCAACTTTGAAATTAAAAATTTACGAAATATTTCTTATTAGTAATTTTATTAAATAAATAATTTAAAACTTACGATCTTTGATAACGAATAATATTGTTATTTTTTTTTGTGAATAGCTCACTACGTTTCAACGTGGATTTATGCAGTCGTCAGGAGATTAAGTAATAACATATATTTAACAATAAACATAACAGCAGGACAAATGAACATGATGTAAACAGAAATATAAACACAAAATATGTTTACAAAAAATATTACTCGTCCATCAAAAGTCGAAAGTTTTAAATATTTTATTTAATTTGATTACATAATGGACGTAAATAGTAGTATATTATGCAATATATAAAAATGTATCAAAATTTCGAATCTCTGATAGTTTTTGCTTTGTTTCGATGAATGTGAGCGTGAGTAACTCAGGCATCACTCAGGATAACGCAGCTTATAAAGACATACGAAAGAGATTACGGAGGTAAGTTAGGCGGTGTAGAGCAACCGTAGAGAATCAAGTGACTGCTTTATAAAATCGCAAGTTCCCGTTGCGTCGGCAAATGAGGTAGCGTGTGTTTGACGTGCGTCGTATGCTAATCCTATCACTAGGTGTCACCACCAGCAATTAATATTAATATCGGTTGCCAGGCAAGGAAGCTACGCCTCCACAACTACAGCCTCGGCTTCGACGTCTGAGTCTACGACGACATCGAGGACAACGATGTTGGATGCTGCTGCTGCTGCTGCTGCTGCAGCGGCGACGGCAGCGCTGTACCATTCTTCGGCGCATCTCTGAGTGACGGGCCTTGGCTCAATACGCTATGCTAACTCCTTGATTTGCAAGTCACATGCGAAGGCCCAAGACAGCTTCAATAATATATTCAATCGCCGTCCCCCATCCCGTGGTTCATTCACCCACTGCTCCACTGCGCCTTCTCCCTTTCTTCCACATCCCACTCGTACACTTCCCACACAGCCCTCTTCTACACTACACACGGGTCTCACTCCACGGCGGCGAGGCGCATGCGTCTAAGCGACCACGATTGTGTATTCATGATGACACACCGACACGTTCCCGGGAATTCCGGTGGGAGACGGAGAGAGGTCGCGAGAACCAAAGTCGGGTACATCGTGGTACTGGTTTCCAGAGAGGAATCGATGTTTATGGTCCGAGAAAAATAAAGTACCTGTACGATGGAATCAATACTATTACATAAATGCGTAACGCGAAAATGTGTCTGTATGTTTGCTACTTGATCACGACTAAACCACTGCAGCACCAATCGTGATGAAATTTGGCAAGAAGATATTTTGGATGTCCAGGATGAACATAGTCTAACATATTTCAAAAATATGTGGTAAGAAAGATAGAACTGGATTTTGACAATAGATGTCGATTAAATCAACAAAAAGAGAGTTACGTTGCATAAACGGTAAGAGATAGCTGACAAATATGAAGGTCGATATTGTTAACCTCAAAGAGTACTACAAAAAAAAGTCCGTGACAGCATTTGTATATCTACAAAGATTAACCTAAATTATCGATAGAACGTTATTAAAAATAGAAATGTTAAAATACTTCAATTTAAGAGAGAAATTTAAGAAGAAAATCATAATCAAATTTAATGGGTTATTTCTTTTGTGCATTTATCGGAGATGGTAAAGTCTTTAAATCATAAAATTTCGACGAATAAATTAGATTTTACAAGAATAGTATTGAAATGATGCAGCCGCGTCATGCCTCGGTAGAGAAAATTCGACCAAAATGGTGATGGTGTATAGAGTCTAGTTTTGTATTAAATTTGTATTGTTATGAATTTGTAAAATTTGTATGTTGTACATATATTAAAAATCTGTAAGTTGAAGTATTTTGATCTTATGATACAGATATATTTTATTTTTTCCTGCGTGGAAGTAGATTGGTATAATAATATTCCAGGGTAACACCGGGTAATCAGCTAGCAGTGACATATATGGCGTTGAAAGAGTAAGGTGAACAAAACCAGAAGACACTATGGAATATCACGTGGACTGATCAATACACGGAGGAGATGCGAGATATTCAGTGATTATGCTAAAGAAATAAAAGGGAACATCAATACAGCAGAATCGAATGTTGTGACCATCAGAATATGAGATACGGAATGATACACCTAAAAACCAAAATGGAAAGTTGAAATTTACATGGGGACCCAGAGAAACTGATGTATATTCATTTATCAATAATATAATAATTTTGTTTATGGTTCTTGTTCGTTTTTCCTTTTTTTGGTTTCATAGTTGTTCTTTTTTCTGTTGTCAAATATTTTGTAATTTCATTCACGTCATGTTACGGCAATATTGAATTCGTATTACTTGACGAAGTTCAAATCATTGACGAATCATGATTGGAATATGTTTTTGTCTGAAAATGATCGTAAAAGTTAATTATTGAATAATTATGACAGACGCAAAAAGTAAAACTGCGAAGGATGGAATTAGGAAACGCACACGTCAACGAGTTCAGGGACACTAATATATACCAAATTGTGGATAAATAGACAAGAATACAGATATAAAAGAGATGACACAAGTGATGAATTACCAATAAAGATGTCAGAATAACATAACATATGACGAGAAAATAAAATAACAGAAAATTCTCGGATTGTCGATGATGAATACGGGACAAGATGAAGGAAATACGGAAAATGTACTCTTAGCACGTTGGGATCTTCGTCCTAACATTTTGACTCTTCATAGNATGATTGGAATATGTTTTTGTCTGAAAATGATCGTAAAAGTTAATTATTGAATAATTATGACAGACGCAAAAAGTAAAACTGCGAAGGATGGAATTAGGAAACGCACACGTCAACGAGTTCAGGGACACTAATATATACCAAATTGTGGATAAATAGACAAGAATACAGATATAAAAGAGATGACACAAGTGATGAATTACCAATAAAGATGTCAGAATAACATAACATATGACGAGAAAATAAAATAACAGAAAATTCTCGCATTGTCGATGATGAATACGGGACAAGATGAAGGAAATACGGAAAATGTACTCTTAGCACGTTGGGATCTTCGTCCTAACCTTTTGACTCTTCATAGTCGTAGGATGTGCTTTGGTTGTTATAGGGCAATCTGTGGGACGCATTCCTTGTCGACGTTCCCCTGATTTTCATCTCGAGAACGAATATCATGTTAATAATGGAAGTTGCGTATTATTAAAAAATCGAACAAGTTTCAGTACATGATAATTAAATCTTTGTTGCGTATGTAATACCTTTTATAGCACATTTAGTTAGGTAATTGAAAACTTTTGGATACCCTGTACCATTATTCTGCTTTTACATTATCGACATCATATCACAATTATTACTTCTTCATAGTGAAAGTCAATGTCTCATGCATGCGACGGTTTTGAAAACCTCTGCATTTTAATTACGTCGTAAATATTTCAAAACAATTACAACATAATTTACATTGAATCCGTCGCTATTATTTCGAAATAAATTATAATGCTCTGATTTCAAATACTTGTCCAGTTTTTACATGACAAACGAACAAGGACATAATTGTAGAAGTGAAAACTCGGTCTGTACAATTCTCTTGAGTCAAAACACGGCGAGGGGCAGAAGGAGTAAGAGGTAGCAAGAGAAGAAAACAGGTGAACAGCGACATGCGTGAAGTGTCAGGAGAAAGGGTGACGGTCGCGGAAAAGGGAGTTTGTTGCAATTGTACCGTTCTGTATTCATGATGTTCATTAAAATTCATTGCATTCAGTTTGCAAATTACCACGTATGAAATACTCCCCACCAAGATAAGGTGTCCGCCGTCGACGGAGCTAGTTGGTGGAAGCGTGAGGTGAAAAGAAAGAAGAGGCTATGAAGGAAACGAACAAGCAGATCCGGAAACAAGTATATGGTAGAATACGATGATGTTCACGCTCACATGAAAGTTTTTTGACACAGTTGAAATCGAGTTTTATTATTAATACTCTTTGAATGTGATAACTGCAAAAATAAGAAAAAAAAACAAATTACATCTAGGTACTATTCCTTATTTAGGCCACAAGGAATTAAATTTTTTTTATTTTTCTCTAGTTCATCTGTTATTTATAGACATAAAATTTTGGACAGAAGTTACCTGTTTTTAATGGTTTACTTGAGAATATATCATTGTATGTATGGATTAATGACAAAATCGTTCATACAATGTAATAACGTACTAATTAAAATAATTCAATGCAAAATAATTATAAAATACGAATATAATAATAAAAATAAACTTTTCTCTTCTTATATTTGCAAAACAGATTATCATTTTTTAAACATCCTGGGTTCTGAAAGAGCACATACAGAAAATATAACCTCCACGGCAAACCCTTTTTCGAGGATAGTTTGCACATAATGTTCATAAGATATAGAAATCATACACACCTATATTTTTACACATGCTAACAAATAGCGCCTGAAATATTTTTAAAATGTATAGTTTACAGCATTCAAATACATTTGTTATTTACATTGTATTAACTCAAAACGTGAAAATTTAACAAAACGGTCGAAACATCCACAGTAAATATCCACATTCTTAGCCATGTTTATTAACTTAATTTCTTTTGGTAGATTACTCAACAATTTTGATGCTAAAAATTACAAGAATTACTGAAATAAGCATGTATTGTTAAGAAGGAAACATGTATTTTATATTTCTTCTTTACTCCTTTGCACTTCTATCGACGACTATCTATTCTTACTCATCTTTTCCTCAGACAGCCTTTTCCATCAAAATGCCTCTCTCTCCTCTGCATTTCGTGCCCACAATGCCGTTGCCCGCGTGTCGAACCCAACCTCGCCCCTCACTGTCGCGGGACGCTGCGATACACCGCTGCCACCGCCCTAACATCCACCCCTCTACTGAAGCAATTAATTGCGCGTCACTGGGATAAGCAAGTCGCAGATCCCCCGCCGCGTGGAGCTAGCAGATTCTGCCAAAGCGTCAACTCTCTCGGTTCACCTCCCTGACCCTTTCAAACACCGTTAGTCTTTACTACACTGTGCCGCCGAGACAGGGGTAGTTTGTTCCTGTCCCCAAATTGGGACCCTTAGGGGGTGCAACAATGATAGATGAATAACATTTTTAATACGAAATCAATAATAAATTAAAGAAGTCACCGGCGAAAATATATCTAATTTGCCATGTTTAGCACACAGGATGGGGCCCTCAAAGATGAATTATTGTTCATATTTAACTGTCCAATAACAGTAGATAAATTATTGTCTGCAGTTGTTAAATTGAGAGATACTTGACTTAAGAATAGATTTTTCTGCGTGATATGGAAAATATGCTGCGTATGTTATAGTCTGTTGGTATGTTGTGTGTGTTCCTGTAATGTTTAAGGATATTATAGATGAATACAATTACCAAATAGTTTGTTGACGAACCTAAGATGTTTTGTCATAGATCGAAGCAGTAATGTAAATAGTATATGGAGAATATTTCAGTTGCGATCATTTCTGAATTCTTTCTGTTGTTTTATCACTATTCTACTCCTTTCTCTTGAGTTCCCCCTCCCCAATTCCAACCATTTTCCTTCAGACCTCCCTTCCTCTGGCTGTCCTCCTCTTTTAACTCGTCCTAATACTCTAACTATTCGCCCCGTTAAACCGTCGTTTCTCCCCTGACACGCGCTTTCATATCACAAATGCTGTTATTTCCCCTTTCTTTCTGTCCTCTTCGCGGGGAAGTAAATCTGCGTCCGTTGCGCGCAACATCCAGTCACCGCGCCAACCGAGCGACGGGTAGGGCTTGAGGGTTGTACACCTCTGGAAATTTATGTTGCACTGGACAACACTTAATACTTTTATCGTAACGTGGGACTAATATGCTCAATAACTCTTCCGCATCTCGACAACATGTTGAGGTATTAATCGGAGGCTCAAGGGGAGAAACAACACGCTTTTGTTGGGGATTTGGTAGCTCTCTTCATAAATGTGTTAGCGCAATCCCATTTCTCTTCTCTAAATATAGGAATTAAGAGACCGTTGTAATATATCAATATCATACAGCTAATTTAATTTGTGTCAGGGTTTCAAATAAATCTTATTCGTTCCCTCAACGTAGTTCACTGACCTTTTAAGCACTTGACCTGGCAAATAATACGAACATTCTTGGAGAATAATAGAAGTATCAGTAATGATAATTTATTTCTTCAATTTGTATGGTTGTTTCTTGAGACAAATCATTTAACTTGTGCGTTATTCATGCAAAAAACTCTCTTATCAGTATTTTTTATCTACTTTCATGTATCAAACCACGCTTAAGAATAACATGGAAGTTATTGACAATTTCGAGTATCTTTAAGTTTTGGTCAATAATGAAATACAACATCAAATGAATGCGAATATCATTTGGTTATATTCATTCGTACAGGTAAACACGATTGAACTCCTCGAATTTCAAGTATAATATAGTAGGTAAAGTTGTGTAAAACATTTCAGTGATGTATTTTACAAGTAAATTTCTTCACTGTCGTTAATTTAAATTGTGGTTTGTCCTCCGACCTCTTTTACAATTTCATTGTATAATTTACATAATTTACAACCCTCCTTGTGTACATGGTGATCAATACATATAAGTGATCGAAACTTGGGTGATCTGATTAATCCTAAATTGAGAAATATTTCATCTCTCCTGTCTCCGACGTTCATTGGATGTAGAACTTCAATATTTTTTATTTACACTTCAGGTGAAGTTTTTATATAACAAAATC
>NNCF01126155.1:718159-729304 GCA_002313205.1 Laupala kohalensis | reverse complement strand
TATATATAATGTGTCTTAGGTTCATGGAGAAGTCAAGACATATGATTCCGACAATCTTTCTAGTAGGATTTTACAAGCTTTCCTTATCTTTAGACAATCCTAGATATTCTACAGAATATTCGGTATGATCCGTCATTGCTAATCATCGTACACTTATGAATTCTGAAACTATGGAATTTTGGATGTCCAATAATTAATCTGCCATATTGATATCAAATTTCGTACTAATAATTCAAAACAATGTTATGCTGCATCTATTCTATGGAATTCCTGTGTATTTTAAATGGTAAAGGAAATCGTGTTTGTTCTATCGCGAATTGTTTTATTTAGTATTTTGGAACAAAAAATATTAAGCGGTTAACATAAGAAACGCCTCAGTAGTATTTTCAAACTTTCAAAATTACATTAACGCCCATAACTGTTAAAATGTAAGATATGTACTTAAAAAACTCGTTCCGAAATTAAACTTTGTAATAATACCTATTTTGTGACAATTACTAAACAGTGACGGGAGAAAATGGATATTTACGAAAATTAACCTTTAAAATTAGATATATCAATTTAAGGCAAATATATCTATGTACCGTTTAACTACACTCTGAGAAGGTACTTAAATAATATTTTTTAAATAGTGCATATTATTGTGTTGGAGTCGCTTTTTGATATGTTAGAAGCAAAAATGTGACAAATGACATTTCTCTACAAGACATTTTACCTTATAATGTCATCCGTATTTCATTTTACTTTATTATTACCTCGCAACAGGTAGTTGATTGAAAGAGGAAGGTATGGGCATGAATAATTTTCTAGTCTATAATTTATTCATTCTGTAACATTTACTATTTGTAAGTATGGCAATAAAACATTAAATTTCTGGTAAAAAAAAAAAAGGTCTGCAGAACTGCAAATGAAGATATCCTATTTACTGAGATATTGTGAATCTTTCGCAAAATGAAGACGCCTAAGGGAGATCAGACCATGACCGCTGGTTTTGCTCTAATTTATCGTCTTCCACAGGTGTCGCCCTTCGGCCATCCCATTCTCCCTTGTGTCTTCCAGCCGTGCTCAACCCATACCCTTCCTCTCTCACTCCCTACACCATACCCTGTCTGCAGCTATGTTGTCTTGGAACTCACCAGTCAGACATCATTTATAACAGGCAGGCGGTCTACATTAATTAAATTCCTGTCTAGAGGAATAAGTCCCGTAACTCGTGTAACAGTACCGTTTGGACGTGGCGTTCCGTCGTATCCTTCACGGCTCACGTCCTCTCCTTGACCTGCCTCTTATTCACATTCCCAAAATTTTATCCTATGTTTAATACATCTTCTTCCGAAGACACACCATATTACTTGACATTGTATGTTTAGAACATTGTTATTTTCAAGGTCCCATAGTAGTTCATATTTTAGATACGTCTTCATGAACTGCCAGTCGTAATATTCCTCATCGAAATGTCTTTGCCAGCTATTTGATAACACTTTCATCCCATTGTTAAATTCCGCAGCTAAAGATACTGCTCTGTTATATTCTGTTTAGCACCAACACTTGTCATCTTTCCTCCTAATACGTCCTTACCGCCCGTAGCCCATCTCTCTATGTGGCACAATATCCTCCCTCAACGATTTCGGTCCTACGAGCGCCAGCAGGCATGTGGACGACGCCCTCGTCCCGCCTGCAGGACGTGCCACTCGACTCGGCGGATTAAGCAATGCGTAAGGCAGCCCTTGTCACGCGCTACCCGTCCCTGGTGCGTTTAGGCGCTTTAATCATGCCTCCATTCTTCCCCTTTCTCTCTACACAGCCCTCGAGCCCAGGCCACACGTTTCCACGTCCCGGGAAAGCAGTTACTTGTAGAGTGGGTTGTGTGACGTCATTTTGTGAAGACAGATGTGGTCAAGTGCAAGCATGTATAGTGAAGATGATGCAGAGAGTATGAGAGAATTCAAGTATGATATGTACAAACGAATTATTCAAGGGGATGTCAAGTGAATGCGAGTATTTCCTGTTTTCACCAGAAAGTCATTACAGTAAAAAAGGGAAACGACATTTTTCATACCGTGCATGATAGTAAGAAGGTACAATATTAATGAACTATATAACACAGACATTACCCAGCTGCTTCAGAGAAGATGACGGGGAAATAATTATTGAATAAACTCGTTAAGTATTGCGTTAAGTAAGATACGTGGAGTTATGTCAAGTATGGTATTAAATTTCATGTTAATCTTTGTTCACATTTGAGTCATTCCTTGGGTTCATCATAATAAGACATTAAACTCTCCTGTAAATACTATAAGATAAGGAAGAAATACAATATAATATTTACATAAGGTTTTGTATCGTATGGAATATGAGAACACGGATAATTTGTAGAATTATGAACATGATAAATCACTTTAAAATCAAAATTACCCGAAGTATATTCATGTTATTATATGTTGAAAACCAACGCTTTGTCCAAATATGGACAAATAATGACGGACGTTTTTTTGTTAAATTATTCGAGAGACCAAAAAACTATGTCGTATACTTCATTGTGTAGCAACTGTTTTCATGCCGTATTATTGCCAGTTGTTTTTATTGCCAGTTGTATTTCACAACTTTTGTATAAAGTGTCAGTTTAAAAGTGCAACGTGCATTGGACACCTCCTCATCCACATCCAGCACATTGTTCATCGGAGCGTGGAAATCTGCAATGCAATTTAAGCTACTAGATCATGACGCGTGTTTTGCGGTGACGTTCGCTATCTAGCTCAAGCGGGTGTCGCAATTGATACTACTCGAAATGAAACGTGTACGAATATCTTGTGGTCGCGACATTCCACTGCTCGCATGGAACAAGAGAAGCGAGAGCGAGGTGGGACTATAGCGCTCTAGGTTGTGCGTGTTCTTTTTTCTTTTTTATTCGATGCAATGCATTTCACATGACGCCTCGTGCAAAAACGAGTGAGCAACACAGAAGCGTTTGATCTCACTCGTTTACGATATGATTCATACAACGACTGCAAGAATGAGTTTAAAGTTTTAACAGGTGACGCGGCACGTTTCGTGATTTTTCCCCCTACTCCATCCCATTTTCTTTTTTTACGTTTTGGGTCTTGAATCCACTCCAATCGCAGTCACTCGTGCATTTTGTACGTCTGAATACTGAAAAGCTACTGGTGAGAGCGTTCGCTTATTGCCTGGGGGCAATGCGCGCCCGAGGCGCTGCCTAGTGACGCGCATGCGAGTTACTTGTGCTTCTGCCTCGCTTGGAGTTCTCTGCAGTCACACCCATCCCGACACTGTCCTTCCATTGACAGCACGGAACGTGGGAGGCTTGCCAATAATTATTGAATAATGAGGCATTCATTAATTTTCGAAATTAAAAGCTGGCGGTCTCGATTGGGTAAGGGTTGGCGCTAGAGGGACTGTGTAGGGTGGGGAAGAGATTTCGTTACGTATTTAGTGGAGAGTGTAGTTCGTTTCGCAGACAAGCAGTTGTCAGGGGCTATGAGTGTACATAAAGTGAGTATATTGAAAGAATGTGACTCGAGTGACAGAGAAGGATATGATAACTGATACGAAAAAGATACGTGAGAATGGAAGGTAGAGAATTATGAATTATTATGCCACTGGATGCCTCACTGTAAATATGTAATTGATTGCCCTCTTTGTGACATTAATATATCATTTGTATGTTCTAGTTGTACTAGCGACGTGTCTCTCCGCTGCTGAGTTCGGTCTTCTCTCTCTCTCTCTTTCTGATTTCATAACGCTCAACTCACTAAACCTCCGATACTCTTGGTCAAGCATATAATTCCAAAAAATAATTAATATCGTAATCAAAGAGTGATGCAAAGAATATCATAAATGTGGAGAATCCCATATTTAGAAAGGTTAATATCCCAGTAATATGACAAAGGAGAAGGATAGAATGCCTGAAGTTTGTGTTGTGTTTTACATTCGTTAGCTTAGATAATCCGAAGGTCAGAAGAAATATTTCATCTCTTGAAATGATCATAACTTAAAATTAGTTATAAATGAGTGGCGCAAAACTAGTGTTTACTGCTACGTGTACTTAGAGAAAAAAGATTCGACATTCCATTTATGTACATAGTTTGAAGTGTTAATACTCATTTNACAGCTTTATCACTTGACCTCTACTTACGATGGAGTTATTTACGTTACTCTTCTAAAAGTTTGATGCTATGTGACCCATTAAGAATTCATGGTATATGGCACGAGATTCTGTATTTCTTAATGGTATAAGAAAGGAAACTACGATTACAATAATAATTTCGAACAATTGCCGAATTAAATAATTTACATCAATGATAGGTGAAGATAGACGATCCAATTTTAGTTACGTTGCAAAGTTTAAAACTTTGTCTTTTTAAATATTATCTTCTTTTTTTTGTTTTCTTTTTTTGATATTTTATTAAAAGTAAATTAAATTCCTACAGAGAAGTCTTTTACAATACGTCTTTTATAACACTCCAAAAGCACTATTTATATCATAAACATATGTTTACAACTTTTTAGTTTTTCTAAGGCATTTCACAGGAAATTTAAAACGTTTGTAGCATAGTATTCACACTTCTGTTGTCTCAAATAATAATACGATTAATCGATCGATTTATCATTCTCCTAGACTCACAATTTAGGTTTTCGGTTTTACAAGAGTATTGCACATCGTAAACTCTACTTTGTTTACACACATAAACATTTCACTAAATGTGTTGAAATCGAATGGAAAAATATGAAAGGTGTGTTGCAATATGTAATTGAGTTTTTTTCCTTTCAGTCTACCAAGATTTTATTTCAAAATTTGCGTTCCAATTCTCATGAGTAATTAACTGAACACCTAAAAACTTCACTTTGTCGTAATAAGTAGAAGGAGTGTTTCGAATCATTTCAAGCACACTGTACACCCAAATCAAATGCAGTTTGTTTGTTTCTGGTTCTGCATGCAATACACGTTAAAAATATAAACGTACAAGATGATTAAATTTAAATGAATTAATATATCTTAATGAATCTTCCATTTCGAAATGTATTATTGAGTGGTCAAGTAAAGCAAACGTATTATTTTCTAGTTCAGATCCTTTGTTGTTGCTTTTTCTCGTCAACAAATCATTTTTGGACAAAAATCCTTTGTCAACTAAAAATGCTCTCAGTAATTAATTACCAGACAAAATACATTTCAGACATTATTAAAGACCATTTACTAAAAGAATAAAATATTGGCAAATCAATATTAACTATATTTTTATCAAAATACAAATAATAATTGAAAATATAAGATTTGTTTTTTATATAATTTTGACTAATTATTTCCTTTGAATAGAATTTCATAAAAATATATATCTTCGATACCAGAGATCTTCAGTAAAAGTAACTAGAGTAGAATGTTTTGCGCTCGAACATTTTGTAATTTCATAAAGAGTCTGTTAATACTTTCTACTGAATTGTGAGCGCGTTGAATTGTAGGACTCATAGAATAACGCGATTTCAGTAGAATAAATGTATTATCGATTTTGTAAGTTTTATGTAATGTCTTGTTTGGAACATAAATGGAATTTATTTAAATGAGGGACATCCTTTACTCCTAAATATATGTGTGTGTGTCCGGAAGAGAAAAGGTCCATCTTTTAAGTAAAGCAACGTCTTTTATTTTTTATCAAGAAATACACATTTTCATCCAAGTCCTATAAACAATCAAGTTATTTAATCTGTGGTATTCAGAATTTTCGTATGTTTTATGANTATATATATATATATATATATATATATATATATATATATAGCAAGTTTGGACGCGTATATACATTGTATGTTCATATGTGCCCCATTAGCAAACCATAAAAAACCGATCTCGAATAATTGAGTCATTTCAAAGGATGGTTGTTTAATATTATTTTCATAAAACATACGAAAATTCTGAATACCACAGATTAAATAACTTGATTGTTCATAGGACTTGGATGAAAATGTGTGTCTCTTGATGAAAAATAAAAGACGTTGCATATATTTTTTCGTGCCAGTATCTTTTACTGTTTTAATAAAAGGAGATAAACGTAATAAAAATTTTCTCATCGAGCAAGGTAATTGAAAAATCGCTAACAAATGGCATGGACAGAGTGAAAAAGCTACATTACTAAATTACTGATATACTGTAGTTGCGCAAATAATTTTCATCAAGAAGAAGCTCATTTTAAAATCATCTTATATTCAGTCTAACATTTATTTTTAACAGTACAGAAAATTTTACGTAATAAAATAATTTTCATCATTATGTAATTTGTCAGTATGTCCGTTGAAACTATACTTGACCTATTCTACTCTTGATGTGTCGTCAGTCACACATGTATAATTTTGCCGTGAACATCTGGGGATCTGGATCTGCTACTAATATTGAGAATGACATATTTAACTTTTATTTGAACTATTTAACGTATCCTATTAAACAATAAATAATGCCTTTTAATAATTAAAATGACAGAGGTTTTTTGGATTGTTACGATAAGGAAAATTGTATGGTGAATATTTTTTATGTAATTGAAATGGAGCATATATAATTTTCCTACATTGGATTTCTTGATTAGTGCAGTAGTGCACGACACGAAGGTTTAATCCTATCTATCATTCATATGGTGTAGAGTGTCGTATCTCACTCAACATGCTGGTCAGTTCCCTCCTTTATGTCTTGGAGCAAGACTTACCCTATCCATTCCATTCCACAGTCATAAACTGCTCTCGTCCACCATCCGACTCCATCCATTTTCAACCCCTACCCACTTCGCCTTCGCTTTGTTTTCAATCTTCTCTGCGCCACTGCAGACTCGCCTGGCGTCTGCAGCGCCTCTACCGGCGCTGTTGTGAAACTACTCCAAGTTCTGGCCACTCCTCAATTCCTCAACAACACCTCATCGAAGAAAGCTAATGGAAGAGCTTTTATTCTCGTCCGCTCTCTCTGGCGCCAGTTGTTGAGCTAATTTCGTTTCGTGACGGCAATACCTGTTCAACCGTTAGCGCATAAATAATGTCGACCAATATCGAATTCTCAGTTTAATTTTAAGACGAAGTGTGAATGCATATTTTTAAAACAATAAAATGTAGTTTAAATTTGAAATCATGTCCTAAATAATTATGACTTTCATACTTTGCAAATATAATTGCTAGTTATTACAAAGCACAAATTATTATAAATAGTAAAATGTATTTCCTTCCACAATATTAAGAATAGATATAGATTTTTCTTTTGATTGGTCATAGTGGGAGTTCTTACATCCTTCGAATACTACGTGAACAAAACTTACAAAGAAATTAATATTCTAAAACCTAATTTGTCCAGATCAACCAAATGTGCAAAATATTTTTTTTAAACTTTTATTTAAAAAAATAAGGGCCTTAAGGTTGAGGTGGATTTAACATTTCAGCACACTCCTGAGATAAGAATAAAAATAGTTCGATATGTATTATAATATTTGTATTTTAAAAAATTGTATTTAATAAAACACAATAAGTTATTTCACAAGTACGTATGATTATGAATTATAGATTATTCAGAAAATATTGTTTATAAATCGTAATTAATAAAACCACACTAAATTCAACATTTATTATTTCAGTAGACAACATCCCTAGACAAGAGCTTGTAGAGTCCGTATAAAAATCCGCCTCTACTAGAGGGAAAACCGGACAAAAACCCGGGCCAGAATGGGGCTACAGAAATAATGTACACAACCGTACCTAAGTTGACTACACATAAAACTAAACTTGTATGAATAACAAAGCACAACACACACATGCAAGAAAATAGTCTTGAAATTGTTAAGAGATATTTGGAAAGTACTACAGCAATGACGTGATAAAGTACAAGACGAATTTAACTTTTACTAAAATCAATAGTTTTTTTTACATTGTAGAAGCACTTGTGCAGTAGATTGCTTTTCACTGAATATTTGAATAGATTAAATTTAATAGTTTAATTTAATATTTATACTTACTGTTATGCATAAAACTAACATTCAAATTATTTAAAATAAAATACGCAACCTCTTTAAGTAGAAAAGTGGATGAATTATATTCACAATTCGTATACAATTTTTAATTCCACAAAGCGAGATCTTGAAACTCACTGACAAGAAAATCTCTCAAATATTTGAACAATATTTTTCAAAATAAAAGCCTTTCATATGCGCATTACTGGCAGATTTAGCACGTCACCGGCTTCAGAAAATAACGGACAATTGCGGCTGAACCCTCCAGCGCAACACATCACTTTCGTCACTCCCCTCGGAGAGCGTTCGTTCGTTCATTCGTTTGCCGCACCGAAAAATAATTACCGTTATTGAGGGGACGCGAAATTGTTTCTCGTTTAATTTTCATTGGGCAATTGTTACGCTGTAAATTACGTAGACGAAGTAATTGGCTCTAAGAGACGGACGCCGTTGAATACTTCTACCTCTTTCCTGTCTTTTCGCCATGTCTTTACTTCCAGCGAACAGATCCCAGCATCAGGACTCTCTTGTAGAGTGCAGGATTGTATTCAACGCTGTGAGGACTTTCATGCTCGATATAATTATTTTAACATTTATGTAATTTTTCATCATAGTCATCATATTCGTTAATACCCGAAAGTCCCAGAAAATTATCTTAGTTCCTTTTCTGCGTAACCGGACCGAGTTAATCACACAAAAGGAACTATAGTCCTTAAAAACATTAAGAGATGTGTCGGCGATTTCATATTATTTCCTTTCCGAGACAACATAATTTATAAATTACACCAAGATAAGAAGTTACTTGACTCGTTGAAAATGATGCTGTTCAGACATTTTTTACATTCTGACCATTAGACAAGTGAACAATCTATAAACTATATGTTCCTTGTGCCAATTGAGTGACATCTCTCGATTGTTGAGTTTCTATGAATTATTTCTTCAAATCTCATTGGTCCATTCAAAATTTGCGCCTTTGAGTAAAAGAAAGTGAATAAAATGGTTGGACATACTCATTCCTAATTCACAAACGAATCTGTTATCATCCTGGAATCCACGAGACTACATTCTGTCTCTCCTCGTCAGAACAATTTACAATGGCTTGATATTACTTGCTACCCAATTGCACTACGTACAATCGATACGGTCAACCTGTGACGTCACGACGTACCGCTATCGATCTACCAATCGATCGCGCCGACAGCACGCAACCGAAGTTAGCCACGACATGTGGCAGCACTCTCACTTGCTGCAAGTAACTCAACGAGTCATCACTTCTCATCTGTGCCAGCGCGCGATCAGCGCGATTCTCCGAAGCGAGCCCCGACACGGGGACACTCGCTCACTTGCAAGAAGTCATCCGACGAGTCATCATCTTCACATCACTTCCATCATGCAGCCACGCCATTTTACGGTCAGTTATTCTAACCGCGTTCACCGGCCCACCAGGATACCATGATCGTAACCCATGCAACCAGCCCGCGAGATTCCACGGTCTCACCCGCTGCACACACCGCAGCATCGTCTTGGCCGCAAACTGCACTCCAACTATTCAACCTACATCATTTAGCGCTCTGTACTATCGCAGCGCCTCATTTCTATTTTGTTATTTGTATCACATCATTATTTCTTATTTTTCACGATTCACGTCATTAAACTGTTTTGTTGGTATATCTATTGTTCAACCACATCACACTTCACCTACCTTCCTCATTTTCTGTAATTTGCCTGTACATTTATGGTCCTTCGAACATCACCTCATCCTAAAAAAATTCTACCCAAAAATTTCTGTACAGATGCTACTTGACTATTTGTGTCAAGTATAAGAAAGACTATTTGTGTCAAATAGTCAGATGCTACTTGACTATTTGTGCCATAATAGAGAAGTATAGAAAGTAGTATAGAAAGCTCTGAATCGTCTGATCATGATGGTATAAACAATATTTGTAGAGAATTGTAGTGCGTGCGTTACATGATGCTCCATTGTGAATTATCTATACTATTCTTAATTGTTCTGATTTCCTCATTACATAATTTAATGTCAAATATGAACCCGCGAGAAACGTGCTTACGACTAGGAGGTGAGGGTAAGTAATGTTTGCCGTATATCTAGGAGTAAAATAGTATAGCTGAATGAAAGTAAAAGTTCATATTATCGTACAGAATGTTTGTTTCATTCCATTTCTCATGATTATTAGTTAGTACACAACAATATTTAGTACTGAAGCCATGCGGATGCCACGGAAAATGGGTAACAATCTTTTTTACTATATCAATGTTTGGAAAAACCTTGCGAGAGTTAAAAATACGATAAAGGTGTTGATTTATTGGTTTCGTTGCAAAAACGTTATCGCATGGATTGAAAATATTGTTCACTCGATCGAATCAAGTATTTTAATAGAAGTCCAGAGATGAATGAATGAAGTATACTAAGGAAATAAAAGAAAGAAATGTTATGCGTTCTGACACATGAATGTCTTCAAATGCTATTTAATAGAAAAAATTCGTATAATGCGAGGCAGTAGAGTGTGTCGTCCTAAAATGAAGATTGTTTCAATATTTGTATTGTGGTATTATTTTTCAGTATTTCCAATTTATATTAGTTTTCATTTTGTTCTCTTTAATAGAATAATTTGACTTCTCAACAAAATTCTAGTAAATTCTATATTATTATTTCGACTATTTTATCCTATTTAAAAAATAATCAATTCTTTCTGTGTTGCTTTATTAGTTTATTTAACAAACTNTTGTAAAAAAAATTAAAAATAATTCTATTTAATTACTAAGGGGAGGGAACCGAATACTCACTTCTGTGGGAGCCACTCACAATGAAAACACAACAATCTGGTGTTCGAGCAATGAACAAAACATTTTATTACTCATACTCACTCTCGATGCACAATATACACTACACTGGAAAATTATTATAACACTACACACAACTTCGCCTATTGCGCTTGTAACGTTCCTTTACATGGTACTCACCACTCTGCTTCTTAATTGGAGGTTCCTCTGTTCTTTACCCCCTTCTTACAATTTATCACTTTACTTGTAGCACACGGCCTGCTGACATTTATGTCACAATTTATAGTTCACAAGGCCAAAAATAACAAAACAATTCCCTTCTACACTCTTACACACTACTCAAGCTGTCTGGTGA
>NNCF01126155.1:625778-689124 GCA_002313205.1 Laupala kohalensis | reverse complement strand
AATTAGTGGTTACGGTGCCAAAAATAAAACTAAGATAAATATAAATAATTATATAGTTACTCAGTACTTCCACCACAAAAAATGTATATGATTGCTCTTAGAATTGATCTCAAACACAGGACGAGTTTAAATTATGTCGATAATTTTCTATATTTGGTACATGAGTTTGAAACTACGTTTCTTTCCAATCCAATATTATTGTGGTTGAATATATATTATACAAAAGAGTCGTAATCCATGTTTTAAAAAGAAACTTAAACTTAAAAAGTCAAGAATTCGTGTGATGAATGCTTTATATTCAACTCGGTTACCTGCTGTAGAGGTTCTCCTTACACATTCTCCATTTTTCTCCGACGCTCTTCTCCTGTAGAGCTTTTTCACTGTGATCAATCGAAGAGTTCCATTTTCCAGATTGTCGCGTCACAGCCTTGACATGATTGTAATCTTCCCTTGTGGCGTCAATCCTTCACTGCCTCCCACCGTCACACGTCGAAGAATTCGGACATATATCTTTTCCTTCAAACATTCAGATTATACCAATGAGGGCCGAATACTCACAATGCTCTGACAGATGGAAATTACATGTATTAAAAATATTCCCTTCTCCGTAAATTTTTAACCAGTGACTCGAAACAATAGCTTAAAATGTTAAAGGAGGATGTCCAACAATAATATGTGCAACTTGATTCTTAAAGCATTAAATAATGTGCAATGAATGTTAAATAGTGTTATTTGTAGGCGTTAACACATTGTGAAAATATTCGTGTAAATAATAATTATGCACAATTAGGAACTAAATTTTTTATATAAAATTCTGAATAATTATATTTGTAAAAGATAATATTATTAAAAACCATCAAAATTGAAGTATCCTCCAAAACTACTCGTTTACTTGACCTCAAATTCAATTTTATATTTATAATACAAACATTCAAACCAGTGTTCTAGCAGTTGATAGGTCATAAATAATGTAGTTGATTTATTTGATCTGCAACAATGTAGTTGTAATGACGATATGGTTGTATTAAAAAACCTACAATAACAGAAAAACGAGAGATGTACATATTGTTATTAATTAATCGTAAGAACAATTTGAAACACCCAAAATTTTATCACAATATATGATGTTCCAGTTACAACTTGTTTCAGGTAAATTTCTTTGTACTAGAAAATACTTTTTTGTGACTGCATGCGATTACTTGATTTTTTGCCCTCCCTGTAATTAAGCATGAGTTTTTGGTGTAGAGAAAAGTATTGTATAAATTTGTTTATAACTTGATCATTTTTTCTTTTATACAAAATATATTTAACAAAAAAATTATGACTAGTTACGTTCCTGAATTGCATTGACAGTCATAAAATATTTTTACTGTTGGTATAGTGTTTGCGGCACCGAGTTCTCCATTGAGAAAAATGTTTTGTATAAGAAAAGATGAATATGTTCCAGCATTGCAAAAACATAGTTTTACTCGTGAAAACATTCATCTTGTTACACAATTCAACAACTCTCATATCTGAAATCAGAGTGACAATCATTCCCAAATGCCAGAAATTTAAAATAGAGTAAATTAGTAGTTTATTTTATAGGTCGCGATATAAACGGAAATCGAGAAAAAATACATCAAAATCGTATTTACGCTGTCTATTAACAATGCGTTTACGCTGTAGACTAGTTGGAAGATGACAAATTTATTCAGCACCATGAGAGAATCTTCTAAGAATACTTCTCATTGCTGGACCAATTTCTATATGAATACAGTCGTGGATTCCACGTCATATATTTTTAACTATTGGTATGGATAGAAAAAACATAAAGATCCAGGGTTATGTGATTTACATTAATATTAGAGACATAAGCAATATGTAACCCCATCCTGGCCCCATCCTGTAGCCCCATCCTGGCCCGGGTTTTTCTCCGGTTTTCCTTCGGGTAGAGGCGGATTTATCATACAGGTTCTCTAGGCTTTGTCTAGGGGCGGGTCTATTGTAACAATAAATCGTGAATTTAGTGTTATTTCAATTTTTAAGCACTATACTCAGAATAATCTATAGTTCGATAATAACTTACATGTAATTTTTTGCTTAAAATTACAAACATATTGACATTCTATTAGTATTATAACTCGCAGCTAACTTTTTATCTTATCTAGGAATTTTTGCTGAATTTTTTGAATCCGCCTCTGCCTTAGGGCCCTTGATCGGAATTGATGGGATGGTCCCTTGCTTGCTTCCGGAGAGTAAATTAGTTTTTTTTCCCTCCACGTGGTCATACGCAGTTTGTACTTTTTTTGACAATAAATTTATTTATTTATTTATTTATTTATAACATTCTATTAGTGTTTTATCTCATTTTTCTTTTTGCTCCTTGATGTGTTTCTCAAAATTAATATACTAAACCAAGCATATAGCCTGACTATCGAAGTGTATATTACAATTTTGCCCAATCCACGTATATCAGAATAAAATATTTGCAACGAGGTTTCACATGTCATTTGTATTATCCAGCAGTGTTCTCGATTGGTTGCCATCGGCTCCTAATGTAGAAAACGTTGCGGTACACGTTATTACAACTGTTAGTTGTGCACAATTAGCCTGTGACTCACTTCAACCCCCACTCAAACACTAGGGAGAAATTATTAAAAATATCTATAATGATTTTGAATTAACTTACCATAGTTAACTAGTACAGATTTTAACTTTTAGGGATAAAATTTCAGGATAATTCTTCAGGTTTTGTCATTATTACAATTTTTAATTTGTCATATAAAAGGATAATTTTAGAGACTTTGTCATGAATACAATTTAATAATAATAATAATAAATTTATTGTCAAAAAACAGTACAAACTGCGTATGACCACGTGGAGGGAAAAAAAACTAATTTACTCTCCGGAAGCAAGCAAGGGACCATCCCATCAATTCCGATCAAGGGCCCTAAGGCAGAGGCGGATTCAAAAAATTCAGCAAAAATTCCTAGATAAGATAAAAAGTTAGCTGCGAGTTATAATACTAATAGAATGTCAATATGTTTGTAATTTTAAGCAAAAAATTACATGTAAGTTATTATCGAACTATAGATTATTCTGAGTATAGTGCTTAAAAATTGAAATAACACTAAATTCACGATTTATTGTTACAATAGACCCGCCCCTAGACAAAGCCTAGAGAACCTGTATGATAAATCCGCCTCTACCCGAAGGAAAACCGGAGAAAAACCCGGGCCAGGATGGGGCTACAGAATTTATGTACACAAACGTGCCAATGTTGAGTACACATAAAACTAAATTAATATGAGCCATAAGACAACACAATCATGCAAGAAAATAGTTTTTGAAATTGTTATAAGTTGTTTAAAAAGTACTACAGCAATGGCGTGATAAAGCACAAGACGAATTTAACTTTTGTTAAAATCAATAAATTCTTTTACAGTGTAGAAGCACTGGTGCAGGAGGTAGTTTTTAACCGCGGATTTGAAGATATTCAATTTCATAATATCTTTTATATTCTTGGGCAGGGAATTATATAGAACGATTCCCGAATGGTATGGTCCCTTTTGGCAAAGAGTGGTTGACACTCTAGGGCGATGAATATTACTACTATTGCGTGTATAGTGTTCGTGAACGAGACTGTTTCGTATAAAGCAAGGGTGGTGCTTCAGTAATTCGGACTTAACAAACACGACTGTTTCATAAATATAAATGCAGGGAAGTGTTAATATATTTAATTCCTTGAATAAAGGTTTACAAGAGTTTCGGGGGTGAGATTTACTAAAAACATTTCAATTTGTTACACGCCACCAAAAACCTTGACTCTACTAGAATTTTTTTGCTTCGCCAGCAAACATTTCATGAATTAAATTGTGAATTTTTAGAGCTTTATGTGGTTTTATTGTATTTTTAAGACATTTTATAAAATTTCGACAGTACACAGTTTCATAAAATGTCCATAACTAAAATATATAATAAAAATTTGAAATTTGAATGGCAGATTTTTGAAGAGAAAAACCTAAATTAGAACGCATTTTTGACTCGCACGTTAGGAGTACTTACTAGAGGAAGGAAATTTGCATCGTCTGCGGACAGGTAAAAGTTACGATGGACCGGCACTCGAACCCGGGATCCGCGTGTGGTCACTTATGCACTGTATGAGTGCGACACAGGTTCTCTGGAACAGTTCAGGTGGATGTTGTCTACAAGCATTGGGAGTCGAGACGGGTGGTGTAATTGTAGTACAATTGCGGCCTTAGTAGGAGGCTGTCGTCCGTCGAAATTTAATCGACAATTGATTTTAAGAACCATCCTAATGATCAGTGTATAAGGTAATATTAATGAAATTCATTTACTTCACTCAATAAAAAATGAACACTTTAATATCCAACAAATGTTTGAAATTGATGGATAGGTCACCTCTCTTAAAAAATCTCCCCCTCTGAAAATCTAAGATAAGCTTTCCGTCGTGAGTCACCACCGTAAGTCAAGTCCCTCACCATGCCTTCGTTGTTGACACCTCCCTAACAACCCCTTTCTCCCAGCCCGCTCCGCTCACAGTTCCCATTTCCGCTGAACCCAGAGAATGATATACGACGTTCAAAGATGTCACGGCGCATCTAACGAAACAACGGCTTCCGCTACCTAACGAGCCTAGAATGGCTCACACAATGCTTCCTTCGCTCACGCGGCGTGGCGTCGTTTTTCTTGCGATATCTCGATGAACGTCATCTCCGAAAAAGAAAAACATCCTTCGATGCTTCTTCTACTAAAGTGTTTCAGAATCTGCTGTCGCCGTTTTTAAGAAATGGTATTCGCGGTATAGGTCTTACCAGTGAATGTTTCCGGAAGAGGGAGAGTTATGCGAAACTTTGCAGATGTTTGTATCACTAATACTTTTAAAGCTTCAAATAAATTACATCCACACACATAAACTTACAATGTTTACAATGTATATTTCGTTTCACCGAAATTTTACGACATAGTTTATCAATATTTATGACAATAAACTGCCATAAAATTTAATTCTAATCAACTGAGGGTGATTATTGCGTTTTTTTAAATTGCGTAATTGCCTTCATGCACATTGAAAGATTGTCAGAATTTCAGTTTTGGATTATTTATACTATGCATGGGGTGGTACGCATATCATCTAAATTCTGATTTGAGCTCGCAATTGATTTACTATTTTAAAAAGTCGACAGATGTAGGAATAGTACAGTTTCCGGTTCTCATAAACCAAATGTAACCGTAACCAGATGAAAATTGTTATCAACCGAGAATCGAACCCGGGACATCTAGGTTTCAGGGATATTGTCCACTATACCATGTGCTCGCCTTCCACAATTGTACACTATTCCAGACCCGTTTCTCCGGAAGTCAAAGAATAGGATTACCAACGCAGGATACATGGTGTTTGCGCTTAAAAAGAACAGTTTTTCACGTACCGTCTTGTTGAAGATTGTTATGTATATATTTCTTCCGTGGACATACACGCGGAGAACATACTTGATTACAACAGTCCGATGAAAATACAAAAAAATTAGGAATTCATGTAACAACATTTTTTATCTGAAAAAGAATTTCTTGAAAGAATCAAATATATATTTTTAAGCGCTCTTTATTTTAATATTAACCGACGAATGGTTTGACGGGCAGAAGTTCAGTCATTCATCTCTTGAAATATCAAAGAAACAAAGCAAGTACTTCGATATTTAGCAACGCACTGCATTCATTACGTCTTTCATTTTACTGAGGATTATGTCCCGAGTTAAATGAAAATAAGATGAAAGATATGATAATTTAAATTAGAAAGTCAAGAAATAATTCAAAACATCTATTGACTTTTCGTATCCTTAATTAAAATCTATTGGACAAATACTTGGTTTAAGGAATTCCAATTAAGGAATGAAAGAAAAAGAATACTTTTTTCCGTGATGGGGGTAAGCGATTTGCCCATGAGGAGGGACACGTATTTCAAAAGAAGGTACTAAATGGCAAATGTAAAAGTCGGAGAAAGAAATATGTATTTGTCCCAAACTAACTTATGTTTCCATTACCATTCTTTTTTCTCCTTCTTTTAATGTTAAATTTCTAGATGGTGTGTGAGGGTTTTTTTTTTAATTTTCTGATGAAATAACAGCATTAAACATTCTAGTTACCTTATGGGTATTTTCACTCTCGTAAATACCACGGACAGGAACGTCACGTGATGATAATATCGACAAAAACTAATCATGTCCTTTGATGAATACCATAATGAGGGAAAAGCAAGTCTCTTATCTTTTTGCACAAAAATCGTTTTAAAGATTACAATAAGTACTTTAAGTAATTACAATTTAGTCAGTTGTTCGTAACATTTATTTCACAGAATGTCTCGGACAGAAAAAAAAATAATTCCGGAATAAGTGAAGCGTATGCGGAGATGGCAGGAAATACGAAACAGATGCTTGTTTTCTGCGTGGTCTTATTCGCCTTTCGCTGACACTGGTGCAATTGCATTAACTCTTTCTTGAGGAAAAGGATACTGGCAGAACCCTTCCGGAAATGAATCCTTTATTATTATCATTGTTCCGTTGGATTCTGCTTATTTTCACAAAAAGTAGATCCAAGAAACTCATCGGTGTTTCTTTCTGTCTTACACGCATTAACGTTTATAAAATTGTTACTCGGATAAAGAGTTTTCCCTTTGAAAATCGGAGAGAACTAGAATATTTATTACTGTCAATTTGCTATTTCCTGTTGTGATTATTTTGCGGTTCAGCCATGTGGGATCATTTTCATGTTTTATGAATAGGTATAAAACAAATAATATTTAACTGTGAATTTGCGACGTACGGCTTGTCTGATTTCTTGACGCGGTGTACATCGGAAGATTCCAAACATGGTCATGTCACCACAGGTGTTTTTATTGAGTGATCAAACACCGTAACACTAAAAATGAAATTGCACTGAATTAAATGTAGAAAAAAACTATATTACAGACATCAGCCAGGAACAACTGCGTGTTTACTCACTCTTTCGTAACAATAGCATCGGTGAAAACTGTCCTTGATCTTCGAGATCTGAGATCAATTAAATTTCTGATTGCAAAATTTTGAGGGCACCTCTATCTATTAATATTTTTTTTTACAAATATGATTTAAGTCTACATAGCGGATGCATCCATGGTGTAGAAATTACTCAAAATAATGAAAGTATGTAACGAACCTAACGCAAATTAAAATATATGAGATAGCGTTAAAATGTTTACTATCAAACGTGATTCGATTTTTGCGCGATTGCTTCAATCATAACTATTATTAAAATTTCGTTTCGCTTTTAAAACTGAAGCAGACAAATAATCTTTTTGTCTAAGTCAAGGAATCATTTTCATTTACATTTAACCATTATATTAAAAAGAGAGTTGCAGTCTTTTTGTATCACTTTTCTGAGTATTATTTTGTATATCCCCTTTATACAAGTACGGTTATTTCTTCATGTTTCAAAGAATCAGACAAACAACCAATTCAAAGAAACAAACTATTTTTTTTACAAACCGTGATATATTAGAAAATTCATCACCTTTACTATGTGTGTCATTAAAGTTTTAATTTAATTGGTGACTCATTGGTTTATTTTGTTGGAAGATATGAAGATATTGAAGGTGGCACTTAGAGGATTCGTTAATATTGTGAAATAATTAGGAGTAATTTTTCTCCTGAATATAACATCAATCAAAACTCACAACCAGTTGATCCACGTCCGACAGTAATTATTTCCTCATTGTTCCAAGAATCGTTCGAGAAAAATCGAACTCACACATCCGTCATGAGGATGGAGTAGGAAGGTAGGGATGTTCTGGCAACAGCCCCGGAGGCAAGCTCACACAGGGAAGGCATTGCCCTGTGTTTTAACCAGCACGGAGTAGTGCCGACCTTCAAAGGATTGCAACCGACAAAGGCTGTTGGCCGCATTCCCCGACGCAATATAAGCCACTGCCACCCTGAGCGTGGCAAACCCCACCCCCACCGCCTCTACTGATCTGTGTGCCGCAACTGCGCTTAAAAGAGGTCAAACGGGTTTCCAAGTGCGGTTGGAAGATGAATTATTTTATTTTCTGATGCAGTAGTGCTGTCGTTTTCTTTGCAGGTGATTGACTGATTTATAATGGTTATTATATAAACACTCTTGATACTTTTTTTTGCTACCTTTCTTGTATAAATTTGATGATATTACCCTTTCTTCCAAACGCACTTTTAATGTAATTCTACCTCCTAAACAAATTACGAAACCCTTCAACGTATGCCTTTTAACTGTTAATTTCAAAACTGTTTCCTCGAATAGTATAAAAATTTTATAATGAAATATTGAGAACTGCATCATAATTAGCAGAAAACATTTTTATATATTCACCATTATTTATTGTTTTCACGTTTAATGTACCGTAATTAAAGTATTTTAGATTGAAAATAAGAAGTTACTTAACATAAAGTGAACTTTTCGTATCCATGTGAAATGCTACTGTACTTTATGCTAAGACTCCCTTCTCCTGTTGGTACAATAAGGTGCAATACTACATTTGCACTTTTAAAGTAATTTACTCTCATGCTTTTTCAAGTTGACTAATTTTTACATCTACTTCAAGATGAATCAAATAATCCAGGGTTCCCTGAACTACCTTTGTACTATTTTGACTCGATAAACGTACTTCCCACGTATATTCCTTCGTGGAAGTATAACGATTCCAACATCTCAACATCAAGGCATCTTCATCAACCCTTCCGAGTAAAACGACCCCCGCGCACTCTCTCGATTGTTCTTGTAACCAGAACCGCAGACTGTACGCTCCGTCGAACATGCTTCGACTGTCACGGCGCTTGCGTACGTTCGTGCAAGCGGGTATGTTTCGGCTCGTAATTAAGCCGCAAGTGCATCGAGCGTTTGCTGAGGCTTCCTTTTCCTGAGAAGCAACCCTATCGTCGTCGCAGAGAGAGTATAAACACCGTCACTGCTGCTTTCTGCAACATCACGAGTACTCACTAGTTTTTCTAGTTATCTCCGATTGATGTGTCATCGATGTATTTTGGTTTTGTTTCATGCTGCATTTTCATTACATGTCACTATTGAAGTAAACAGATCTCTTTAATTGTCTTTTTTTCATAATTTTTTTTAAAATTTTATTTTTTCTTTCGTGTCTCTCTCTCCTCTTGTTTTCTTTTGCATTGTTTACTCATTTTGTGACAGGTCAAAAACGAAATTTTTATTCTACTGTTGGGCGTGTAATACGTGAGTTTTTCGTACCTGTTTATTATTGGAATGACACGTGTGGCAAGTTGGTATCGCTGAGCTGATAGTAACGTCCTGATACACACGAATTTTATCAAACCACCAATATTCTCAGCCAGTGAACAATAAAAATTAACACGTAATATCGTTGTATAACATCTAACAGTTGTTCTCAACCTCAAAAAGGTATTGGTTAAACCACAACAGACAATACGGACACAATGACGTCGACGCATTTCCTGCAACGTCTTTTTAATACATGTGAATTTTCATAAAATAAGTAGTAAATTCAAGTTCATCATAAACTCCATTGTATCGTCTTCAGCTCTCAATGTTCACGGGATACGTCGTGTTTCTTGACGTCTTTACCCATATTTACACCACTGCATTATTGCTGCTACTATAAACGCCTTAAATGTTTTTGACGCAGTGTTTTTATTCGGATACAGATATCAATGGACACGGACACCATTACATGTCACTCCGACATTGATAGTGTGAGTAACGAATTACGGGAGTGTAGGTTTGATTACCCGAACTGAGATTTTTTTTACTTCGGAAAAACGTAGGCTTCCTTTTTGTCTCACCCACGGTTTTTGTTTATGCATAGAAGCAGATTTTATTTCTTGAAACTTACTTCTTCCAAAACTATGGTATATATACCTCCTGATCCACTCCGTAGTATGCCAGTTGTCTCAGCATATTTTCTTCTGCCATATGGTTCTAAGATGACTCACTATCTATATCTACGTTACGTCATTCTCTTACATCACACCGCGACCCTTAGCAGCAACTTTGTCTGCATCGAGGCATCGCGCGAATTGTATCTTCATTGTATCCTTCCGCCAGATGATTCCTTACCCTCAGACTTCCAACGCTTCCGTCGTTTCATCTCAGTTGCCCGAAACTCCTCCACTTGAAGAAACGTACTCCACGCTTAGGATTTCCCAGTGTTATAACCATCCCCATTTTTATATAGTATATATTTCTTTTTTATTTTCTGAATCTTGTAATAGCTTCGTTAAAATTTCATTTCTCTTCAATATCGCTCTACACAATGTCTTAGAAGTGGGACGATGGAAGGTTTGAGGCGTAGAACTCGTCCAGGTGACGGATGGCGCAAGGGAACGTCGTGTTAATACAGGCGTTAGTCGCAGAGCGGCGCTCGAGTCGGGTGACGTCAGCGGACAAGATCCACCGCTGTCCCGTACACCACCAGAGCCAGTGTAATGGATATCTGGGGGAAATTGAATTTTTCGGGCCATGAACCCGCGTTGGGAGCGAGGTGTGGCAGAACGACGGGGGAACAGCGCCACACAGCTCCGGAACAGGTGCAATTGCTTACCGCGGCATGATTACGCACGGGAAATGTGACGCTTCAATACTTTTTATGCGAGAGGGGGCGGGAAGGGGTGATCCGTAGTTTCACGCAGGTGAGATCCGAGTTTCACAGGAATGCTATATCAGGTTGAAGATTATATATACCTGGGAGTTCGTTGATAGTATTTGCTCAAAAACAGTGAAAATGGTTTTCTATGTATAAGAGGGGGTGTTTTATTTTATTCCCTGCATCTTGCATTAGCTGGGTTCAAATTTCATTTCTCTTCACTATCTCTCGACCCCATGTTCTTATAAGTGCTCCGTTTCATAATAGGCATTTTATTTCGGTTTAATAAGTCCATCCGTATAAGATAAGTATGGTTGCGCCAAAAAATTGGAACTATTCACTTCTTTGGGAAATATCATTATTTCATTTCAGTTTTACTCACTGGTTCTGCAATTGTTTTCAACTGATGGTTATGTAAATTACGTAAATGTTGCTGATGGATGTACTTTGTACCCGATGGACGAGTAAAAGTTCTACTTCACGCTATTATTATACTATACGAATGGAACCGCTGAGAATCAAGTGTTTAAAAGATATGACTCAAAGAAGAAAACTTTCGTGTTCTATACCACACAAAATTTATTATTTTATTTTCACTAACTATGGTCGTTGTTTGAAACTATAGAAAAATAATTAACGTGCCTTATATCACGGGATAAAAAACCTTGATGAAATCAAAACCTTAAAAACGGTTAAATGTTTCACATGTATTCTCTTTTCATTTATATCTTTACAGAGCATTCATGTTAGTACAGACGTCATCAATCTTCACTAACAGACCCAAAGAATTGTTCACAATGGTAAATTTCCTTCGTTATAAATATTTTTAGGGTATAGATCTTCATTGCAGATGTGTTTTCCTCTTCTATAATATTTGCTTCATCTGTGATAAGAATGGTCCCTGCACGTGAACCGAGATATGTAAGAGATCACTAAGTTAGAGATAAGCAAGGTTACCATAATTTTTCTCCTTTCAATTTTCGGCAGAAGGTAATTGGTGTGATTCAATAAGAACGTTCTTCTCTATCATATCCTAAACGGATAAAGATATATCAATGTTCTTTTCTCTAAGATAAAAAAAATTGTCTTGGGAACAATAATTCCACGTTTTAAAAATCTTTCTAACTTTTTCAGCTAAAGAGATATTGTCGTAATTATTTAAAGATCTATGTATTTTTCAGCGAACTTAAAGTTCCAAAACTTACTAATAAAAATGTATAACATTTATTGAATTTGAAAGAATCACAGCTACGTTTCAACTCTGCGAATATTTAAACATTTCCGACGCGCCATACCGCGCACACAGGGACAAGATCTCGAACAATGCAGCTTCCACTGATTCTTCTATTTTCTTCGCGCTTATTGGAATTTCCTCACATGATTCCCTTTTAATTCATTATAGAATACTTGATGGAAATCTGCTTCAGATTACGTTATACCTGGGATGTTAAAGAGCACGTCTGGTTATTTGTATCGTTTCAAATACTAAGAAAATGATAGAACAAGGTTGAACTACAAAACAGCTTTTGCTCGAATTTTACTGCATTTCTTATATTATGTTTCATAACATCTCGGTGTGCCGATATTACTCACTCTGCTTTGATTCCGTTTGAACAAAATTCATTTCGACAAATGTTCATTACGATACGTGAAGCACTATTATTCATCCTAGGCAGAAAATGCAGTATTTTGTCCTTCGTATTCATATTGAGAGAAGAAATCGTCCAAATTTTGGGTACGTCAAAACTTATAGTGAAACCTTTTTAACTTTGCACATGAGGTTTTGACAATATTACAACGCTGCACTGTCCCGGTCTCCCTTTGCTCGTACTTCACAGGTCAATGACGTCTTCAAACAAGTATCATTGTCATGGATGGGAGGCAGCCATCCGTTTCGAAGCGTTCGGATGGTGATTCGAGCGAAAGCCGCCAACTCGACCTTCGAAAATATCAATTTGTATAACTGCAAGCCTGTCCATGACGCCATGTAATATCCGGGAGTGGGTGACAGCCACTAGTAAGACGATGTCATTTTCCGTTAAAACTGGAATGATATCGACAAATTCAAGTAACGGCTAGAGTATAGGTAATATATAAGCTAATAATTTGTAAATTAGTATTTTCTTAATGTTTACACTGCATTTGCTACACATAATAAACAATGATTGCGTAGATATAGAAGAAAATAAGCTATCCGCAAAATGAATCGCATCTAAAGAAAAACCTCATCTGGTACAGAGGGTATTGGACTTGTCCTACTTCCACAAACAGTAATCTGCATGCATCATAGTGACGGACAATGTAACTAGAAAAGTTTCCATCCTTCCCCACGCTCCCACCCTCCTCGCTTCCAGTGAAAACCTTCCACTACTACAACCACCGCAGCATCCTCCGTTGTCCTCCCACTGCCTTTGTTTCCTCCGTCATGGTCGTCGTCATCTTCTTTGCCTCGTTGCAAACGTAGTCCTGGGCATTTGACATCGCGTCCTGCGACTGATTACCTGCGACTCAATTTACTGAGCAAAGCCCAAACGGCCACCCGCCAGTCAAGTTGCCCATCGTCCACTCGTCCTCTTACATTTGATGTGGGCGCGCAATTAGCTTCTCGTCTGCTAATTAGAGAAACGCTGGTCAGATCCGGTTCGCAAACTTCATGTTTTCAACTTCGTCTGCTAACGGAGGAACAAGGCGTCCAAGAGATGGGCTAGTCTCTTCTGTGAAGAAAGAAGAAAGCATTCTAATCTATAGAAGTATGTGCATTTTTAATCGTTAATTTAAACAGACTTTTCTTAAAACGTTCGTTGGGTATCTTTTTTGCAGTCGAGAGTGGAATGTAATCAATTAGTAATACATCAACGTCCGGAAAAATCTAAACAGCTTGAGGAATAGTATTTATGATGAATCTCTATTTTTTAACACATTCAAAATTTGAATATGTTATTCAACTATAAAATATTTGTTTCATATGTACATTTTCCATATTAAGATAGAATAATAAAAAAAATTGAATTACTTACTGATGCAAAGACAATTTTTTCAAAACAATTCTAAAATAAACAAGTGTACACGTTCATCATCAAGCTTGCCCTCGAAAAAAAAACATTATACATGACGTGACATTGCGCGTCTATATACTCGTAATGAAAGCACGTAATTAAATACGAGCAAACATACCTCGCTGGGTTGAACCCTGAACTGCTGCCTTGATGACCGGTAATCGAATTCCAGGGAGGTCAAAATATTTTCACTCGTTCCGTGACTTCTGGGTGAACCAGCCTGCTGTAAAATGATTCCAATTTTATCCCTGGGGTCAAATCGGCCGGAGAATCATGCTGGTCTCATCTCCTCCTCCTCCTCCTCCTCCTGCTCAGTCCAAGCAATTGCGCTGCTCTAACCTCTACAACCGTAGAGCATGTTGGGATACAGTTTAACATAGTAAAAGACTTTCTTATACCTCTACAAAAATCTAATTCTAGTTTAATTGGTCTACGGATCATAAATTACTTGGTTGATCACCAACTGTGGTAGGGAAAACAAAATATAAAAACAATAATATTGTGTACACATTTTGTTTAAACACCTATTTAAGTCAAAGATTATGACCGCATCGTGTATCGATTATATTCAAGCTCTTGGGAATGTTGCAATAAACCAAATAAGAAGAGATAATATGTAGAAACATTTTTGAGCATTTGTAGCGAAACAAATTTGGAACAAAATTTTCCTTTTATCTTACGTTTGAGGGAAAGATAATTGAACTGTTAAAGTCTCACAGAGTAATCTCGTACACTAGCATATAACCAGAAGTATTTAACATGTATTATTTATCGATTAATTCATTGATTGTAGTGATTTTCAGTTTCTTATATTAAAATGCTATCAATTTATGAAATGTATAATTATATAAATGTCCACTGATGTAAAATTCTCATATTCTATGTTCACATATTATTCCGCGAGAGTTGCTGTTACTAATATTTTGTTCCTGAACAAGCGTTAGTTTCAACAGTTGCAACTCAATCAATTCTTCTCTTGATGAAACTATTATGGTAGAGAGAACAGAGTATTGCGAAACACTTTTTCCTCATAGTTACTTACATAACAAAAATTATATTTCCAGAACATGAATAATATTTGAGGTAATATGACATGAAAATTCTTTTCTTTGTGGACATGTTTCAACATTTGACTCGTCGGTTCCCAGTTCGCCAACATAAATTGCATTACATGGTTGGTGTGTTCACATGAACTCTTCTGAGATTTAAAAAGGAAATGTTAGTTTTTGATTTTAGAAGATGGTATACAATACGAAAGTATTTACTTTTTTGAACTTTATTCTTACAATATAATATTCCTATTTCTTGTTACATATAATTTTTATTTTAACTTCTATTCTATTGTATGTTTATATTCTTCGTAACTTGTATTAAAGACCTGCATTACAGATATAGTTGAAAGTTCTCTCGCTCCTGTGAAGTAAATGCGGATGTCTAGAAGTTTAAAGTATACTCTCTTCACACATTTGACGCCAGAAATACCAAACCGATTTTTATCTCTTTCCATTATTTCATGAAAGCAAACGATTATAGATACATTTTATAAGATAAAAATAATAAATTACACGGCCCCATTGAACAGACACGTCATATATTTCACCAACTGATTCTGACATTATGATGTTTCTACCCTGATATGAGCCTTCATCGGGAAAAATTTACATTCAAATGTTAAAATAACATGTGAATGAGCCACATTGGCTCCTAAGTCAAAAGTGTAAGAACTGTCCCAAACAAAGTCAAAGGACAGATACGTCAAAACCTGATGAAGACTAATATCAGGGTCGAAACGTTGTAACGTCATAATTAATTGGTATAATAAATGTGTCTGTTTAATAAGGTCGTGTATTTTATTATTGTTATCACTTTGTGTACAGGCGTTATCATGATGGTCGATATTATACAATTTCGAATCTTTCGTATATATTTGGTATGATCTGCAATTCATATAGTTCTTTTAGATCCATAAATGAATGTGTATTATACTTTCAATAATGAAGAGGTAAAAGAATATCTACCATGCAGTTCACAGTTAAATTCTTCATATTTAAAGCACACATTTAGAAAGAAAAAAAAGTGAACTATTTCCAGTAGTGAGAAAACCCATTCTAGCTCTCTCACCGCTCTTCCACTCTGAGATAATGTGCTCAGTATGGTGGCAGCAGCGATTTCCTCAATGCCGACGGCTGTAAGTCGTCGCTAACGCCCGCCGTCCGTTGTGCTGGTGTCGTCGCGGAACACCGACACTAGCGCCTCTCCAGCACCGCGGCCGCGACTGGTAGTTTTAATTAAAACGGTTTTATGACCATCTGAAATATAGCGTAGGCTGCTTTTATTCCCTATTCTTCCACGCGTGTATGTTTCAGAGTGGTGAGTGAAATTAAAAGAAAGAAGAACATCTTTTCATAATATTTTTGTTAATTAAAAAGTAAATTTGACACATCAATTTCTGTGAGAGCACGAATAGAAGAAAAAATACTGGACTTCTACGGTAAGGGATGGGGAAGTGAAGGAGAGGTAACGGAACTGGTGGATGTGTATTGTGGTGGCTGTTATTTTCGAAATTAAAGGTCCGAATGCCACGACGTGCTTCTGGCATAAGCATGTTCTTTTTATTTCCTTTTTAATAACCGAGCGGAAAGTAGAAATATGTCCAACGCTTGCTGCTCTAATGTATAACAGTACATTAAAATCTGGTCCACTGGACCAGTAGCCGTGTAAATCACTTTCAAATGAAGGAATAGCTGCGTTCTTTGGAAATAACGATGGTTCTGAATACGGCATTTGTGATTGCCGCTTTAACTGACCCATAGAACAATAAATTTGTGAATATTGTTTAATAAATTAAAATATTAAACACATGTCACATGAAACTAAAATACGTGACAATAGTGTAAGAATACTTAGTGTTCCTTATGAAAATTACATTGGACTATTGTAGATACGGAACGTTCAATAATAGCGTTTTTCGTCCTATATCACGAAGGAAATCCTCTTGTAAGAATTTTAAGACATAAAAATATAAATGAAATTAATAAACCAACCTTGAATTCTGTAGGGCAGTAGAGTCAAGAATGCCCTACGGCACGTAAGCGAAGTTGCATTCCTCCACGTGCACAGAGATCTAAATCACGGTAACGGCTTCTGCTATCGGAAGGGGTTCACAAGTTACTATTCTGGCTTCTGCGCAATTAAATTGACGAGTCAAATAAAATTTCTGAAGACAAAACAATGTAATTCAGTTTTGATTAGAAATAAAATCAGAACATAAAAATTTAGAATTATAAAGGGAAACAAAAATTATAATAAAGAAAAATATAAATGAAAATGAATTACAATTTATTTAGGATTCATTGTGAGACACTTGGTACTTCCCTTCAAGTCAGAGGTTCATTTGATCTGCCATTTCCCGAACGATCTCTTCTGTCCCTTCATGATAGCTTACTGACCACGCCTTGCTGCAACCTGGCTTAGTTGCTCTAATAACCGCGCTCTGATAACCCTAGGTGCTTTAGTTGTCATCCCTTTTAGAGTCTCTAAGGAGCAATTAAAGTCTCTTATTTTATAAACTTTTATGTACATAGTTTTATACTTTTGTTTAGCTAAAGTTGTATAAGGTTGCAAAATATAATTAATTGAATAAATGCATATTTAATTTTTAAAAAATCCCCCGAGTTCACAAATTTCAAAATTATGAAGTTTTCCGTTTTGAACTGTTTTTTATGTAATGATAAATTATTTGTCCTTACTTATATTATTTCTTGTGGAGCAATTTGTATTAATCAAGTTCACTTTTGGAGGTAAAATACTTTTGACTTACTATCGCAATATTGTTTGATACTTGGTAGATATATTCAAACAATTCATAATACTTAAGGCCAAAATTATCTTTATCTATGACAAGATTTTATGATAAAATGTTCGCACATAACGGACTAATTTTGTTTGTAAATAAAAAGACCAACAAAATAACACATAAAGAGTTACGAAAATAAGTAATACCTACTCAAGACAGAGAGTGGAGTCAGAATGGTAAAAATCTACGACACAAAGAAACAATATCGTTTGGATTACTTCACGTCACAACGTTCGTAATAATAATATATAAAAGTTTAGATATGTACAATTTGTATATCCCAAAATCATAATGCTAAACTTATCTTAATCATTATTGACTCTCCCCCAGGGGACTTACATCTAGTAAGTACGTGTTTGGCGAACACGGGGCCCCGAGCTGAGTCTGGCATTGCTCCCACTTACTTGTGCCATGCTCCTTCCTTTCTCTTTTCTGACCTCCCTTGGTCACCTCTTGTTCTTTTCGATCCCGACGCTATTAGGGCTAGGGTATCTTTCATTTTCCTCTTTCACTTTTTTTTTTTTTAATGTTTTTAGTAAAGTCGTTTTTAGTAATGTTGGAATTTGTGTTTTGAGTTGTAATGCAGGAGGGTTTTTAGTGGGTATGGCTGAGTCTTTCGGCGAGTCCCACACGCGGGGAGAATCATGTTGACTCTCCCTAGTGCGTAACTGTATTTTCCCTACCTGTACAAGTTTTAAGGGCTCTAATGACCTCGGATGTTGACGAGCCCTAAAGCCCCACAAAAAAAAAAAATAAATATTGACTCGTTACGTTCTATATGAGCAAAGAAAATGAAGTAAAAGGAAGACAAATTATGTATTCGTGATGTTACTACGCTTCTTTGAATTCAAGAAAGATTGTGAGAAATTATTTTTCCAGAATGTATGAATACCCTTTTAGAAAGACTATCACATAATTATTTACAGGAAATAAAAAATTCATTTGAATGAGTGAACAAGTACATATATTTAACTTTTTTATTTCAATTTTATATTCAGAGAAATATTTATAAATTATGATCAAATACATTGACAAACCCAATTTAAATCGGATATGATCACGCGTGACTCAATAAGCAACTTTACTCCCCTGAAGCTCGCGAGGGACCATCCCATGAATCTTACTCTCGTATGTTACCTTAAAAGTTAGGACATGTAATTCAGAAAACAATAATATGAAACAAAAATGTTTACGCTGTGTAATAATAAGTCTCCTGTGGATGGAAACATTTGTCGTGATCATGATCCTGGGTAAAATAAATGTCCACCGCGCTCTCGTGAGATAAGTGTCTGACACAGAAATTTTGTGTACACCAATGTTTTGTGTAATTATCAAGGGAAATGTACCATTTATTCACGAAGCAGTCATTTCTACTATGGGAGATGCATATGTGTTGTACTTATTTTTGTGTGTATGAAACTTTATGGGACCCTATTAGCAGCATACATACACAATACCACGGTAAATTTATTTTGTCGTTTGTTTGCTTACTTTGTTTGAACAACACTACATTTTACCGGTTAACAAGCATATATTTTCTACCGTCATGTATGATTCATATATTATAACATAGTTTATATTTAAATAATATTTTTAAAATGTCATAATACACGAATAAAATTTTTACATTACAAAATTTATAATTGTTTAGTTCACATATAAATATATCCATTTAATATTAAACATACTAAAGTAAAACACTTAATAAGATTTGAAAGATAAAATGAATAAGAGAGTTGTTGCACACGGTATAAAATCTATTTCGCTGGACTCTGATATTTTACTCAGATAACATATGCCATCATTCCATTAATAGCAAAATTTATGTGAAAACATTATTGTGTACGTGGAAACGTTCTACCTATTTTCGGGATATAATTTAATTATAAATATCTATTTCAATGAATTGTTATGTTCGAATTGTTTCCAATATACTTTAGTACTATCCCAGCCTTTCAGTAACGATCCATAAAGAGATAATAGAGGAATGAGCAGTTCAAAGAAATCGAAAATTTCGCCATTCTAGGTAACTAAACATTAATTTTATTTACCTTAACGTTACTGTTTATTGAACATATAGGGTCGCCATGGCAAAATTAATCTCGTTATCGCTGGAAGTGGCGAGGGAAGCTCATATTGAAATTCTTCTAATTAAAAAGTTCTCGGAAGGCAATGAGTTCGATACGCCGAATCGTTTTCGTTATTGCCGCAAAGCTGTGGTGAACACTCGTTACGCTCACCATCCTCCGTACTCCACACCAGAGTTGCCAACTTGCCACTTTTACAACTACACATTGTTAGCCTTCCAAAGAGAACTCAAAGCTGACGTAGTCTTCTTNTGTTAGCCTTCCAAAGAGAACTCAAAGCTGACGTAGTCTTCTTCATATTTTCACTATATCATACGCAAAGAAATGTATAATTTGATGCCTTCTTTTTATTGAAAACAGTTTGACCGTGCCAACCGACAATTTTTGTAATTTTGTTTCAAAATTCTTTGTGTTCGAAGGAAAAATTCAATGTTAAAATTTAAGGACACTTTTTTAGGACTTAACATCCTATTCGTAACTCCAGTAAAATGTTCAGTCTCACTACATTATGAATTTCATATTAATGAGTTTCTGATTTCATTGAACAAACCCATCTGCATTGTATTTGCGTGAACGATTACGTATACGATAAAACAGTATATTTTCAGTATATATTAAAGTAATACTACAAAATCATTTTTGTTTCATTATATAGACTAAGTTGGAATGTAATACTTCAAATGTGAAGAGAATTAGAGAGAGATTTACAAAAAGGTGCCGTGTAAGAAGTACAATATTTCATGCTATTGTGTTGGATATGCAGCACAAGAAATTAACTCCTACTTCACCAAAAATTATTTATCGTTTAAAATAATTCATCATCATAATTTTATCGTTTCATCACAAATGGTATATCAATTTTGAAATGTACACTTATTAACTTGTAAGTACTTTTCTTAACTATTATTACAGGAGTCGTTTACTTCATAAATGATAAATAAATTTAATGTGTCTTTTATTACGAGTTCATCAAGATAACACCATTACATTTCATATGTTTTAGGCAATGGATTCTTGAAATCAGTTATTTTAATGTATAACTACTAGTATTTCTTTAGTTGTTACTCTATAATACTCGCAATACTTAACAAAATATAGATATTTGAAAACTATAAAAGTAAGAAAAGAAATATCTCTTTCGTCTATTGGATAGTCTGAAACATGAGTAACCTATAAATGAAAATAGTTTACTTAAAAAAAAGGCATAGTAACCTAAAGTAAGTTTTGTTTCGAGCGTTTGCATTGGAATTATTTTAATTTTGTTTTATCATGCTACTCACTGTACCTATGCTGTTATATCGTGAATGTTCATGATCCAAAGAGAATTTTGAAATTCCTTCTTTTTCTGCAAAATAAATTCTCGTAATTGGCACACCCAATAAAATTAATTGTAGAGAATCTAAAGATTGTTTCAATAAAAAATTGTATTAACTTTTCGTATAATAGGAGTTGAGTTAGTTGTTTATTGTGTTCTATGTTTGTTAAAGTTTTGAAAGAAAGCGATTTAATTTTCATTGTTTGTCCTTCAGTAATCGAATTTTATCGAAGAAACAAAGAAATAATATTAAAAAACGCGTTATAAAGAATAATTAAATGTGTACGATCTAATTAATGATTCAATTACGGTATCTTGAAGAATGAGATGGAAAACGTTGGCATCCCTGCACTTAGTGGTTATTCGGACCTCGTGCACCTAATCTTCTCCACGCAGGATTTTTCTCCCGTTGCGCCGTCGTTTGCGCGACCCATCCTCTTCTCCGTTCATTGAACGGCAGGCAGTGCGCTCACCGAAACGTTACTTGGCCTGTGCTGCAGAGCCGTCTGGCGGCGGTGGAGGCAACGAGCGTAAATCTCGCTTAGAAAGGCGCGCCTGCCGGGAAAAGGCTCGATCAAAGAACCGAGAGAGAGAGGGCTAAGGCTCCACGAATTTTTGTAACAGCCCCGGAGAATTAATTGAACTATGCAGCAAGACAGCGTATCGATGGGGGTCGTACGACGCGTGGGACTCCTCGCGGGGGTGAGGCGTACACAGAAGAACTGGACTCCGTCTCTCTTTCGCAAAAACAGCAACAAAAAAAAATAAAGTGGCGGGAGTTGCATTTGCCTCATTTTAATGAGACGGTGCTACAGCGTGCTACGAGTGAAAGAGAGTAAGGGGTGGGTCGGGTATCGGCGCGATGCCGTCGTAATCCCCTACCTTTACACCATTCTTCCCACAGTGGATTAGGCAGCACGTAAGTTACTGCTAAACACTCCATTCCTCTCCCATCCTCTTCCCCACCCATCCCTACTTGGTTTTCCCACTCACTCGTGGTATTCCCCGTTTCTTTCGGTTGTAAATTTTGCGAATTTCCAATAGCAGTGTACTTTTTATTGGGCAGTAATTAAGAGAATACCTGGCTGGCTCGTGAAGTGGTGCTGGTGCATATTTCCACATCGAAGTGGACTTGTAATAACAGCTTCGTTTTTTTTTCCGTTGGAGCTAGATTGTGCGACTCCCCAACTCTCCATCCTTCTCTTCATGCCTTTGTCTTCTTTTTCTCTCTTTCGTTGGGGGTGGAGTCGGCACTGGTGGTCGTCGCCGGCGACACAATCGTCGATGGTCCATGCGCGTAGGGGCGGCGCTGCGCGTTTGTTCGCGCCCATTAGCGCCCCTAGCGACCGCCGCGGGCATTGCTGCTGCAAATCGTCCTGGGTTAGGACGTAATTGACAATTTTTCCGCTACAAAAGCCGGAGTGTTGCGTACCGCACTGACCCGCCATTCCGCACCGCCGCCGTCGACCCCGTCACCACCGTCGTCGCCACTGCTTCATACGTTGAACGCCCAGCGATGGAAGCCGACGCTCCGATACCCTCCCCAAGCGACGCCATCTCGTCCTATCTTCATTATTTCGCTCTGATGAGGTGGCACGCGGCACAAAGTGTCATTCATTCCCTGCGGGCGATACGGGAATGAGTCGGTACGTGCGAAGGGTGCTATTTTGTATAAAGTTCATATCCAAGTATTATTACAACAATTTTATGGCAGACAGTTGCTTTGTCAAAAGATATTAATGAAAATTTTCTTTTAATATTGTATCGCTAAAGGAATTTAAGAACGGAATAAATGCTTTTGTTTTAAAAAGAGTTTGGAAAACTTCTGTAAAGGTACTCTCCATCTCCAAAAAAAAAGGACAGATGTGTGAATCATACAGAGTACGTGGAGAAATAAATTATAATATACCACAATCAAATTCAAATTAAATAATTGGAATGTATTTGTAACCTGTTTATAAAAACTATAAATATTTGTTTTAAGCAACAAATAATAAGTTTTAAAATTATGCTTGAATTATTGAAGGCTCACTCTTCAGGACAAATCCTAGGATATATAGGTTAGGAACTTTCCACGTTCTAAAAGAATTGGCTCTCTTTGGTGGATAAAATATAAACATCTTAAGCAAGGAGTCCCCTTTTTTACTCAATTTCGCGTCTCCGTTTCTCCTATTTAACGCTGATGGAAACCATATCAGTCTCCCAAACTAGACACTAACAAAGTTCGCGAGATACTGGGAAACAGTGGCGAAGAGCTCTAGCACTTCGGAGACTGCCCACGGACTGCGAAGGTGGTTTCCTTCTTTCCCGTCTCTTCCGCGTTACTCCGCTACACTCGTCTCGCCACGATGACGGACTCTGACGGACAACGGAAGAATTACGGCCAGCGACCAAATCTGCTTAGCTAGCGCGACGGCGTTCGCTCGTAAAGGGGTCTCGTCCCCTTCAACACTACCGACCTCTCCCTCTACAGACCCCACTCCACCGAGACGCAGCATTGGCTCCGCCCTTCCGCCACCGGTAGTAAACCCGTGACCCTACTCTTCCTGTGACCCTTGTGACGCGCTATAAAAAGTTATTTCCAAAACATTTCCGGCCGTATTCGCAGTAACTGCTTCCTGGTGTCGGGGTGAAGAGAGAGAAGAGAGGTGGGGGAGTCGCTGTCAAAAAGTCTTGCCACTATCTCGGCGCCTCCGTCTGTACTTCATCCGCCACTTGTTCCTTTCCTTTCTACGGTTATCTCCTTCGAAACATCGCGAGTTCTAAATCCAATTCTGAGGTACGCGACCCGTTCTCGGCTCTGGGTGGGAACGAATTGACTTTGACTGACTTCAGAGTGGTGTGTGATCCGGTCGAAAGAGTACATTATGTCTTGAAATATACTTAATCTGATATCATCAATACTTCCTTTCTTAGATTTATTACCAAGATGAATAAATAATACCATCTCTGTTCTGTAAATTCTGAAATAATAATAATAATTTCTTGAAAATCAGTAAATTGTTATTTGAGAAAACAAAATTTTGAAGTTCATAATTTTATTACATAAATATATTTATCACAAGAAAACGAATTTCCATCATGTCTCTACACTCACCCAACTATAAAAATTTTCGTATTCTATTCAGATTCTGCATAAACTTTTCATATACCACGATAAAATTCAATTTGACTTTAAACACTAGTCCTATTCTCACTAATACAAACTTCAAATAATGGAAAGGAACATTAAAAACTAAACGGTTTGAAGTGGTATAGCTCGTTTCACCTTTATCTCTCATCTTGCAGAGTAAAACATTTCATTGTTCATCAAGTCTTCGAAGCATCATTCATAGCAGTCTAATCATAAGTTTTGTAAGAATCATAACTTTTGACATAATTAAATGTCATACAAATACGTGACAAATGGACAACCAAGTTCCATAAACATTAATTTGAGAAATATGTCAGAGCTTCCTTCGTTATTTAAATATACCCATGTTTAATTTCTTAAAAACCAAATTTGCTAAGTGTAACTCCAAGTTTTAGTTAAATGTTTTACTGTCATAGCATCTATAAATCACTTAATTAATAATGAATACATTCACATATTCTTCCCACATTCACATTAACCAATGCTTCCTTTTCCCATCGAATTTCGTGTCTTCCTCCTTGGATTTGTCGTCTGTCTACAACTCCGCCAAACGCTATCGTGTGCATTTCATTCCCTGAAACTGTAAATCCAGACTTCACAGCTGAAATTGCACTTTATTTCAATACCTCATAATACTCCGAGGCTGAGAACCTCAGCTGCAGTCACACTCTAAAAAAAGAACCTTCACATTTTCTTCCTTGTCACGTGAAGCGTGGTTCATGTCGTCTCGAAGTAGTACGACGTCCTTGCCAGTCCCCTGGCGAGCAAACCTAGCACAGCACTTTTTGACAGAGAGAGATCTCAAAAGTATTGTGACTTGGCCCGTTTTATGAGTTACCTCTTGACACTTGGCTCGCTAAATTTCCCAAATACATTCAGTTGGGATTTCAGATTTTCTCGCGACCTTCAATGTTACTATGATTTCCTTTCGTCCTGCACTTTCAGTGTTTTTTTTTTTTTTTTTTCTATTTCATCCTTTGAAGTCGACGGTAATGTCTCAATGTTTTCTATCAGGCTAGAATAGAAACATTCGCATATAAATTTATAATTTAACGTTTGATGGCAAATCATTTCTAACGCTATGACAACATTTAGTTGTTCAACTATTTTATTTTCGTAACTCGATTTTGTTGTTTTATAATTTACCAAAACCATAGATTGAACACTACTCTCAACTTAAGAGATTGCTGTGTTGGAATAATAGCGCTTTAAGCACGCACTGGCCGAAATCTGTACCATGGGAATCAACTCTTGAACAGGAGCTCGACCTAACATCCTAAGCTAACACGATTAAATTGTAGGTGAGCCACACAATTAACGAGCTGGTTTGAACAGAAACCCTATTATATATAGCGATCTATTATAACTGGACAACTGAAACGTACAAAACATCGGTTCTCCATGTATAACCGAGCAGATGTAACTACAAATTCGACGGAGTTCAACCTTACCTCAAGTGAGTGTTCTCATCTGCGTCAAAACGGCTCTCCGAGGAAAGGTATCATTGTGATTTAATCGGCGTCGATATCAACCCCAAGGTGAAACAGGGTCGGTTGGTGAGACGAGTAGGTCTTAGGAGCGCGCACCGATCCAATATTCAGAGGCAATCTCCAGAGGCGGCTGGCCTCTGATTAAGCGCGTTAATGCATTCGCACCGGCTGCTCGCTAGTTCGTCCTGATGCTCGGCGAGCGCTCGGGCGTATTCCGTCTGCGGCGGACGTACCAACCAGCGCCCGAGTGAGGGCGTGCGCGCGTTCTCGCGGCTAAATTAACAAACAGCGCTGCAAAGGGAAGACATTAAATGCAAATCGTGAGGGTGAGCATGGAGCCCAGGGCCCGCGGGCACCTAACGCCGCTACGAAGAGCGCTACGCTGGGGATTGTGCAAGAGGTTATAGGCAGTACCTTGACAAACATACGCGAGTGATAAGGAAGAATGCGTTCGTAATAAGCTCAAGGATATGTATCCGATATAACAGCTAAGCATGGGATTGTGTGATGTAATTGTTGGCTAGTTTTACGTCGTATTAAGAGATCAACATATGTATTCTATAGCTGTTTTACACCAAACCAGATTCGCAAAAATATGCCTTTTGGGGTATGCCGTTCCGGGGATATATTTAATTTTAACAATAATGATTTCACATTATTTAATATCCTATATATTTAAACGAGTAATAATTGTATGTAATAATTAATCAAACTTTGACTACAATAATAAAAGAAAATTTATTGAAGAGTTTTTTATTTGAAAGTTAACTAAAATAGGTTTGATTTTCGTAGAATGACACAAACACAAAATAAATAAATTTGTCTATTCCAAATATTACACCAATGTATTTTGACACAATGACGGTGCCATAAAGCTCCATCATCCTCCATTTTAAAAAAATTGCAAAAAACTTCACTTAAATTGAGGAAATACGTATTTAAAAAATTGGGGTCTGATGGAACGCTTCTGATTTCTGATTCGGATTCATCTCGTCAAACTAGATAAGGATAGATAGGATACGTATTAGGAACAAACCACTATTTCGGATGGGTGAGTACCTCTGTCAGCTTGTCAGCGCGTGCATGTAACCCTCTAAGAATCAATGTAAAGTGTTTTGCTAACCATGCCCATTTCAAGATCAGAACGTAAAACAATATTATATTACACCAAATTACCTGAATACCGATGCTTGATATGGACCTTATTGATAGCCGTAAGTCAGAAAATAGCACCTGAAAGAGTATCAAAAATGATTTTCATACTACTCTCTTTGATCTTTTCATCTTTTCAAATTCCTTGTCGAACAAGTTTCTAAAATTTCATATTTTACTGTATCAAGACTATTTGACAATACTTCTTAAGTAACAATTAATCTTCTTTCTTCATTTGATACGTTAGTTACTCTTTCGTTTCAGATCAATTTCACTCAAGTTTTGTAGAACAATGTAAAGAAAATAATACCTTTCTTATAATTATGACGTAAGTAAGAAAATGTAAGAGCAGAACAATGCATAGAATGTGATTAATAGAATTGGTTCCCGCTGTGGTGGCAAGGGAACAACAGGAATCTTGGGTGAAGAGCGCGGGTTGGCGGAAATCGTTCATCCCTTGCAACGTGCAGTAAGACGTACAAAGACACGTGATCCGCGTTCGGTGTCTGTCACGGTGCAGGTATTCACTGAACGTGGTCATTAGACTGACAGTACGTGTTAGAGAGAGTTATCAATTATACTGGTGTTTATTGTAAATATATGATAGAAAAATTACAGTATTTCCCTTCTCATAATGTTGAATTCACTAAAAATATCATGCTTTTCATTACGATAAATGTTATATTCCTTTTCACGTCCATTGTTTAACTACGAAATCATAAGTAAAGAGTTTGAGGGTTAAATTTATTAATATTTAAGAATAAAAGAGTTATAAAATACAAATATTAGTACTAAACGTACCTGAAATCGTAATATTTATGGTCTGAAACTATCAACAAACTTTCAATTCTTCAAACCGTGGTTTTCCGTTCTACAAACTTTCTGTGTGTTCTTGCAAATTTACAATTTATTTTTTAATATTCCTCAAAAAAATTAAAAGACTAAGTTATAAAATAAAAATTCATTTTTTCATCGTTTCTTGTGAATGTTCAAAATGATACATTTACTACCAAAACTAAATTAACAGTTTTTATTACTTGTATTTTATAGTAATCAGAGGCTCTGGTGGATATGCATTGAGCGAGGGAGAGGTCATAACAAAAAGTGTGCAAAATAATATGTTTACTCTTCATTTTTGAAACTTGTGATAATATCCGGTAATATTATTCAAATTTAACTTTCCAACGGTTCATCGGGTTTTTACAATAGTTTGATTTTTTAAATCTGGTCTATACAAGTATACAAATTGAACTGATTTTGGTCATCTTTTCTTGTACATATATATTTTATTCCTGAATAAGATCAAAATACAAACTCGATAAACGGTTGTCAGGTTAATTTTTTTAAAGATTTATTGTTGAAATCCCTATCCCAATAAAAAAATTAAAGTTGCAGTTATCTCATCTTCGTAGATTGATATTATTTATTCATTGCGGGAAAACTGCCTTGTACATAATTACAAGTGTGCATCATTACAAAGCTCAAAATATTATTTAGTCTTAATCTACATAATGTAACGCAGACATTGTTAAAGCAATGTTTCCGTCCCATTCACGTGGAGGTAGACGCTCTTCTACTACCAAGATACTCCATTTTCTCTCTTGGTATCATTTCGTATCAATTCCTAATTGTATCTTAAAAACTGGTCAAAGCTCTCATGTCCACCTATCAAGGTCGTCGGATCATTTTATAGTGTACTGTCCTCGCTGTAGTAAATATTTCAAATATGCCCCATGAATTCTTTGAAAAAAAATATCCATTACGTATAAAGCATTTGTTCGTCGCAGTCGACTTACAACATCCAGTATGCATGTATAAGACTATCTGCTCTTTTGACACAATCCATAAAGCTTCGAATATTAATAGTATTCACGTTTGTGGTCACTGTTGCAGCTTCGACGTACGCGGGAAGCCTCTCAGCCAAGCGCGCCATTGGTCCGCGCCGAAGCCATTCGGAACCCGCGCCTACTTCCGCACGGTGCAGGAACCTGCTCAACTCGTGGTGGAAGACGTCCGGCGGCACGATGAAGGCGTCTATCGCTGTCGAGTCGACTTCCGAAACACGCCCACGCGCTCTTTTAGATACAGGCTCTCTGTGATTGGTAAGTACCAATTTTCGCAAAGGTAACAACTTTAATGAAATCCTTTTATTTTTTTTATTGTGGGGCTTTACGGCTCATGTCGACACCAAAGGTCATTGTAGCCCTTAAATCTTGTACAGGTAGGGAAAATGCAGTTACGCACTAGGGAGAGCCAACATGACTCTCCCCGCTTGTAAGACTCGCCGAATGTTTCAACCCTACCCACTAAAAACCCTCCTGATCTACANAGACAAAAAATGAGAGGGATGAGGAAAATAGGGATCGAAAAGAAAAAGAGGTGACCAAGGGAGGTCAGGAAAGAGAAAGGAAGGAGCTCATCACAAGTAAGTGGAAGTAATGCCAGACTCAGCTCGGGGTCCCGTGTTCGCCAAACACGTACTTACAAGATGTAAGTCCCCTGGGGGGTTCATGAAATCAATAGTATCTTTTCTGCGATGTGATGTAAGCTCTTACGTAAATTTGTTCATTAATTATCGTTAATTAACGAGAAAATGTATTATTTCGGTTACTGGACATGAACATGTGATACTGGAAAATTCAAATTCTTTGAACGATATTATTATTCTATTGTACTTGTGCAGAATCAAATCTTTGACGACTTCAAATCCAAGTATATCGATTAGAAAATTCTTATATTGTTACATCTCCAACAATTTAAATATTTTTATGTTGTAATAAACCTTTATTTAAACTGAATTGTCGTAATTATGATTGACGAAGTTCTTAAATGAATACTAATTTAAACACGATACAAAAAATCTTGTAAAAGATTAAGACGATTATGTCATATACTTATTGTAATGCTTAATTATACAAAGATATGCAATTTCTTGTAACTTATTTTATTAGTAATTGGTTATAAACAATAAAAATAGTACATAATTTTAATTAAAATACACAAAATTAGAATTCATTAAATTGTTTATTTTAGAAATTAATAGAATCTTAACATCCTTGGATTGTCTGACCATTTGTGGTAAGGTAACAAGTATATGTAAATCTAGATAAAGAGGTAACGATTAGAACAATAATTTAATACGGTCCTGGACGTCCATTTGTTCCAAAGCTTCATTTTTATGTTACTTATCTTATGTAGCTTTGAACCATGAGTACACTTTTACCTTTTCTCCTTTGGATTTAGTTTCAGTTTTCACCGCTTTCCTATTAGAGAGTTTTTGTATATCGTACTTGTGAGCTATCGTATACGCTATCCACATGCAAGTTACTTCCACGCATACTCAGAAGTTAGTGGTACACTAACACCTTGCGTAGTACGTTACAACGCCTCCGTTTGCGTATCATGTTAGTGGCACGATAGTGAGAGAGGACATAACGGATTCTGGACTGGATTTGAGGTTATGTTGATATCTGAGAGGGAATTCGAGAGAATTGTTGGTTGTGTGTGACGTATGTTCACGTACTGGTGTACTCACAATATAATTTACTTTTGTTCCCCTGTATTGATGTAGTTTGTTTGAGTTTACAAGTTTTAGTATGATTTGAATCGAAGATACGCTATGCAAAATGCATCAATTACACTAGTTCTTTCCTTGTGCGTTACACGGTTAGCGTCATCAACGCTGTAAAGCATTTACTTTATACAAAGACTCTCCATTATGTATCCTTATATTCTGTCTCCATCACTAAAGGATCAACTTCATACCCTGTCTTCCATGAGTCGTTCACTTATCCCTCATCCCAACTCGCTTCTCAGCATCTCCGAATCCCCCCTTTCCCAATCCCCCCGCCCCCCTCACGCACACACCAGGAAAGTATATCGCTCAACAATTGCATTGTGCCGGAACAAAACGCGTGGAGGTAAAACACTAGTGACGAAACTCCTCGGGGTTGTGCCTAACTGTCACCCCGTTGCTCTTCTCGCTACATTTCCGTCTTGTGCGTCGAGCTTCTGCTACTGACATTAAGACGTGAGGACAAATTCACGTGGCACACGTTGACTGATCATGCGTGTTCGTGGTAAAACCTCAGATGGACTAATGTGGAATTTGTGATATGTTTGCAGCTGTGATACTACGGATATTTGCAGTATATGTTTTAGAAAATTTATGTTAATAATTCTTACGAAATTTCAAATTATGTTTTATAGTGCATTGAAATAGATTATGTGTATGTAATATAATATAATATATTGAAACATCCAAATAATAGAAACTTCGTGACTTATGTACAAATTCTGAAAAATGTTAAATTTTGCAATCCTATAGAATCGCTTAAGTGACAATTCTAGACTTACACATTAGACGTATAACGTCGCATTGATATAAAACCAATGTTTTGTACGAAATATGTATTTACCCAAAAATGGCCATCCGTTATCGAAACCATTAACGTAATTCTTTTAAAAAAAAAGAACTTTTATAATTTCTGTTAAAAATTTCCTACTTAGTTGTATATCTCATTATAAGATGAGAAGCTAAACTCTAATAGTAATGATGAATTTAATACATAATTTAGCTCGGCGAAGTGGCTTACGAAGTTACTTACCCCCAGAATCATTTCTTTGTAAGTTAACATAACTGGAAACAAATTTTTTTTTATATATGACGATACATGTATAAAGAATACTAGAAATATTTAAAATATATGTTTTTCATCTTAATTTTTTGAATATCCATTCATTTCTTCCCATTCACATTTGGATTCATTTCATTTTTATTTTATTTTTTTGTAAAGAAACTTCTCCGGTACGCAAAGGAACTTCAAGAATTCCTTCGATCTACTTTAGCACGGATATACGATGCATAAAGGACTCAAGAAATATAAAGAACCAGAAGAGGAGGGTAGAACCTTGGTCTCGAAACGTTGTTGTCCAAGAGCCATAGTGAATATGTGAGTTTTAATTTAGTCATCAAGTGATTATGTGATCAAGTGATCAGTGTTGTATCGTAAATTGATTGTCTTCAATACATTTACGCATAGATTAGAATAGATAAATCTACAATCAGAGTGAGTGACGTTAAAATTTAAAACATAAGATTACGATTCCTCTGAGGACCAGAAAGTAATCTTTGAAATGATATTTTAATTTTAGCAATTGGTAAAGTGTGTAAAACGAAAATAATCGGAAAAAAATGTTTTTAATGATGTGAATGGCGAGTTTGCTCTGCCTATTATTTTTTTTATTAATAATAGTTTTCAATACTTTTAATGAAATAAAACAGTGTGATTTGTCGTATATCTTCGAACATAAAATTAACATTATCTAGAGTACTGACAACCTCAATCCCTTTTATGGGAAATCGGGAATATTAATCAGTTTCGTAAGGTTGGATACTAGCAATTATCAAAGAAATACAATGATTTTCATAACTTGAGGCTAGATATTTAAATTAATGATATTCTAGTTGAAACATTTGCGCTAATTACTTTGTACTTCCTAAGTTTCACTTTCCCTATGCATGTTTCGTTTAAGCTTAATGAAACAGCAAATTATTCTGCAATTTATCGTTAAAATGTTCAGATTACCCAGACTTAAAAAGAAATAAGAAATGGAAAATGAACAGAAGAAAAATAGAAAAGAAAACTTTGTGAATATTTTAATTTGTTCTAACTTTCACTGTTCTTTTCTTGAAGTAGTTATGCTACGGATTAAGTTGGTTATACATACAGTACCTTTATTTAAGCAATTTGACGAAGTAATTTCCAAATTCTTGATCAAACTTTGCTATTTAATTCAATATCGTGGATGAAAATTACATTAAATCTAAAAACATTATAAATATTTCTAAATTAATTAAGAAGTTCTTAAGTCAAAATATTTCATAAATTTATTTGCGATCTAGTTGAGTATAGTGTCATGAATTGTGTATCGGTTAACCAAGGAAACGCCAAAACGAGTGGTGAAAAGTTAGGTATATGGTATTTCCGTATTTCTTGTATTCGTACTATTATCTATTTCAGTTCCGTTAATAGTAAATATTTTGTATTACATTCACAACAGAAGAAATCAGTAATTTTCTTTTCTTGAAATCATTAACATTAACATAAATGGTAGTTCAAGGTGAAAATCATAATATTACTGCGATATAATATTGCGTTGGTTTAACACAAACTAACATGTGAAATAAACACACGTTTTTCAAGATAGAAATACCAACTTTTTTTTATTCCGAATACCTGTATGCGTAAGAAGCATTAAAAATATTAATATTAAATCATATTCTATGGTGCGCACCGTCTCCCTCCAGCTGAATTGACCCGAGGCTCATTTGACTCATTTGCACTAGACGTGGTCGACGCCAGAATATCTTGGCTATAAGAAAGAGTGACAATCTTCTCGGACGTCACCGGGATTCGAACCCGAGTATTCCAGCCCGAAACCATAGATAAATTTGAGTTCTTTTACAACGTAGGTGAGCATCGACGAGACCCAAATGGTCTCGTTTCTCTGAGCGTCCATTACGATTCTTGTTCTCTATCATAACAAGTAAATACACTTCATACCCCCCAGGGAACGAAGAGTTTATCTTTCAGTTCTCTCTGTTGTCTAACCTACAGCATCAAAATGGACGCGGCTGACAGAAACTTAAACGTGTCGTACGACCTCACAGTGGCTAACACAGCAGCACTCTATCCACTGAACCTCGCTATTGAAAATATATTAGTAGATCTTAAGTGTTTTGGAGGTGTATCCGTTCCGTTTAAGTTTTAGTACAGCGCTAGATGACATCCATTCCCCACCCTCCACGTCAGTAGTGGTGATATCTCTTCATCTCCGCTCAGCTTCCCGCGTTATTCCTCCCAGAGCTTGCTTTCGGCTCCGCATTCAAAGCGACCTAATACGTGGACGCAGACAGACGCGCGGTTTATTAGAGCATCTGGCGGCAGGGCTCACAGTGGAGTAGCACGGTGTGGAGTCGTGCTTTATTCTAAGGGCTGCGAGAGTGGAGTTTAGGCTGCGGAGTACGTCAGCGGAAGAGGTAAAGCTTGCAAAGGGCCAGGCGACGAGGGTTCCTCTCCTGCTCTAGGACTCACGATAAATCTCGCACAGCTATGAAATGTGTGCACTCGTTGTCTCATAGAGCATGTTGTCTGCTACGCACAGACACGAATATGCTTTTGGTGTCATTATACTCTAGTATTAAAAATGCATAGATTTCGTGTATGAAATCATGTGTATTGGATAGGTTTTGGCATGTGCTAGTTGTGGTAAGCAAATGAGTTCGAGGGACAGTAGCGTTTAACTCAAATTCTACTTAATTGGTGTTTGTGACGCACCAAACTAAAAATATTAAAAGGAAAATAATTTATTTATTAATGAATATAAAATAAGTACAATGAAACTTCTGTTTAAAATTTTTATTATAAATTTTTTATATAAATTAAAAGTTATATTTTTTGAAATAGAAAGTATTAGGAAATAAAAAGAATCCTCGCCAAGAAAGACACCACTTTTTCTAAGAAAACCTTTGAGAGACTCATAAATTGAATCAATGAATCAGCTATAAGCACAGTCACAATATAATTTTATTAGCGATAGAACTCGAAGACGACGTATGAACTCGGGGACGCATTTCAACAAACAATATTAAAAAGGAGATAATTGTGTAATATCTGTTAATACTCGATGCGCTATTAGAGAGAATTAGATTATTCGCGTCTCTTTCGCTGTCAAAGTTCCGCATCGCTCACTGCGTTCCTTTGCCGCCGGCGCCGCACCCTGTGTCGCGAGCGACCCGCGTGGCGAAGCGTGCCCGCTTCAAAGCCTCGCTTCCTCTGCAGGACCCCGCTGTTGCCCGCGGCACCCGACCCATTCCCCTGTCACCATTTGTCTCTCTCTGCGACCCTCGACCACGTCCGTCGCCTTAGTGAGCATTCCGGGGCTTGGAATTACTATTCTTCAACGCTCTTCTTTTATTGAACAGCGAGTTTTATAACACTACCGAAAATTGAATGTAACTAACTTTCACTATAATAATAAAAACGTTTACTTTTCTTTAGAAAGGCTATTTTATTGACCTGAATAATATTGCAGATACTGCTTCTATCTACTGCATTTTTTTAAATTTTATTTCTTTGATTAACCAATCTCTCGGGCATACAACCATTACCTGGGTTCATGACCTCTTGCTACAATCTATGTTTTATTCTTTCTCTCTGTTTTGTGTGTTTCTCTGTCAGTATCATGTCTCTTTTATATTTGCATCCATTTGTTTGACCTCTTCTATACTCACCTTCTGAATTATCTATCTCTTAGTTCTTTTCTCTATGTCCTACCACCTTTGCCCTTTGTCCATCTATACTTGTAGGCAAGTTTCAATCGGTTTAATATTTAGCATTAACAATGAAAATAGATCTTCAGAACACTTATGAACAGTGTATAATAATACGCAATGGCCAGACACGTCAGAGTGGTCATTAGTTAGGACTCAGCTAGTCAAATAACATCCTTTTCAAATAAACGCGTCAAGTGGCTTCCTTCCTTAATATAATTCTTAAATGTTATCTGGGAAAGGGAAAGACGAAAGATCAAACAATAGAAAATTATTAACACATTAAATTTCTCTAAAATACGATTTTTTATTTGCGTGATTTTCTCCGTCATGTTACACAGAAAAGGAACGAAAACATTCTGGGACATTTGCGGATTAATTTATACGATAATTCGCTGCGTATGATAATATGATATGAGCAAAATTGATATCTTGTTCAAAAGTAGTTTTAACTGAAAACCTTTGGTTATATTAGTAAATGTGAAGAGAGAAGATGATTATGCACAAGTCCAAAATGAGTTATTAATATTAAAGGAACCAACAATTGGCCACTAGCATAAAAATTTGTTGTATAGTATATATAATTATAAATGGTTGACCGAGCTTCATTCAGATGGCAATGATGTATAGTTAAAACGAAGAGCACACACAGTTTTAAATTAATTGTAAAAAATGTTTAGAGGTATCAATCTATTACCAGACACATCATTTATGTCATCAAAACTGAATTCAAAATAAACATTTCCACGGTGTGATTCGAACCTTCAATCTCCTGGTTGCCTGCAATGCTTCCTAGGAAGAACTTGATGTAGGGGAGTACGCTACAACACGCTCTACGTCTTGATATTTCAATAAAATCACCCTCAGTATTTTTCAGCAAAATTTATTCAGCAAAAAGCACTATTAAAACAACGAAACAACAGTTTTATTTGTTAATTTTTGTCTTATCTGCTACGGATAAAAATATTTGTCTACAAGTTTCGGGGTGGCTTTTTGTATTGGTATGTCTGGATAATGCGCCTCACGCATGTTACAAAATACCTCACTGTAGCATTATAAATAAAATAATAAAGTAAACTTATAATAACCAAATAATAGTAAAAACAGTATTGTAATGATCAATATTCAATCAACATTATTATTTTTCACCCTCTTTAATATTCTTTTTATTTTTTATCTCCTTCTTTTTATTAATAGCTTCTCGTCTGACTCCTTTATCACAAAATTGTAGAGGCGTTTGTACATTGTGCAAAATTCATGCATCGAAGACGAGCATGAAGGACATTTTCTTGGATTTTTATTTTTATTTTTGGTTTCGTTACCATTTCTTCTTTTCATATTTCATTAGTTTTTTTAGTACTTTAGCTTTCTTATTTTCGTCAAATAGATTCCATTTTTGAATATTTTTATCCTATTTTCCTACTTTTATGTATTTTTTGCATTATCTTATTATTGTTTACTTAATTGCTTAAATGTAGTCACATTGGTACTGGGGTATATTGTACTCGAACTAACGGAGCATTTTATAACTTTGTGATTATAAAACGCCCCTGTAATGTGACCATCGCCATTGCAGGGCATTAACAGCATGCATTACAATACATAATAGATATTCTATGTCTACATACATATTTAAAATCGAAATCTGCTTACGAAAATTAGTGCATAATATAGACGAATTTGTACAGTACCACAATCTGTATGAAATCAGTCGGTAAAGATTTTACTTACTTTTTTTTTTTTTTGTAATGACAGGACACCATTATTATACAAGGCAATTCAACTATGATAAATATCTGCATTTACTGTAATATTTATTTCCGTTTTAACGACTAGGATCATTTTCCTTTCACCTCCTTCTGCTTTGACTTAAGTATTCGTATCCATCAATCGTCCTTATACCACTCCCTTCTTCCTGATCTACCCAATGTCCACCACAGTCAGTGCCGAAGCATTACCATAGGAGTCATGTTTGACTTCCATTACATCGTTACGCGCGGCACGTGGGGGCGAGCATCGGCGAAGCGAAAAAGGCGACCTTTGGCGGCGACACGGCGCGGCGCAGCGAAAGCGGCGGCGGTACGACGACAAAAGACGCAACGAAGCGCGTCATCGCCAGTTCTCTCCTCACCCTCTCTTCGCGTCCCTCCTCCACGGCGCTTCGTCCTGCACTCCAATCGCCAAGCTTCGTGAACACAGCTCCTCAACAGTCGCTGCTACTGAATCTTACGCTCAACTCCTTGTTCCTTGCTTTAAATTTTGCCTTCCATCTCAATATTTTTGACATTTCGATTTAATACGCAATCGAACTCTCGTGAATAATACACAAGAAAGAGAAGTATTACATATCATTGATTTCCCCTCTATAGCTCAAGGCTAGCGTGCTCCCTTGCCATGGAGATATCCTGGGTTCGATTCCCAGCGGGGCCAGAAAAAATTGTAGCTTTTCACTTCTATGTCTCGGTTCATACAGCTGTAATGATTGAAATGTTAACCCACTGCGGCTTCCCAACACAGTTGTAATACTGCACTCAAGAGTCCATATAGTCGCTATTCCTCAAAAAATGTTCACGTTGTGTTAACCCATTGTTGTCTGAAATTTCTTAGAATTTTTGGCGGTCTCTGCGCCGGAATTAATTACATTGCCCCAGTAGCGCATTCAATTACAATTTCTCGGGCTAGCTAAAACTATGTTTATTTTTATTTTGACATTTAAAAAATATTAGTAATAGAATTACGAATAGAAAAATTGAATTCGCCTGTCTTTTGTTAAAAATAAAATATTTTATTTATTTTTAGTATGATAAATTCGGAACGAATGGAAATGTAAGGAAACTAAACACTTTTTACTCCAGTAAACTGTCTCTGATCTATTTCCCGTTGTTGCACACACTTTGCATTTTTTTAAGGTCTTGCCTTGGATGTAGAAGGGATTTTTTTCAGTAAAGTGTCCCCAAAATTTATCTTGCAAACGTAAAGGGCTCTCCACAGCTTTGGATTTTCTTCCAACCGGCAAATACAAAATTGCAAACCACTCCACTCGAACATCAGTATAAAATAAAATTACGGAGAACAATTGATATTTAACAATGAACTTCTGAAAGATTCAGAGAACTAGTAGAAATAAAGACAAGAATGATGTATAGTAACAATACGACGAAATCACACCTTATAGTACAGGGTGGGCAGTGTCCGTCTTTTGTCAGGACGTCCCACAAAGGCAGTGCCCATCTTTCATCGTGAATGGGTTATTTTTGTTATATAGCTTCAAATAGTTAATATGATGCTTTAAAATGAGAATAATATTTTCACTCCAATTTTCAAATATTTTTTCAGTGATATTTCTAGGTCCAGAACAGGTCGTCAATCCTAAAAAAATCAAATTTCTACGTTCAAAAATTTGGAGAAGGGAAAATTGAAACTATTGATCCTGAGAACTTCATTAGATGTGAATTCTTTTGCACCACAGTTGCGTACATTTCTCGCTGGTCAACCTAGTAGAAGTAGATGTTGCATACAAAACTTTAATTTCAACTTTTCTCTCTTACACTTTTTATCCACCCAAATATTAAAAACTTCCCTTGTATGGGAACTTTTCAAAATCAATAGTCATGATTATTTACGTTCTTTAGTATTAAATACAATATTATGTTACAAAGTTGAAATTTCACCACAGCTGACCCGACGACAGCGTCGGGATCAAGAATCAACTGATTGGCCTGCGATAGATCGTCGAGCAGACCATCTTCAACGCTGGAACTTTGGCGGAAGTGCTGGTTGGAGCCGTTCATAACGGGATACAAGAGAGGAGAGATACAGTTTTGATTTTCTCTTAAGCGTTGTCCTTGACGACGTTGATTAGTCGCGCACTCTGAGGAGCCTTATTATCAGTTTCCTCATTTCTGGTATTTCTAAGAAATCTGATGTTTTAAATACCCCAATCTGCATATTGCATGGTGGTCCCGAATTGTCTTATCTTTATGATTCCTGTTTTCATGCTAAACTCTCTTTCTCTTATCACCTATATTTGACTGGAAATTTGTTTTATTGCCGAAAGCGAAAGATAATCCAATGTCGCAAACATTCACGAACTGATTTGAGTTAAAACAATTCAGTGTCACCGAGAATCGAATTCGATTGTAGAATCACTCTTCACGGATGCCGTTCGATAGCAACACTGCATTTTCTCTCACTCGCCCCACTTCGTGTCGCGATGTATAGGATCACCCGGGGACGACTCCCTCTTCGTCTTTACCAACACTCCTTCCCCCCACCCCTCACAGTACCACCACTCCCACCAACTGAGTGTTTCATGAAGCGACGCCTGCGATCACCGAGGAGTGCCGTCTTCGCTCCATGATTCGTCTGTGTGCCTCCCTTGACGCCGCTGTCGCCGAGACGAGAAGGCGTTCTCCGCTGCGACGGAGGCGGCGGTAGCGGCAGCGTTTCAAAGGCGGCGGGCGGTACAGCCGCGGGCGGCGCCTGATTGCCGGCGGCGCAATTAGCGAAGCGCCAGGTGGCGTTGTCGCCGCGCCGTCTCCCACGACGCCACTGCTTCCTCCGCTACCGACTCCGACGACACATCTACTGACGCCGAAGACGTTACCCGACGCCGCAGCATTTCACCCCTTTCAACTCCACCGTCACTACTAATGTCACCGTCGCTTTCCTCTTCGTTCTCTTCCGTTAATTTTATCTTCTCCGTCGCTTTCGGAGCTCTTGCCTCCATTAGGCGAACACTTTCCACTTCGGTGTCTTTGTTGTAGTCTAAAATAAATACGACTTACGACCTTATGATAGACAAATATAACATATTTTGTGCTATTAAGTACACATCGTTTCGACTTTGGGTTGAAGTCGTCGTCAGGTGTTACAACATTATAACAAGAAACATAACAACAGAACAATTGAACATGGTATTAAAAGGAAGTATTAACACAAAATATGTACACAAAAAAGCAGAAAATACACAAACATGTGATAGTTTTACTGTGTTAGAACGTAAATTCAAACTCCCGTGTGTATTTTATAAATATCATTTCTGATATGTTACGTTTGTAATAATTAACTTCTTTGTTCAATATTAATATATAATCCTAATTAGTCTTACATTATTTATTTATTTATTTTGATTACATAATGGACGTTAATATTAGTAAACATGTTCTCCACGTCACTTCTTGTACTTACATTAATGTATTCGGTGAAACCGAGGACAATTTTCTTTTGTGTATATTTCTTTTTACTTTAACAAATTCAATGAATAATGAATCCAACACATACCTATATATTTTTTAACGATTTTGTTCGTCCGAAAAGAGTAGCTCATGGTCCCAAATTAAGTCACATGATATTTTAACTTTTTGCCAATAAATCATTTATTATTTTAAATTGTGTTATTCTAACCCTGTATTATTTCACTAGTCTACTAGTCAATTCTTGTGAGTCTTAAAGTTGGAATAAAGTAATTTCTGATAGATAAACAGACAAAGTACGGAAAACTGTATAGCTTCCGCGGTCGCGGTCAATATGTATTTGGATGTCCGGTACTATCAGTCAATAAAAGTACCCTTGGTAAATATAATTAGAGGAAATGGTGAAGTGAATAATGAAAATAATATTGAATCTATTCCAGGATTAGTTACAAATTGTCTGTTGAACGACTAGGACTTATTGTATCAGTACGATAATTTGCTATGTAATGACAAAAAAGAGCTTTTATTTCCTCCTCTTGAATGAAATTTTTACCTATAACACATCGAATACCAATTGTAGCAGCACCATCGAGATCGTATAATAAACTCTATTCTCATGAGATTTTTTACGTAATGAGTAAAACTCACCGAGAACTTCATCAAAGTAAAACATATCTACAGGTCGTAACAACATCAAATGAAATGTTTTATTGTTTTCCCGTATGTAATAAGTAAATCACTGCAGTTCATAATGTTAAGTTTCACCCAAGGTCTCCTCCCTTTATTAAATTCGTTGCTCCATTAGCTGAGCATTTGGTCGTAAATACAATGCACTCCCGTTGCATCCCGTCAAGACGTAACAGAAACTGCATGGGTTCAGCGCTGTTTTCTCAGATGTGGAAGTTCCCGGCTGCAAGATGCGTTTCCGTTTGTGCTGCATTAGAGCACTCTGCTATTGCAGTTGCTGTAGTGCATCCCCCACATCGGCAAAACCCCCGATAAATTGACAATTTATCATACTAAATCATGTTTCAATTTAAACGAATGGTTTTGGTGTACGAATTTATTCCTTCTTTATATGATTACCTTGTTATGTGAGGTTAGCAATAAAATCATATGTTCTATCCTAAGTAACGAAAGAGATGATTTTATTTTTATACCACGAGCCCGCGCTAACACCAACACGGTATGATCAGAAAGATAATACGCGGGGGTAATGGTAAGTTGAATAGATGAATTAATCATTAAAATGACAAATGACAATAGCATTCATAATCATCATGTCTAATATGAGTTTCAAACTCATAAAGCTTTGTAAAAGGAACTTGAACCTTCATAATTTACCGACAGATCAGCATACTTTGGTCATCAACATGCTAACTCGATATTTTTTGTTTCAAAGTCAGTGAAATAATTTGTTGTTCTAAAATTTTAATTGGTGTTTAAGATATTGTGAAAACCCTATGACAGTGGCGGTGGATGCATATCGCACAAGGACTTCAATTTGCATAATATATTTTCCTCGTAAAATAACCCCACCATTTCGATCAACGATCTATTTTTCTGATGTAAGACAGCTTCTTAATGTTTAGCATTACATCATCCAATCCGATGGTAATACCCGAAGTGAAGTTTTAAGGGAAAATGAATTTATACACTTTTTTATTACTAAATATTCCATCTATTAATTACGGTTTATCGATTCTGTATTTGCCGAAAACTTCTTTATTAGAGTATTGTTTAATTAAATGGAACTCTAAGCTACGATTACTGGAAGAGTTGTATATTTCATTAGTATCATACAAATTGACATCATGTTATAAAAGTAGGAAATACACTTAACAGTAATTACTTTTTATTAATTCATTTTTTTTCGTAAAATGTCTTTTACTGTGATATATATGTAGGGAAAAGTCAGAAAAACTTAAATTTTTGAAACTTATTTTAGAAATTGTGAAAATTACTCCGAGAATGGTCGTGGAAGAATAATACAAATTATTATCTAACTGTAGAGTGTCCGCATCAAAACGATCTGGAGAATTTTCTTGTAGAAAATAGGATTAGACAGAAATGTGTATGTATGTACCCGCAAGAATTTTATTTCATACTAAACCCACGTGTGAAAATACTAAGCAGTGTACCAAAAAAGACACGGCTAGTTTATTTCTTAATTATTTCTTCTAAAACTATTTTAAAGACTCATTTTCTATCGCTACACAAATCCTTTCGAAGTTAGAACGTGAAGGAAACTTTATCTCTGAAACGATTTAATGCTGCAGGATCCCAAATATTTGTATCATGTTTCTACACGTGTTCGACTGGTGCTCGTTTAAAATACTGCACGTTCCCTCCCAGTATCACTCTCCAGTACACGTGTTTGTCCCATACCAGTGCACATCTGACGCGATCCGGATCCTACAATAAAGGCAGGCTACCGGAACACGCCCTGCTGTCTGCCCGCCGCTTCACAAAGGCCCTCTCCTCTTTATACTGACCCCTTCGGATGCTGCTCTTCACACTTCCTGACGCACATTTTCACCTGGCGTACACGTGGGCAACTACAATGATGTTGCAAATGGAAGATTCAGAACACAAGTAACAACATTGGTGCACAGTAAAAGTCTTCTTGAACATACTCAATAATCGTCATGCACTAAACATTTTTTGAAAAAGACAATTTATACTTATGTAAGGCAACGTCCACCAAATATTATTTAAGATAATTCTTAAAATTTTCGGAGATGATGCTCAATTTTGTAGGTGTCAAATAAGAAAGGATTGTAAAAACTCGAGCAACGTTTTGTATCTATATCTATCTGTATATCTTCGAGTGTATTAGGAGGCCCAATCTCCAGACGCACTGACACAGAAGTGATCAAGGTCACAATATGTACTTTGGGGGATGTGGTCATTTTCGATACACTAAAAAACCTTCCGTACCACCTGTCCATGCAGGTTACGGTAAAATTATAATTAGATTCTACATATATTTATCGAGTGGACGCTTCATGAAATTCATCCTCCTCTATCCTACGCAATGTTTTAGCTTTCTAAATCCTACTCTGTGTCGATCCAAGCGCTGCGCCGTCGTTCCCCCAGTGTGAGACAATTACATGCGTGCCTGGCTGGACGTGTCAGAATCGACGTTCCCCGCTCACAGTGGCCGCCGCCGCGCATGTCGAGCGCTCGCCGCGCTGCTTTTTCTCGCCCACCGGGCGAAGTGGCGTGGCTACAGTCTCACAACTCGAGGGTTTCTATCGCTCACTCACCCCTCAGTGACCGACCATTGCCCTGTGTGTTCCATCCGCATCGGTGGCAGAAAAGAAAAACTGCGCAAAATGAGTGTGTTCGTAAATGCGAAATAATTTCAGAAGTGGTGCTACACTAAATGCCGCAGCAAACTGAAAAAATTCTAGAAAGGTGTTTGTTCCTTTTCCAAGTTGTACGTGGTTTATTGCCACAAAATAATTTTTGATACAACAACAAAATTTCTATGTTTTAATATTAATCGAATAAGTTTGCAAATTACAGAAATTAATTCAATAGATCTGCTTAGGAACACGAGTGCATATTACAATACTTTTTATTCATGTTTAACACAAATGCTGGTCCGAAAGGAGTTCTGGGCTATCGAAACAGGGAAGAAGCAAAATATGTGTAGTATTCTTTACAGAAACAGAAAGTTGTTTTCTGCCGCATTGCAGCAATCTGTAATTATAGGAATAAACGAAATGAAAACTTAATAAAACCTACTATTTTCTTTACCTTTGAAAAAAAAATCAGAATTTCACCATTTATTTTACAAAACCTTATAACATGTACCTAGATTAAAAACACCATTAACCCAATAAACCGCAAGAAACACAATCATTTTGTTAACGATGAAGTACCCAGTCGTTTAGAAGCGTTTTAGATAAAAATTTATGAAAATATTTTTCAATTTTTCGTTTCTGTAATATGTAACCAATATCTATATCCAGCCATAACATTGTAGTAAGGATTACAATATTTCTATAGAAACGTGATATCATAGTTGATTTTGAGCGATTGGTATGTGCTGTTGACCAGAAGATAGATTTGAAAATTAGGCGAAGGGAGAAAAGGAATATTTCACCCAAATTTTTACTGCATTGTTCCAAAACTCACTATTCGATATCTACAAGTAAAAGATCACTGAAATCGGTTGAGTTGTCTAGGTTTCAGTTTCTGAGAGACATTCATACACACAGCAAGATAAACCACAATTTTTTTTGTTCTTTCAAAACATTCAGGTCATCCAATATCTTCTAATTTAAAATGTAATGTAATATTCTTAGCGGTAAGTTGTAATATATTGTAAACGATGTATTTTGCATTTTACTTAATTATTATGTATCACACTTTGTAGTATATTATCTAATATTTGTTCAGCCTTCAGCCGTCATCCTAATTGAGGTTTATACCAGGATGGTCCCTAGTTCGTTCCCCAGAGTAGAGTAATTTTCTAGTCCTCCCTCTTCGTGGTATAATTTATTTTAATGAATATAATAATGTATGTATTGTTAATTATGTATGCATTGTTATTTATGTTTTATTATCATGTTTTATATTTTTGACGGTGGTAAGACGGAAGAGCAGACGTGATGGCTTGAGCCTAACCATGAAATAAAAGTTTATTATTATTATTATTATTAATATGTGTAGTCGATCGTCATCTGTACCTTCTCTACCTAGACTCTATCGTACCGACGAGATTGCTCTTTATGGTTTTTGATTTTCTAGAACACGTTATTATAACTTCTTTTTTATAACCATTATATTGTCACGCATGTTGTACTCATGGAAATGTACGTCAAATAAATTGTATTTACAATCATGTAACAAGTTCTGTGCAGTACCATGAAGTATACGGCTTAATAAATATCTCATAACTGAAGAGTATTTGAAGACGGAAAATCTTAGCTAAGTGGCCTGTTGTCTAGCGGATTCTCAGTAAACCACAGGGGCTTTGAGGTTAGGTTATCTACAAGGAGAGTATACCTGCAAGGAGAGGAGCACGGTTGAAGGTGCTGACGATCAGCTGACATTTCTGTTTTTACCACCTGTTTCTGTCTTCTACAACTCGTCACCGCCAAAGTCTAGTTTTTTTGTTTAAAAATAAATGCGTGTGTTAACTATACGACAGTCCGGTGTCCACACGACCCCGGCTTCATTTCAGCCTGCCTCTTGGGTTTTCTGCTGGGAGTGTGTAAATTCAATGCACGTTGTTAAGAAGTTCAAGTGGTAATTCAGATTCAAGAAGTTTCCATACAATGTTGGGTATTCAAATATTATTTCTATGTATCTACGCGTAGGGATGATTTGTGCTGACTTTCACCAGATGAACATAGGGCAGAGTCGAACATCAAACCCGGTACTCCTACTATTTTTATTGTGTTAACCACTACACGACCCGTACACCGTCAACAATTGTACATCATTTCCAGGCATGAGGCCCAGGTGGAAACTATATAATTTGTGAAGGCAAACGGGTGATGAAGCGGTTAACACTCCTACGACCAAAGTAGGAGTCCCGAGTTCGATTCCCGGCTCGTCACCATTTTCGTCTGACCGAAATTATCACAATGTTGTGTTAACGTGAATGAGTAACACTTCAAAGGAGACATGTATTGCCACAGTTCTTCCTCCACATTGTAACTAAAGAGAAGACATGGTACGCACTTGAAGTTCGTTACCATGGATCCGGAGTTTCAGACGTCCTCTCCACTCTCTCCTATCCTCTCCTCCTTCCTCACCTACCTCGTTTCTTACTAAGGAATGAAGATGTCATAAGGTAGTGACGCAGAGATGCGAGTGGCGCGTGCTTAATACGCGCCCGTTCGTCTCGCGTCATGCACCAATCCTTCTACGCAGTTAAATTAAAAAAGGGCGCCTCTCTCCCTCAGTGAGATACGCAGAGATGGAGGTGAGACATTAGCACCGCAGGAAGACACTGCTGGAGATTCCCTGTCTCTCACATTCTCTGCCTTCCGCTACTACCGTCTCTTTCACGAATTATGCGCGACTTTTTTCTTGTAGGAGGTTGCAATTTCAGGTGGTTTGCAATTTTTTTTGTTTGCATTTGCACACCGTACGGAATAAAATGTAAAAGTATAGAATATTTCTGATATTACGTATTGATCAAAACGTTTACTCCATGGAATCTCAATTTCTCAATCCATTTGCATATAAGAACACAATACTTTCCATTAGACGAAAGTTACAAATACAACAATTTAAGAAAATTCTGAAAATTATTTTTGAAAACATTTTGAAACTCACTCATTTTTTACATAAATAATACCAACTAAAATGTAATACGTGTATAAATTATATAAATATATCCAAGAGTCATTACTAGCACACTGCATGGTCAACTAATCTGAGACACAAATAATTACACGGAAAGTACTTCTTACTCATCAATGTCCGTTGCTCGTCGAGACATGACAGTACGTCTTGGGACGCTTCCCACTTCCCACATTGTCCTAAAATATGCTTCAATTTTTGTAGACGTGTTAACATATGTGTATCATATCTTTAGGACTAGGGTTCTTTGGTCATTGTTTCTAATATTTATCATTTAACAGGAAACCCGAAAACATGTATGTCAATATGTTCTGTGTAATACATATAAATGTTAATGTGTGTTTACGCATTCAGCTGCACTTACAGTTTCTCTTCTATTTATTGTCGAGAAGTGAATCATTCACTTTCAAATTCCAGCACTTTTTTATTTGATGAATCTACTTCAATAGTGTAATTCAATTATTCGTCTTCGGCAATAGAAAAATTTCCTACGAAATCGGGGTGTATCGGGTACCCCATGGAAATATTTATAAATTGTAATAAAAGTACTTTGTATAAAATATTGCGAATTCGTACTAACATAAAGCATACAATTTAACAAATCTGAAATTTTGTGAAAATGAACTTAAGGGTTGATATCAATACATTTTTGGCAAGATGTTTTGGCCCCATCAAAATAACTTTCTGGCCTGCAGGTCTATTTCTACAAGTCTCTTGTAAATCATATAATTCACGCAAATCCTCGAACTACAATAACTCAATTAGTATTTGTTTAAGTTACGAAGTATATTGTGGACTTGTATCTAGAGCAGCACTTTAGAAAGTCGCCTAGTGAGTTGTGAAAGTCTTTCAATTCAGCCTCTCCCCTCTACCACTAAGTCATTAATTACGCTTCGTACACGCCGCTACGAATACGAGTGAGAACGCGAACGATCGCGCTGCGCTGCACGACGCACCTTTGTTCACGTGTCACTTAGGGAGGCAGGATTAATTATAACATCCACGGGGAAGTAGATTTGTCGCAAGCCGAGTTGAAGGAGCGCTCTACTATTCATTCAGAGAGCGTCATTTCTGTGTACTATCCACGTACACTCTCTGAACGATCATTTTACTATCAACGCACACTCTGGAAGCGCTCTTCTGAACCTCCCTTTGTAAGCTTTGAAGTGCACATGCCGAAAGGTTGCGTTCATCTTCAAGTTTTGTACTTAATCCCTGGAAGTCCGCTCAGATCACCACTCTGTGCAGTGACACACCTAGCTCAGTGCCCTGAGTCGAGATAGAACCATCAGACAAAAAGCATAATGCGGAATTGCATAATGCGACAATTCTTATATTTCTGGAAAATACTACGTACAGTTTCTCAGAGTTGTTTGAATCAGCTTGAGTTGTTCCATGATTGTGTCGTGTCTACCTCCCTTTTCCAATACTCTACCAATGAGAGACGAGAAAAAAGGGACATCTGGAGCCAAAAGGGCTATGAGAATTTGTGGATAGTAAACACAGATGTTTTGAGAAATTACGTGCTGTAATGTTGTGGACACGGCTGTCGGTTCTCTCTCTAATTAAAGTAACTACCCTAGCTCACTTAACCATCGTCACCGTCATCACCAATAAAAAAATCGCGTTGTAAGACCGTGTGTAGGAAGTGACCCTCTCTCTCCGCAAGGAAAAAGAGATTTTTTTAGACATACAGTACGATGAGATAAGATTTGCAGAATGATAGTGGTGGTTTGTTCATCGACTTCACCGACTTAGTCTGCACCCGTGACATCGCGACGGTAGAGGGCTCTCATCAGAGTAGTTACTTTCCGTCTACATTCTCGACAATAACAGAAGACTCCATATTTTTTATATCAGATTCTGTCCCAATTTTACTGAGACACGTGCCATACGTCACTTCTATATACCTTAATGCAGCCATTAAGAGAGTCTACCTAGTCAACAGTTATTCAGATGGTTGAGCTCATTCCTTGATGAATTCCAGTGTGGGCATGGATGTATTGTCGAAAAGCATCAAAAAACCTGAACGGCTAAAAACCATGTAGGGTCATGCATACGTCGGATAAAATATAAGAAATACACGAAAAATTTATTGATCTGCTAGCTAAATATCACCTTTCATTTTAACACTATCATCACTAGTATGATTTATCGTCATAACAGAAATCGTGACCATTATATGCTCACATATTTCTCTCTTTATGGTTGAGGACATGCCGCGTCTTAATAGATGAAACGATGTAAGTCTACGAAGAAGTTGGTAAATTTGAAAAATGGTAGTAGTGGTAGGGCTAGGGTAAGCAGAATGAAGGTACGGTAGATAGGTTAGAACGTCGATCAGGTCTATTATGAAGGAGGAAGTCCTGATTAACTAAGCATAAATTATATTATCTCCATCAATATTTTCATCACATCTCCTAGAGTCTACACTTTTTCGTATATCGTCAATTTATACAGCATTATTACGATTCATAAATTACATCATCCATGTATTTTTAGAATATATTAATTCATCTTACACTTACCTCATTTATATAACATACGTCCCATTTCTCCATACACGATTTGTTTTACATCAACATTATTGTGCACCATCCCCAACAACAACGTATCCGCCGAGACATCGTTGCCAACACCTTCATTGATATTACCTTCCACCTCTTCTATTGACAACAACGAAATATTTCACTGCCTAAAGAGAGCCATTGATCCCGCAGACGTGCCGCTTCCTCCATTTCCCGGGTAGTAAATTTCGTAGCAATATGCCACGAGCTGCCGTCGCGCCGCCTGCGATGCGAGGGCTACCAGTGAAAATCGGGCTTCCAGAGTGAACTCTGGGAACCGGTTCTTTGTGAACCGTCGCGTTTCTCTCTGGATGAGCGCCTGCGAGGATTGTACTTACAGTTATGTGTCTTCCTGACGTACGAGCTAACGCACAGCGATACGCGTTACATGGAGCGCAGTTTATCATGTGATATTTCTTAGGAGCGGTCGTTATGGCCTTTCGCATTTGATCCGCATCGTGATTTAGAGGCTTCAATGAAAAATGGGTCAAAGTACTTCTGGGGAAAGTAGGGTAGTAAATTCCGTGGAAATAGACAATTTTGATGTGAAAACTAAAGCGATGAAGTGGGCGATGAATCGAGTTGGTAATGTTTCATCGCTTTGATTCCAAACAACGTCACACTCGCACACTGTCATATTTTGCACTGTGAGATTCCGTGGATCCAATTTGAGTGATATGTGGAAGAGTAACGGAATCTTTCTGAACAGAAATCGCTCTATTTAATCGTAAATGAGTTTTGAAGGCGTATCACAAATTTACAAAAAAAAAATATGTTCTCACACTCCCTTGTTGATTTAAAATTTATATATGGTATCACTGATTTTGTCTAACTCACTAATAATCTTAAAGCACTGCGAATAGGATACATTTTTTGGGAAAACGAGGGTGATAACCTTCTCAAACAACAGGTAAATTACTTTCTTCTGAATAGAATAACTTTTTCGCATGCATAAAATTTGTGCCTCCTTTTATGAAAATATGTTATTAATTTTTATTCTCGGAAATTATTTCGAAGTAATACAACTGTGGAATTGAATTTTCGACTATAAACAATCTTAATTTTTCGACATTTTTATTGAACTTGAATGAACACACATGTTTAGAATGTTCTTTTTGTACTCGATTTGTGGATTTGCAAATTTCGTTTGAAATAAATCATACTTAGCGACATGAAAACGTAAAGGCACATTATTTATTGAAGACAAGCTGATTATCCGGAGTTGTCCAGATTTTTTCTTAGATTAATCTTCTTTTACTGAGGAAATAAAAAACTGTCTATATTGGAAGACCAAAATACTTTTACTCAATGGTTTCTTAAGACATGTGCATATCCTAATTTTTCAAATGCATAATAATATAAGTTTTATACAAATTTTAACTGTATACATTGCTCCATCTCGCGGGAGTCGTGTCGGTCGAATTTTCGCTTCCAAGGCATGACGCGGCAGAACCATTTCATTAAAATTCTTGTAAAATCTAAACTAATCGTCGAAATTTTTCGATTTGAAAACGCATTTTATCTTTGTTAAATGCACAAAAAAATAATTCATGAAATTTGGTGATGACTGAATTTTTCCTTCTTAAATTTCTATCTAAAATTGAAGTATTTAAACACTTCTATTTTTAATGCTATTTTTTTAAATATTTTATGTTATTTGTTGCAGACGGACATATGCTATCGCGGACATTTTTGTAGAACTCTCGAAGCAAACAATATTGTCATTCATAGTTGTCACCTATCGCTAACCGCTTAGGCAGCGTTAGCAAATATAACACTTTTTTTTTCAATATTATCGACATTCATCGTCAAAGACAATTTCTGTTTCCTATCACGTATTTTAAAAATATAAATAAGTGAATGTTCATCCTGTACATCAATACTATCTTACTGACAAATTTCATCTCGATCGGTTCAGTAATCTAGTCGTGATTAAGAAGCAAACATACAGGCGCACTTTCGCGTTACGCATTTGTATATCAGTATGGATACTTGAAGTCACTCGTGGTAACTCGACTTTTCGTGCAACCTCCAGAAAATGCTCGGATGTTAAAGGCTGTAGATGATCACACACCGGTATAGAGAAAAATACGACCTTGAGACGTGATGTAAATTATTATTATTGTTGTCGTGTGCAATACTTTCTTATTGAGAACCAAAATTAGAAGATACAGAAGTGTGGAAGCGGTTTTACGATACACGTTTTCTCTAATGATTAGTGATGCGTGAAAACAAAAAAAAAAACAGCAACAATTTTTAACATATAAACAACCAAAATTAAAAATAATATATTATGCAACTAGTTGCTATTTAGTTCACGTTGATTACCTCACGGAAGATTTGAGACGTGAAATATCCAAAATCCATACTGAAGATAATTTATAATACTCATAACCAAATCTGAAAACAAATGAATTTAGAATAACGTCATGTTGTTTACCATATTCTACTCGTTGAACTTCTCACTAAATCCCTATGTCAATAAGGTAGTATCAAGGAAAGGTAATTCACCATCTTGGATCGACCACCAAACTGAATTTTAAAAAAATGATAAATAATATTGTATTGTTCTCAGAACCAATGAAGTGTGCAAAATATCATGAGAATTGGTTGAGTAAAAATAATTAAAATGTATATCATTTGAAAAATTTGAATCAACCCCACAAAGCTACAAACCACCATATATACACTAGAAGTTAAAAAACACTCAAAAATCTTTCCGCTAACGGTGGCGTTGTCACATATAGCAGTCCTCCTTTTTTAGGTCGNTAGAATTTTTTTTTTGTGGGGCTTTAGGGCTCGTCAACGGCAAAGTCATTAGAGCCCTTAGCACGCATAGAGTGCGTAGGGTGACGTAAGGCAAAGACGTGGAAATATTTTAGATTCCTTATCTTTACCTGTCTATAAAAATATTTGAGTCTGTTTTTTTTTTAATTTTACAACACGTATCAAGGGTGATTTAAGAAAAAAATATTTGCTCAAGAATCACAAAATCACCTAATCATTTTTTTTTAATCTCTTGTTTGAATTTTTCTCCCTCAATAAGAAAGTTGAGGTCTCGTATAAGCATCATCATGATATAATTTGTGATCCAATACTCAAAGGTGTGTAAACAAGCAAAATGTATTTTCACTTCTCAAGGTTGTTATCAAGTTAATTTCCGAATGGACATACATTAAATGGGTGAACAGAAGCAGTACTTATCAACTGAAATGTTGACATTATTTACTTATTATTATAATTATACACATCTAGAAGAAATAATATGGAGTATCACATTCATTTATTATTTGTGAAACTACTGAAAACGATTCTTAAAAGTTGAAAGCTGAACACTTTATTTAATCAACTGATATAGAATTCTGCTAACAGAAAATAATGACAAATTTCCTATATAGCATTCAATTCTAGTCACAATTGATTAAATGAAACATTATGGTAAATCAATGTTGTAAAATATCCATTTGATCTCAATATTGTAATTTGTGTTTGTAAATATCAAACTATATTTTTTAAATTTTAAAATTTTAATAAAACAATATCTGTTTCTTATTATATATATATATTCAATTACACTATATCATTAACCATTTTTTATTACTTATTTGAAGGACTTATTAACGGAAATATTTAGCAGCAATATTTTTTTTTATTATTATTACGATTTTGATAATATTTTATTTTTGATAGGATCGTTTAGTGGAATATAAAATAACATAATTTGTAATATAATTAATACTGTGCACAAAACTAAATATTTTTACAATATTATTTAATATGTAAATAACGCTCTTAAAAATGGCTCGTGCTTGTTTATTGGTAGAAATACTCTCTTTCCAGTACCAATAATATGTACAATAAGGTTGCAAAAGACAGTGCACTTACAGTTAGAGAGAAAGAAGCATTGACGCAAGTAAGTCGGTCTCTTCTTCCATGACAAATTGTTCTATATGGGGCATTCTATTTCTTTTTTTAATATTTCTCTTCGTATATTTATGAGTGACACATAATTACGTGATCTCTTCATCTGATTTATTTGAGGAATGAGTTTTTTGAAGAAAGAAATTAAATAATCGTGTGAAATCTTGAGAAGTTAATCAATAAGCATTTCAATCCGGAGTCGCAAATGAGTTTTGTAATGTGACTCCTTTGTCTTCGAGGCATCACCAGCATTCCTCGCCAAGAAGAGTTTGAAGCAATGAACTCGGATAAATAATGAAGAAATGAGGATACGCCGCGAATTGTGGCCCTCTGGCACTCTAAATAAATCGACCGCTAGAGGCGCTGTGTTATAAGAGACGGGCTTATTTATCACGCGTGTGATTATCGTCCCCTACGCGCCCTCGAGACGTAGCTTGGAGACGCGTGGGTCTAAATCTGGCAGGCAGCTTTGTAAGCTGGCGGTATTTCATCCGCAAAGAGGCGCTGACTAGAAGAAAAATTAAATTATGGTAATGCGGAGAGAGAGATGAGTTTAGTTCTCTAGGGTAGTGTGCATCGGCTTGCTATCTCGTAGAGCGGAGTAAGTCAGAAAGTTTGTCTCTGTGAAAGAATGACGTATTTTACAGAGACATATTTGACAGGTGTGACTAAGTGAGACTTGCATTTATGGAAGATTAAATGTGTTAAACACACAGAGAATGAAATATTCACTAAACGACCCATAAATAATTCTGCCTTATTTAAAGAACATATATTTGTGCAGTAAACGTTGAAAATATCTCGTTGCAAATTTTACAACCTGATTAAAAGGGTCGAAGAGCGATTTAAATTAAGGAATAAATATCAAAAGCACAAGTTGTATGTAATTCATATCTAAAAATCAATAATTTCATAGTAAAAAATTATCGTGGTAGCAACCGCCATCTTCTTACCAGGGAAAGCAATGTATTAATAAGTTATTGCGATAGAATAAGATGTCAAGTTTACTGGTGATTTATGAAAATAAATTTACTGAAAAAAAAGGAAACATAAAACGCTTATAAAATATTATACTTAATATCTAGCTGAAGTTATTAAATACTTAATGATTAATTATTAGCTTGGATAATGCGTGTGAAGACATATATGCATTAAAATTATGACTTGAGAATTGATCACATTTCTTTTAAATATGATTCACAAATTTACAACGATAAAATTATAATATTATGTTTAATATTAGACAACCAAATACATCTCTTGTATATAATTAATTTTTAATTAATAAATATTCCTTTATAAATGTAAAATGTCTAAAGGAAAATTAGAATTCCTTGTAATGTAGTCTGTGTCCTCGTAATTCCTCATGTGTCCCGTCTGATAATAATTAAGTCTGTGTGAATTACAAGTTGTGTTCAGAATAAAACTTAACAAATAATGAAACTAAAATTTCATCATGATTGATATAAAATAAGCATAAATATTGTTTAAAGTACTGTTCTAAAAGTAAAAAATAATATTTGGAAAAATTGAAATTAAAAAGGTATAACTCGTAAGACAACTATATCGGCGTCTTTACAAAAGTCGGAATAATCATGTACCTTTGAAATTTCTTATGCAAAAACACGAAACTTAAAATTTCACCCATTATGAAAGAAAATACAATGGATTCAGTTGTTCGTAGTTCAATTTCGAAGAAGTGCAAACTAACCCGTTACATTTTTAAAAATAATTATTACCTTGCTGCTGCTAATACGGTCACAGGCTTGCCAGACCATGTGGGAGCGAATAGTGTGTTTTGCTGGACTGTTAATCATGCATTGAAATTCAATAGTATTATACGTATATTTCTGAGTTTGAGTTTTAATATATATCGTGGTATATATTTCGTTACCTTAGGTATCGTAAGTAATAGGGAATAACGATAATAGACGATCAAGTCGGGAGAAACCAATCGGAGACGTATATTTGCTTATGCTGCCTAAAGGGTGAAACTAGCTTATAAGTCTCATTTTATCTTAGATTATAAAGGGTGGCAACCATGTATGGCAATATTGTTTACTCAGAAAGAATTCTACAGAAAAGTTCGTGACAGCATATGTCTATCCACAAAGGTTAATCTAATTTATCGAAAAAGAGTTATTGAAAATAGACTTGTTAAAGTTCTTCGACTAGAGTCATTTATATAGAAAAAAGAATCTTAATCTATTTGAATGCATTCTGTGTTTTGTGCAATTAAGAAAGATAAAAACTGCCTGTAAATCCTGAAATTTTGAGGAATAATTTCGATTTTACAAACGTTTTAGTTTCACAAGCAGCCGTCGTCGTCGCTGTCATCGTGGTGTCGACGTACCAGGCAAGCATTCGACTGATCCGCTACCGGGCGTGAGGTGCTTTACGTGAAGCAAACATTTTTGACTCCCCGTTTTCAATTATTCTGAAGTATAAAGAAAAGTTGAAGTGCAACGCAACAAAAACACCGGAGCGAAGCCAGGGCGGGTTGTTAATTGAGAATAAATAAATAAATAGCTATGATTGCTATATTTCAAGATTAACAAAAATCATATATTTCTTCAGAAGAAACATAATTAAACATTATTGCTTGTAACTTTAGTTGATTATTAAATAGAATGACTCTTGGAATTATTATTATGATAATATTTTTCCTAGAGAAGTGAGAGTACGACGTACTTGTATTACCAAGGAAATGAAATTGTTGTTCACCTTTATCAGAGAACCATGAAAAATAGAGTCATTGCCCTGTGAGGTTACTTCCCTCTACAGAAGACTTCTTGAGCCAATCACGAGTGAAGAAAAATTCTCCAGCAAAAGGTCATGGAAGCAGGTGGTGGTGGGCACGTGTGGGCATGTCTGTTACCAGCGAGCGGACGCCGCGCTTCCGCAGCCATCAAATATTCCATTTCTGGATCGTGAGCGTCCGTTAATATTTTCATCGCACTCATCGACCGCCGACATGCGTCATCCCTCGGAAGCCGAGCCACAGTCCACGTTGACCTGACTGATGTTTCCACTATAGCAAATGATACTTCAACAACTACACGATAGAAACGTTTATTTCGAACATTCATACTTTTCTCGGAATTTTTATAACTTGATCTTGAAAGATAATGTCTTTATAATTTAAATTTTGTTCCCTTCCTTTATCCTCGTTATGTTGTCATTTTTTGCATTATTCCAACAAATGTAATAGAATCAATGTTTCTATAGATATCATCCACGGTTCAAATTTACGTTGGAGAAATAAGCCCAAGGAAAATGGAAGTTAATATTGCATGCAAATAAAAAATTGTTGTTCAATGGTTTTCATAAAAACATTATTCTGGACGAGTATTACTCATTTTTTCTGATAATTCTCTTGTGCAAAAGATTGCTATGATATACAATTTGATTGACAAAGCAATATAACTGTCTGATAATTCCTTCCATTCTGATAACATTGATTTTGTTTGAACAATCTTACAAGCAAATTATTGTCTTAAAAGTTTGTAATAAAGTATTTTCCCAGGTAAAGGCGCGAATCTTGGTAATGTGGAACATCCATCATTAAATATACTAAATTTTCAAGCGCAGATAATTGGTAAATATTTTTTAGTGTTCCCGTACAATAGAACAATATCTCCAATTTTAAATAGATTTCTTCTCCTGGAAAATATATGGTTGGTGAGTAACATTACGAAACAATATTATAATCTTGTAAGTAAAGGGAAAGATACGATAGAAAACAATGTCTTCGCAAAATATCATTTACAGACTTTTCTGAATATATTGTCCCTTTTGCTACGTTGGACAGACTAAAAGTAAATTACAGACGTGAATCAAAGAACTTGAACAAAACATAAACTCACAACATAATGTTATTTCATTACACCGTTTAAATTTAGACCATTCAATAGATTGGGATGATGTTTCAATATTAGATCGGTAGCCAAATTACAAAAATCGTATTACTTTAGAAATGTTACACCTCAGGTGTACGAGATACACATTATATTTATATATAGACACTTATAACTTTCCAAAAATGTACAGTTGTTTATTTTGATTTTCCATTTTGATTGTTTGTTTTTCATATTATTTATTTTTCTGCGGAATTGTTTTATTTATGTATGTAATCTTTCCTTTGTTACCAAGATAAAATGAACACATTTTTTATACCTAGATTCACCTGAAGATGGCAGTAATCAACTGCAGAAACATCGTGGTATTCAATAAAAATTTGTCTACATAAACGGTCAAAACAAATATTTCTATTCAATTCTGATTGTAGACGAAAATATTGTCAGTAAGTATCTAATATGTGTTAAAAACGAGTGAAAATAATGGTGAGATTCTTTAATAACACGATCGATATCGATAGGAGTTTTGGATACAAAATCTTTCTAGCATTTATTCATGTATTTCGGCGAGGTTCAGGTCGTGAGACCTGCTCTTCTACCTAACCAAGACTCGAAAGAGGGAATTGGGAAGGAGAGATGTTTTGTTGCCGACTAACTTATGGTACCGAACTGACATGTTGGAGGTATCCCAACTTAAAACTTCACCTAGTTGGGCCGAGTATGGTTTGGAACCAGGCTCTACTGCTCAGCGATATTCTGGACAACTTTCGAAAATTCACGTGTAGGCAAACAATAAAGAGTGAAGACAACCCGCTAAACCGCGTATATCGTTATCAGTGCACGTGTGATTCCCATGTAAGTTCCAACAAAACTCGTCAATGTCACCAAATGGCTTCGGGTAAGCGGTTTAACTCACACTGTATTCTTTAAAGCTTTGTTACAAATTAAGAAAAAATCACAACATTATATTTATTTGATTTATCCTCACCATGTTTGAACATTTGAAACATGGTTCATTTGAACATTTGATTTTGAAAAAAATAATTAAAGGTGTTTTGTATGCAGACAGCTCATTAGATAACGACGTGGAAACAATTGGAAGATACCTATGTCTAGGAACGGTAAAAATCAGGCTGTGATGAAGAATACAACGACCAGAAACGATTTTATCGTGGTCTGTCTTGATTTTCATTTTGAGATTAATGCACTTGAAAAACAGCAGAAAAATAAACAAGGAATTAGTTTTAATAAAATCATGTCTCTTTGTTAAAACTATATGCTTGTAGAAACGAATTTGACAATATGATTACTGAATTTTTAATTACAAATAATCTTCAAATACATTCTGGTTCAGTTTTATGAATACTGAAATTTCATGAAATTCCGCGAGAGCGCAGCTCTGTTTCCAAGGTATTATAAAACTCTACACAATCCCAATTTAGATTTGATTAATTTCTATTTTCTGATCGTCTTTGACACATCGGTTGAGATATTTGTTTCAGGATGAAAATCAATTTGAAAATATCTTCTACATTTTATGAAAATCATTATGAGTAACATAAGTTTCTTTTTCTCTTTCTACAAAACAGTTAAATTCCGTAAAGACAGCATCATACGAAGTATCGTCTTTTATTGTTTGTTATTATTTCATTTTTGTTCATTTTTTTAGGTTTGTTGACTTTTATTTTCCTTTATTAATATGCATTAACTCACCTGGGTGGAAAATATCGTAAAAGATATCGAAAAAAATTGAATTGTATTCTTCACTTGTACCCACATTGCATCTATATATCACGTGTGTCAAGAAATATTCGTGTAAATGTAGAGTTTATTGTATGTACAATGTTATAGTATAAGGAAATTATGTATTTGGCACTTCTGTGCAATGATTCAATTACTACGTAATTTAGGCACTATAATTTAATTACTAGTTTAAGTAAATTACAGATTCATTGCAAATAAAAATTAAAACCCTTGAAATACAGCTAGAACCGCTGTTTTTTAATCTCAGTTGATATGTTGTTTTATAATGATAATAAACGAGTTTATTATGTGGTTTGACTCATGCATCAGGCCTGCTCTTCTACCTGACCACCGTCAATAAAGACATAATAATCATACATACATAAATAACAATACATACATAAATAACAATACATACATAAGCATTAACATTCATGAACATATACATAATACTTATACTTACGTGTATAATGTAGAACTCAAGGTTACACAATAATTAGTAGGAGTTGGTAGACGTCATTTGGATGAAATCTGCACACAAAAATTCCAAAGCTTCATGTGATAATCAAGTTCCTAAACAGCACAATCTGTGATGATAAATAGTATATTTTATATGTATGATACTTCATTGCATTTATTTCTCTGAAATTTAAAACGTGACTGGCGTTGAGCACTCATTTAGCAGCTGACGGACAGCAACTGACATTTCCTGCGGGCAAGAAAAAATTACGCGAACGCTAAAAAAAAATCACAATTTGCCCTCGGAGGACCTCGTACTTCCATTATTTGTTCCCCATTGAATAGTGTTCATACTGATGTGTACATGCTGTTTTTTCTGTGTTCAAAATTACCTTCACATATTCCATCCACCTATGTTTTTGCGCTATTATTCTTTTTTCAAAATTAAAATTTCCTCTTATAATTCCCACCCCTTGAAAACTCGTTATTTTCCAGAAACGTGTTTACAATCAGTCACGAACACGTACAGATGTCGCACGGAGACAATAAAAAAATTGCGCATTCAGGCCATTTCGGGTGATGGTGTATATTTTGAATGGATGGGGAATGGAAAAGATTTGTTGTACTTGCAAGACGATATTCAATGGTACAAAACTGCTATCAAAAGAAGTACATGTATGTTTATCTTCGACTAAGATTAAATATTAGTAATAATTTTTATTATATTGTGACAAAAGTTCGTGATACATGATTTGAATGACAAAAACCTAAAATTATGCTATGTAACGGATAACCAAATTATAGTATTACAGTATTCATCAACAAGGATTAAATTGACGACGCTGGATGCAATGATATAATTGTATACACTGGGTGCAGTTACAGTTTAATTACAGGAGGGGTTTTTATGAAACTGGTAATTTATATTTATTTTCGCATAATAATAATAATAATAATAACTACAATATTGCTTATAAGAACTGTAAATTTCGTGGATGACAACAGAAAGTTGTTAAATGTATCTTTGTGACATGAATCAATTATTGCTGTTCTACAATGAAGTATTCATGATGAATCATACCAATAGATGTTAACCAAACTTCTCCTCTCGTTGTTGTTTCTTTTTCTCGTGGACTTCGCATTCCTCCCATACTTCAATCTCGCTGCCAGCCAATCCACTTCCGATCTGGCATTGACGTGGCTACAATTTCCATCGCTTCACGCACACTCCATCCCCATCACTATTTTGCCTCCGTGCACTCCTGTGTTATCGCAGTGGAGAGCTCCTGTTTTCCTAACATTGCTTCTGGAGGGTCGAAGAGAACGACACACTGTTTTTACAGAATAATGGTCCCCAAACTGGGATGCGATGGTGCTTCAAAAGCCACAATGGCAGTGGAAAGAGGAATGTTTCAGATGGAGAGCAAAACCACCTTACATTCTGATGTTACTTTACTTATAGGTACTGCTTTCGAATTTCTTCCCAAGCTTTGTTTATTAGATTTCAAAATTAATTTTCCATTTTTTCTTCCCATTCATATTTTTCTATTTATATTTATTTCAAATTAGGCAATTTTACTGTATTTTTTAAAACAAATTAACAGGACTTAGGATGTGAATATTGGTCCGAAGCATTCACTCTTAACAAATTTTTGGTTTTATTCATTTTATGATGAGTAGGATTTCTTCTCGTTAACTTCATTTGTTAAAATTTTATCGTGAAGTAAAGAAACAAGGGTGAATGCTCGAATTCAATTTCTTTACAAAAAAAAACAGGTGAAGACATACTCCGCGAAGGTTTCAGAAGCTTATATAAAAATTTTCCAATGAACAGGGACTTTGAAAGCTATGTTCATGGAATGAGATGAGGCGGATATAACTGTCACCTATTGAATTAAAATATCTTTAAAATGGTAATTATTAGAATATGTTAAATAACAATTTTCATAACACATGTTCAAGTGAGACAAAGGAACTATCACAATAGTTGACCAACCAGAAGGACACAGGACTCTATCTGAGCTCTGTCACGTGGACTTTTCTTCCTGTTTGTCCGCGCGCGCTGCACAGTCTCGTGTGTAGTGAAGAGACGGCAGTTACCAACTCAAGTGAGGAGTCTAAAGACCATATGAAAGCCTAGAAGCCAATGCCAGTATTGCGAGATTGCTGACTCTTCCTCTTGCTGTAGACACGTGGGAATTTTACTCGTAAAAGCACAATCACTAAGTTAACGTTCGGTTGTTGCTGGCTACATCAGTCGATTTGATATGTCTACTGAAGCAAAAGGGGACTTGATACATCCTTCGGTCGAGAGGAGGCTGCTGAAAGTCAACTTTACCACCGGATATGGAAACCATTGTTTGGATGTTACGGCATGTCATCTAGAATGGGTGGAGGCGGTGAGCTCTTCCCCCTGAGCAGCTGATATATGCCAATGCCACGCTTTCACCCTATTGGTTAATTCTTTCACGCAAGGTATATAGTAAACGTGCCTGTAGAAACGTGTCTTGCAGAGCAATACATTTCGGTATCTTTCGATGCTTTTACTAATATTATTCAATATTGTGGTTGTTGCCAATTGATACTAATTCCATGAGTGAATATTTCATTACTCTTTAAAATTTGAATAATCATTCCATGAATAAGAAGCTTCATAAGATTTTGGGAAAAACTGTTTTACTTCCGAACCTTTGAATGTAGCTTAGGAATAGATACAAATGATACGGGATATGGCAAAGTTTGGGGGTAGAGAGTATGATTCAAATTTAGACTGAATGGTTCGCAGTCTTCTACGGGTTGAGAACCACAGATTTAGAATTATATCACAATATATCATGTCCTTAAACAGGACTCATAAAGAAATGTGCATGTGTCTTTGTCTTTTATACAAATCTAGAGTATTTGCTAGGTTGATAAAATTTTGGGAACTTGACCATTAAAATAAGAATAATCTACCTAATAATATTTGAAACCCACCCCTTGGAGAAAATGATTTTAATTATATGTAAAAACGCCTCTAAATGATCAAAATTTAAATTTAAATAAATATCCTACCTCCATTACTTTGTGCGAGATATGTTAATAACAACTCATAAAATTGTAAAACTATATAAGATTTCAGTTAAAATTATAAATATAAAAACTACCAGTGTTTTCACAAACTCTTCACGACTTTATATTATTTCTACCACTGTTCGTTTTGCAATTTTTGATAAATAATAATTAGACTACTTGAAAAACTAAACTACATAATAATTATAACTACTAATACGTATGTACACATAATGCAATGAAAAAGAAACAACTATTTCTCTGATAAGAAAAAATATATATTATTCCAAAAATAGTTTAACATCAAACTGAACAACAGATGGAAAGATTAATCACGCGGGGCTGAAACAGAGATTACTGAGCAGGCGATTTTCGCTCTGACTCATACGAGGAAATATTAATCTTTTTTTACTCTAATGGGGATTTTTGAGAAAACAAAGATATAAATCCTATTACCTTTCATTAGAAAATTTCACCTCTGCGAAATAGTTTTACATTGTATCCGCAAAACGATGGAAACCCAATTTCAGGAAGTCATTTGCTTCCATGAGAATTGAAGTAAATAAAGTGACACGCTTCCAAACAGCAATACCACGTTGAGGTAATTTATTTTATTTTTTGTAGAGCCTGGCTAATATAGCATTCGTGATTGGTTGGTACCAATATCGCAGCGCAAATTGGTTGCAGAATGAACGCTGCAGGCACTAGCGCGGTCTGTGAGGTCAAGGCTTGAAAGAAAGACCAATCAAACGCCTCGTTTTAGTAAACTTAGTGAATCTGTCAAATAGACATATTTTTACATCTACGAGATTAATGAGAAATGTTGGTGTTACAGTAAACATTACATGCTTCTATGAATAACAATATAAATAGAATTGACAAAGAATTTGTTTGGGGTGAACAATTGTTGTTACTTTTATAAGAAGTCAGTTCTTCTCTCTTACTTCTAAAACTATTTTAAATATTGGACTAAATCAAATAATACACGTTGTAACAGGGATTTTCAAGAGCACATTATGGTGATAGTTTTGGTAATGAACAACGTTATGATGCCTTTTGATGTTTCTACTACCCGGTATTACCCTATATACAGCTCATTTCCTGGTAAATGAAGGCAAAAATTTAAAGGGTTTAATATAACTCAAAAAATCATATCAAATAT
>NNCF01126155.1:584111-625770 GCA_002313205.1 Laupala kohalensis | reverse complement strand
ATATACATATATATATATATATATATATATAATGTTTTTAATAAACAGCATCTCATAGTTAGACAAATTTTCCCTCGTTCCGACTATCTCGTGAGGTGACCTCGTCGAAGTCGCTTCATTCTGAGAAATGCTCTTTCCTGCTAATCAGAACCAATTACCGTCGGGCATGTTCCTCGTCTCAGAATACATCAACTTTGATCCGTCGGACATAAAATACACCGACTTGGATCCGTGTAAAACTCGGACGTTGAAAAACAAGTCAGTAAAATAACAAATTATATAAAATTTGTAATATTAATTACAGATATAAATAAAATATTAATTACAGAGTTTGCCCTCAGCATCATGCCATTCTGCCGCATAGTTTATGCTTCATTTCAATTTTTTATTTGTCTATCCTTTCCTGCAAAGTGAAATATTTACATATATTCCTCGTAAGTAATATAGAAGCTTCATCTTCGCTATACCAAACTGAGAAGTCGATCATGTATAATGTTTTGTTAACTCTATATTTTAGTGATAATGCGTATGTTTACGTTTTACGTTTTCAAAATGAAGGTTTCTGAATAGCTTTTAGCAAAACATGCTGTATTTTTGACATTTATTGTTGGAAATATGAGGTAAATTTTGGTGTAATACTTTTACAGAAGCTTAAATGCTTCCATATTTGCGCATAGACTTAATGTACTTATGTTTTGATGTAAATATTCTCTTCATGTCATCTTGATCCTTACATTTCTTTCGTTAATTTTCTTGGGTTATGTTTCGGAACAATACGTAACTTGGAATAAGGTTTTTTAATCTGTCAAAATATTTAATAATCATTTAACCTTAATTGAAAGACATTTGTTGCCGGTAGACGGAGGAAATGTATCAACTATTATACGTAGCAAAAAAAGAAAATTAACGCCCTTAGTCCCTTATATAATACCACCCATATGCCTCAATGAGTCGGTTCCCGTATTCCTTCTATGTTCAACTCCAGTTTTGAGTCTTTCCTATCCTGCTCCCTCCACCACCCCCACCTCACGCCAACAACCTCGTTCCTTCCATTCGTTCGCATCCCGGTGGGGGCACCGCGAAAGCGAGCTGCGCTGTAATTCTTTTAAAGGTAATTCTGTGGAACTAACGAGCACACTCTGTGCCGACCCAGCAGGGGTCGATAGAGCGCTGGTGGTAGTGGAGGCGTCCCGTTCAAGATGGCACAGTGCCTTCGCCTCCTACGACTCAACTCTGCACCCTCTTCAATCTACATTTCTCACAACCCTCGGCACAAAATCTTTCTCTGTGGGTTATGTCTCATTAAATCAATTTGGATCAAGAAATTAAACCATTCACGGAGGAGGGTTTCGACCAATCTTGGTTTCCATTCTTCTCTTTCCGTATTTAACTCGAGTATTTGTAATTTCAACTCTTCACAAAGCAACAGCCTAAGGAATGGTCATTAAAATTCAAATCATAAGTTGACAAATATAGATGTAAATAATTCAGACGTTTTACAAAATGTATATTAACCTATTTAATTAATATTACATCCGTGACATAAAGAAAATCCACCGAAATCTAAGTGCTTTGTCGTGATTTTTTATTCTCAAATTTAAAAAACGTGCAATAATATGCTGGGGATTGACTTGAAAGTGTACCAGTTCAGGAGTTACGGGGACACAAATTCTCAGAAATATTGATTATTGGAGAAAAACTTCAGATGTGGTTATAATAATAATCATCATCATCATCATTATTCTGTTTATTAAACGTTGAAAATTATTTGTTATAAATTTAGAATGAGAAGTGGCAAGGAAAAAATAACTTTTTAGCAATTTACTGTAGGCAGTTTTTTAAAACAACAACTCTTGTTTCAACTCACCGGAAAATAATTTCAACGCGCGGTTTCCTCTCTAGATTTAATATCAAGGAGCTTACTTATTAAAATATTTTCATTTGTATGTAACTTCAAAATTATTTTTATTCTCGGTTAATAACAGAGCCAACAAAATTCCCAAATTATCCAATCCACCTTTTTCTAAATTCCCCAATCCACTTGTACCATTTACACATATTAATTAATATTCGTATTTGCTACAACGTAATGTTTCAAGTAGTACAATCAGGAATGTCACTAGGTGACGTCTCCAAGATTCCTCTCGTCGATTGAAGGTTGACTTATTGGATTATTAGCCAGGCGGATGTATGTGGCTTCCTTGATCTTGCATATTTAATAACATAACGTCCGAAACGTTGGAAAACGGAAATACACCTGTAATGAGGATATAAACAGGTAAAGACGATGGATAGTTTCCAAAAAGATTGTATTAAAAACGATAAAGAATTATGAGCTGATAGTACCTTGAGTTCCTGCGATCATAGAGTTTGGCGTCATTGTTATTTTCACATAACCATCGAGATTCGAAATACTCCTCTACGTCTGTCCATGGAAGAATGATTTGTATATCAAATTTGAATTCATAGGTCACGTGCAAGCGAGTATTGAATGCTCATTTATCCCCTTTGGTGACGAGTCTCGCGACTCCTTCACTTGTTTGTCTCTGACAGATTTGCATCCAAAGACTTCAGTTTAATCTGAAATTATCTTTGAATATCAGAACGAGTATCTATTCTTTAGTATTGAGAAAGGAATATTCCGCTTCGAGAAGACGATAGAAAATATACGAATACATGAGAATAAAATTAATTTTCCAATGTCCAGAAAAACACAGGAAAGTTTTTTTTCTCCTAAAATGGCACGAGTAAAGAACTTGAGTATTCAGGTCGCAAGAACTAGTTACAGTAAATTTACGTACTTTAAATTCATGGAAGATGTTTTATTTCCTACCCTCACTTTTTATTACACTCACAGTTATTTGAGGGGAATTTCTATTTAGTAATTTTCATCGTAATAGCTACTGCTGTGTTCTCCATAATATCATGCGCAATTACATAGAGTTCACTATTTTAATTCTAAACACATTTTTTTTTCAAATCATTCAGTTGTTTTTCTGAAGACACAATTCACGTATGGAACCAGCACTCCAAATGAGTCAAATCACTGAGGTGTATAATTGTTTTCTGTTTTCTTTATTATTATTCTAATTGTTTTATTACACGACAATATTAATATTTACGAAGAAGAAACCTGATTTAATTTTTATCTATCAGTTAATTATATATAAACAGTATTCAGGAACTCGCTTGACTTGTTTGAAATGCGTAAGAGCAAGTACATACATGGCGACCGAGCTCAACTCTTTCTTGATTTATGCATCTCATCTCCGAAAAAGTTAAATCGCTTTCTAAAATGTTCGGTGATCTATAGATAAAACTAATGTAAAAATGCTACGAAAAAATTATTATAAATCAAAGTAAACGTCCATCATTTTTGTGACTTAAAAGTTCTTTTTTTTAATTAGTGTTTTCTCCATTAGACGCAGTGTATTACACCATTTTTTATAATTGTTATTATTTTATTTAAAGGGCCGGTGAGGTATGTTTTTTTAAGTTGAAATCACAATAATTATGTGTTACCGTTTATTTATGCCGATTTCATATATATTTTTGATTTAATTCTACCTACAGTAGTACCACCTTAGTAAGAGTTTCGTCTGTTTTGCATGTTCCATTACTCTCTTTCGTTTCCAAATTGTTCTAAATATAATATGCGTATCGTAATAAACGGTGTGCTTGTTATGATACCAGGAAATAATAATAAAAAGTCATATTACATTAAATATTTTTCGTATAATGTCACACGAAGCAGTCTGGATTTAAATACAAATTTCCAAGTATTTAATTAGTGCATGGAAAGATTCGAGCTCTTGGAGCGACTCCAACTTCGCAGCTCTGAACATGCATCTCGAATATCGGACGCATTGATTAATTCACGGATGAGACCCACCGAATGGACGATGACATTGATGACGCGTCAGTTCCGTCTCACGATTTGTGATACACGAACCGATAACGATCCATTGCGGATAGTAGCTGCGCAGAGATGAAAAGCTCTGGCTTTTTCTCTTGTGAGTTGAGAGTAATGTATATCTTTGTGGTACGTAAAGAATATTCTGTACCATAAAGCATTGTTAAATTGAATAGTGACCGCTCCATATTTTTTAGGTATACCACAGAAACGTGTTCACGCAATAAAAGCAAAGTTTTATCATGAATGCTATTCATTCTTCAAGAAAAATAAAATCGTCAATATAGCAATGTAAATCATGAACAGTCTGATATAAAGAGTGTCCCAAAATTAACGCAAGATTTGAATTTTGAATGAAATTTTCGAACTGCGGCCGCCAAGCTTTCATTATTTTCAACAATGAAGACACGTTCTTCTATCGTGTAACGCTCCATTTTTACTAACCCTAAACTGTCAGCTGTCGATTTGTTGTTTTTTTTGTTGTCAACACTTCACTACATAAATGGCCGGCAAATTTAAATCTTGCGTTCAATTTGGGACACCCTATATTATCGTCTGTATTTCCTTCGTCATTTACTACGATTATAATTCTATAATATGTATTATTTTCGTTTTTTAAAACTCTTAAACGAACTTTAAATGCTTTGGTCGTTTTTAAAAACAGACCAACCGAAGACTTAAAACTAAAATTATATTTTCACATCGTTATTGCAATATTAAAATATGAGAAACTTTCTTCCGTCAGCGTTTTAAACTCTAAAATCAATATGTAATTTTGCAAAGTTTGCTACTGTTGTTCTATCTCGCTCGTCTTCAGATCATGAAATGAGCATACCTTCGCTCATTCCTCATCAATTTTAACTTCAAATAAATTCTTATATTATTTCATCAGCTCCAACGTGTAGTAGAGCATCATATATCGTCCTACAAAATATTACTCATAAAACGGGAGTTCATATTTGTCACACATTCAATTCATGCTGTCTTATTAATAATAATAAATTTATTGTCAAAAAACAGTACAAACTGCGAATGACCACGAGGAGGACAATAAACTAATTTTACTCTCCGGAAGCAAGCAAGGGACCATCCCATCAATTCCGATCAAGGACCCTTCAGGCAGAGGCGGATTCAAAAAAAATCAGCATAAGTTCCTAGATAAGACAAAAAGTTAGCTGCGTATTGTAATACTAATAGAATGTCAATATTTTTGTAATTTTAAGCAAAAAATTACATGAACAAGTTATTATCGAACTATAGATTATTCTGAGTATAGTGTTTAAAAATAAGAGTTGAATAACACTATATTCACGATTTATTGTTACAATAAACACACCCCTAGACAAAGCCTAGAGAACCTGTATACGAAATCCGCCTCTACCCGAAGGAAAAACGGAGAAAAACCCAGGCCAGGATGGAGCTACAGAATTTATGTACACAACCGTGCCAAAGTTGAGTACACATAAAATTAAATTAACATGAGCCACAAGAGACAACAATCATGCAAGAAAATAGTTTTTTAAATTGTTATAAGTTATTTAAAAGGTGCTGCAGCAATGGCGTGATAAAGTACAAGACGGATTTAACTTTTATTAAAATCAATTAATTCTTTTACAGTGTAGAAGCACTGGTGCTGGAAGTAGTTTTTAACCGCGGCTTTGAAGATATTCAATTTCATAATATCTTTTATATTCTCGGGCAGGGAATTATATAGAACGATTCCCGAATGATAAGGTTCTTTTAGGCAAAGAGTGGTTGACACTCTAGGGCGATGAATATTATTACTATTGCGAGTATTGTGTTCGTGAACGAGACTGTTTCGTATAAAGCAAAGCTGGCACTTCAGTAATTCGGTCTTAACATACACGACCGTTTCATAAATATAAATGCAGGGAAGTGTTAAGATATTTAATTCCTTGAATAAAGGTTTACAAGAGTTTCGGGGGTGAGATTTACAAATTATCCGAACTATCCTCTTCTGAATTCTGAAAGTTTGAATACTCTGACCGGAATTACCCCAGAAGGTAATGCCGTAAATATCGTACTTCATATTACCATGAAAATGAGCTTTCGTCATTTCTGGGGTGAATCGCTCATCAACCTCTCTCCATCCCTTAGCACAATATTTTAAAAAATGTATTATATTAAGCCAATATACATTTTTCTTTTCTGTATCATTCTCAGAACCAGTTTGGTTTCGATCCATTTCATCTAATCACTGGGTCATGCGACTCAATAGAGAAAAGAGTGAAGATTTTCACCGATATTTAAGCACAGTAGTTATGATTTTATATGTTCCCAAACTCTTGACTTTGTATCCCGGTATTTTCGTCTCATCATAAACTAATCGAAAGAAGAACTCCATAATATATTGTTCACGTCTATGAAAGTCTCTTTCATAGAATGAACATTCTATCTTCGTCTGCATATTGAAATATAAGTAAATAATTTACGACCTTATTTAGCAAACAATAATTAATTTTTTTGAGTTCAGTGGAAAAACATCACTAAGTAAAAAACAAGAACAATACAAAACTTTGAAAAATTTAAAAAGAAATCCATTGCTACCATTATCAAGTGAAATGCGTATGAGTGAAAGCTCAAGTCAAACTGAAATGGATCAACAGAAAGAAACTCCAACGGATATTCCAGGATTTATGGAAGTGGGGGGTATTCCAGGAGTAAAGAACTTATTGTGGGTCGTGGAAAGTAAAACCATAAAACAATCAATTACAAATAAAACATGTTCAAAATATAGTGTTATAAATATTGGAGGTATCATTTTGTAAATTAATGATATATTAGGTACTTTTTATTTATAGCATCTCATAATATCTTCTTCTTCTTCCATATTCCATCAGGAACGTAGGGAGCCGATTATTTTTCTCCACCGGATTCTGTTTGCTGCTTCTGTTTTCATTACAGCAAAGCTACTCCCATACTCCTTCAATACCGTTCTTCTCCAGTTCATTTTTTGGCCTTCCTCGGTGTCTGGAGCCTTGAGGATTCCACTGAAGTGCACAGCAAGTTACCTCTTTCTGTCCTTTTCTAAGGGTATGATGCCCTATCCAGGAAAACTTATTTTTTTTATTTCAATATTTATGTCCCCCTGGTTTGTGGTACGCATAATCATTTTTTGCTGATAACATTTGACCACCATATCTGTAGGATATAACGCAGGCATTTATTTATGAAGATATGGAATTTCCTTTTGGTGTCATCAGTAGTAAGCCACGTTTCACAGCCATGCAGTAAAACAGATTTCACGCNAAGACCTGGAGTTTCCTTTTGGTGTCTTCAGTAGTAAGCCACGTTTCTCAGCCATACAGTAAAACGAATTTCACGCTTGAGTTAAAGATTTTTCTATTTGTATCTTTCAGGATGTTGGGAGAGCGCCACACATTTTTCAGCATTGAGAATGCCCCTGTTGCTTTTCGTATTCTGGCGTTGATATCCTTTCGGGTACCACCATACGTATCTATAACACTGCCAAGGCAGACAAATTCATCGGATAGAGCTATTAGATGTCCTTCTGTATACAGTGGGGCGTTCGGTTTACCATTTAATCTGACTTCTTTCGTTTTTTGCACATTTACTTTTAGACCTACTATTGTAGATTAATTTTGTAGGTCGGCCAATTTTTCCTCCATGTGTTTGTGTGAATGAGAAAGGAGACACACATCGTTTGCGTAATCAAGGTCTTCTACAGAATCAGTCGAGTTCCAAGTTATACCTCTTTTACCTCTGCTGGTAAAATGTTTCATTACATCATCCATTACAACTAAACATAATAGGGGAGACAGTAGGCATCCCTGCCTAACTCCCTATGATGTGTGAAACTTATTTGAGAGTTTTCCGTTATAAAGTATTTGAAAAGTAAATTGAATATACATTTCCTTTATTAAGTTTATGAACTTATCCGGTAGGCCTCTAGCTCGTCGCGCCTGCCATATCTGGAATCAATGGTACACTGAATCAAACGCTTTCTCATAATCAATAAAAGTCATATTCAGAAGGGAATTCCACTCAACTGATTGCTCGATTATTATGCGTAATCTGCAAATAAGATCAATGCATGACATATTTTTATGGAAGTCAGTTCGTTCTCCTCGAAGAGACGTTTCTAGAACCTGATACATACGTTTCAGCATGATTTTACTGAACACTTTGCTAACTACGCTGAGAAGTGTAATACCCCTCCAGTTCTCGCATTCCCTCAGACCTCCCTTTTTTGATATTCTCACTACAATTCATTCTTTCTATTTCTGTGGGTATTGTTCTTCAACCCATATTTGGCGGAATAATGTAGTAAGTAACTGAGAAGAACAGTCTATATCCACTTTCAAAATATCAACTGCAAGTCCGTCCTTTCCCTGGGTTTTTTCCATTTTTCATTTCCTTCAGAGCAGCAATAATCTCTCCTCGGGTTGGTGCACTCGTATCAATATCCAAATTCAAGACTGGCACATTCTCTGTGCACTCAGTGGTAGTGCCGCTATTTTCATATTATGTGGTAGCAGTTCCTCGAAATGCTCTTTCCATGTTTCCTATTGTTCTTCCACCATACACAAAGCTTTACCAAACTTGTCATTTACGGGAACTTTATTGGTTCTTCCCTTTCCAGATTACGAATCTGATATAGCTCTTTCAGATCATTCTTTTGTGCTGCTCCTTTCGCTTCCTCCGCAAGGTTCACTATTTGTTGCCTTTGGTCTCTTCTTGTTCTTCGTTTCTCTTCTAAATATCACGATTGTAAAAATTATTTTCAATACAAAGTATTTTGGTATTTTCCCGATCAAATTCATGACCATTTTCTAAACGATGAAATAAAACAACACAAAGATTATTCTTCTAAATATTAGCCTTATGTTATTTAATTCCTGTTTTAAGTAACCTTTTCGTTTGCCCAATATAATTACATTTACGCTCTTTACATTTAATCTGGTAAAAAAGATTTTTGAAATCAAATAACTCCATCCTATCCTTACCTTTACACTCCAATTGAATATTATTATGTCTTAAAAATAACATAAATATTAAAATTATAAAACATTTTACTTATAGGGGCAACCGAATATCTATAGTAAGGAAATATAACAATGTTTTGAAATCAAAATTTGAATTTGAATTTGAATTATAAGTAGAATTGTTGAGTTTGAATTTGTAATTAAACCAATGAATTCTACGTTGGATATGTTTGGGAATAACATTTAAGGAATAATAATTAGCTACTAACATGTTAGTCGCAATATTCAAATTATTTTGTTGGTACCTTTTATGGGTAGCCCCACCTGCACTCGTCGTTTACGACCATGTTTACAAATCATGCCACAATATCTAATGCCCAGAAACAACTCCACCTCATTGCTTGCAGAAATCTCTCAAAAAGTCAAACTAAGCTGATCTCCCTCGTTGCAGTCTCTCTTCTTTCCGAATCACCACTCTTAGTCGTTCCCTTCGTCTTCATTAAAGAAAGTAGTTGAATATCTTGGAATCGTATTTGACAAGTGAGTGACTTGGAGGCTCCGAATAAATCGTGTTGCTTTCGCAACCAAATATATTCTTCAATGCCACTCATTTTTCATTCATTATCTCCTGTTCAGTTTTCGGATCTGAAAAATCCATGATCCAGGCCATAATCACACACATCTTTTTTTTTATGGGTGACTTCCAACCGTAGCATTTCGAAAGGTTCTTACTTGTCACGGAACATTCAAGTATTTGGATCTCCTACAACTCGTCGCTTAAGTTTTCCTGTCACGATAAAAAATTTCACAAGCTACCCATACCGTAGCCGCCAAATACATTTCCATCACTTTTTTATCTCTCCTGAGGGAAATACGTGCATGCATTTTTCTTAGTCATACTCGTCATAATAATTTCCTACAAACAATATTCACTCTCCCTTTCTCTGTCTTTTGATGTAAAATCAGGTGCTTTCTAAGTCCTCTTTTCTGCCGTAATTTGTCAATCACAATAACTAGAACCCTTTCCCTAAGTCTAATGAAGTCACAACAAAATAATATGTAAAATGTAATTAAATACTTTTCTTTGTTAAGTTTTAGTTAAATTTTACATTCCTAACAATATAATGTTTCTTCTAATTTTGTTCTGCAACTTAGTCGTGTAATTGATTACAGTACGGTATGAAACTATGTAATTGGGCAAAAACTAAGATTAAATATTGAGGTATATCATAATAAATTGTAACTGCCTAGTTATTTTTTAATCCCAAGTAGGATAATTGTTCTAAGATAGTCCCAGAAAGTGTATTTTTGGAGAAACGCAGAACAAAACATAACAAGCTATTGTGTCGTAAGTGATGGTGTCCTTTGTTATCGGAATAACAGTGATAACAGAGTGATAACAGAGTGAGTGGTTGTGTTCCATTTAAACCCCTGTAACTGGAAGATAGCCCAACATTTTGAGTGTTCGTTGTGTACACAAGATTTTCTAATATGTGAATACGTTGTGCGTTACCAATTTAACTCACTTTGAGCATATATCATAAGAAAATATAATTTAAATGAGCAGTGTTTGTACGCTTACGAAAAGGTTTGAAATCTTCTCTAGGTCAGATACTAGAAAACAGCCCATCGTTCTTGTTATTATGGGACTTCTTTACTTGTCTCCTCTTACATCCCACACCCAAATGAAATGACGTATCATAGTTTCAATTCCATGTCTTGTACTTTTCTGAGAAAAAAATCTTAGGTAATCATAATGCAACTAAACTAATGTTTAAGCAATATGTAATATTACAAAGAATTACTTGAAGTAGTGTACAGCATCACCTTCAAGAAAATCTTTTATAAATAAAAAATTAGTAAGAACTAATTATATACGATCTTTTAACGTTGTAAGAATTAATTTATTACCTCCGTGTCCTTTGTTAGTGATTTTTCAAAGTATTTGTTCTTTTGTGGTGTAGACAAGTCAGCCACAGTTCTTAGTATTCTGAACAACTGTCAGTAATTCGTCCATTAAATAAACTTTATTGAATTATGTGGAACAGTTAAAAAATTAATTTGTTAAAGTGTATAGTAAATTATAAATTTTAAAACAAAACATATATACGTGTTTACGTTTGTATCTTATCAATGTATTAGATATTGTTGATTAAAGAAAGTTTTATTTCTGAAGGCACGTGTGATATTATTGTGAATTTATATATTCAAGGATATTTATAGTCTAATATTTGTTAGTTTCGTATAATAATTTTTACATTGATATAATTTAACTGAACTTTCTTTATAAATACACCCAACATTCTCTCTGAGAAAGTATTCCAGAAATTAATTCTCAATAAATATGTACAAAATGCATCAAAGTTAACATACATCATCAAAAACTACATCATCAAAAAAAAATGCATCAAAAATGCAATTATAGTGGACAATGCACATCATATTAACATACAAACTACATGACAGTGCATGTTCGGAACAGGACTCAAAATGCCGGACGATCTTGCTCTCATCTATAGTACTCGAGTTTTGAACAAATTACATTAAAATATTCAGGTATTTCTCTTTCCTCTTCCAGGAAATCGCCTTTAGGTTCCCCAGTCATTTTACTTCGCCTCCTCTTAATGAGGTTAAGACAAAACAATAGGTTCTTCAAGTCTTAAGGAATGTAGAACATGGTGAATCTCAACACATCTATCTACGAGTCATAAAATAACGAATCAAGTTGCAGCTGGTTGGCAATGCGGAAGAATCCATATTTTACCGGTAATAAATATACGTCAGTTTCAAAGATGAAGAGCACAGTTTCTATTGATTTCTTCATTAGGTATTACCTTTGTAGCAAAAATGAAACATAATATACTCCTGATCACACCAATGTTATAGATGAATGTTTGTCGCATTCGAGCACAAGCTTAACGCACAATCAATCATAAAATGAAGAGTGCAACACGTATCTACAATGCCCTAGCATACGGTGCATTCCTATATCGTTCCTTGGGACTAGAATATCTTGCGCATCGGCACGTGCCTTGTGCCTCGGTCCCCAATCGCCTCCCATGTCGCAACCGAAGCACCATCGTCCCGCGTCCAATCGCCCCGCATCATCAATTCATGCTCTAATTCATTCGCCGCTCAATTATTCACGCCCCGATCATGGCGCAGTGGCATTCATAATGCAGTCGCCGATAATGCGTCATTTGTTTTGTAATGCCCGGCGTGCGTGGAGCAGTCTCGTCGATGCAGGGTCGCTGGGGAAATCGGACCAAGAGACGGTGAGTGGGGTGGAGCGGGTTTGCTCAAAATCTCTTTAGACGGCCTGCGATGTATTCCGAAGACGATCTCAATGTACAACTGGTTTCGGTTTACTTATTGAAGGACATCTATCCTCTGGCTAAAGCGAGTAATATATTTACTTCTGCATGAAATTCCTAAAATGAAACTTGAATTGCAATTGCTTGGGTACGTTTACATATTCGCTTACTATGCAAAAAACTTATTATTTCGGCTACAAATTCAACTCCTATCTTTCTTTTCTTTATTTCTGCTTTATTACCGCAGAATTTTGGCAAAATATTGCTCTTTCTTCTTTCAAAACAAAACTCTTCTCATAAACTAACTAATACAATTTGTACTTCCGGTCCTATGAATCGGAATAGAATTATCTTAAACAATATATCTCGCGAGCAATTTTATTCATCCAAAGTACTTATTACAACACGCATGTGCGTCCATTTTATTCCCAAAATATCATTTTATTCCAGATATACGATATGACACCTGACAAGCGAGACAAATATTTTCGGTTTATTCTCCGCCGAAAAATAAAAATCACAAACGAATTAAAATCTTCGTCCTAACAAAAGCAACATAGCGAATAACGAACTCGCTCCACCCGTTTCGCAACGATGCGGAGCGGTTCAACGCGACGTGGAGGCGTCCTCTCCACCCCCTACCGCCGCCGCCGTCCTGTAAATGGCGCCGGGCGCGACCAGCATCCGGTGTGGCATCGATAGCACTCTACCCTTCCCCTTTTCCAAATGTTCTGATCCTTCGCAGTGATCCGATCTGCGAACTGGGCTTCCGATTGACACGACGCGAGAGAGGAATAAAGAGACCCAGGTAAAGATCGAATGAAAGACGGAGGATAATGAGATCGGAAGGAAATGGAAGAGGAGATGATGTAGAGAACGGTAGAGAGGAGAGATCGAAATGAACGGCTGTGTGATATTGCTTGAATGGATACGTTCCGATGAAATGGTATTGTATATTTCATTGTTTTGTGATGTGTTGGGATGTGATTGAATGGCATTGAAAGCTATGCTAGGGATTCTAATGGATAATGGTGACACAGGATGGTTGTTGCGAAATATGAGTTATTGGTATGGAAGGGAATAAGTAGTGATCGAGTGAAGTGGCGCGTGAGAAACTGGAAACGAGTTCGTTGAACCTCGCGATATGTATTCGGTGATCACGTGGGCGAATTCCGAGTATCGGAGTTCTCGGTAAGAGTCATGCCTTAGGAATAAGAGCGGTAGAACATCTGGACGACAGGAAGGACTGTGTTCGTTCTAGATCAAAAACTGCGAGAGCGTCTGACGCATTTTCACCGAATTACAGCAGCAGGAAAGCAGTACCCCGTCAGTTATTGAAATATTCACTGACTCGGAGCGATTGACGAGTTTGACCGGCGACGGAGGCGTTGGTATCGACATGGAATGGCAAGGGAGGTGGTGACCGGCCAATGCGTCGGGGACATCCAGTGGAGGCGATACGTTGGCGCTCCCTCACTCGTTCATTCGTAGTTCCGCTGCCTCTTCCTCTCAATCCAAACTCAAATGCCCATTCCCTTGCTTCACCCTTCACCTCCTCCTCTTCCCCCGCATGTGCCCCGCGCGCGCGCGGAAATAACTCGACGGGTCTCGCGTTGCCACTACACTGCCGCTGAAAGGTCACACGGCTCGTCCTCCGATGTCCCGTGCGCCCCTCTCACGTCTCTCTCACTGGCTGGTAAGCTCAACTTGAAGGCCAGTCGCTGTCCTGTTAAAGGGGTAGGACCTTAAGGTATTACATGGAGGAGATACGAGTCATGACACGTTAATCCTCGTTTGCTCAATGTGCTCATTTGAAATTACCCGATATGAGTATTCAAAATGTATACATCAGCACTAATTTATTATTTACATTGTAACAGTGTTGTGGAACGATCAAATACTTAGTGAAAGAATAGAGATTGATAAGACAAATTTGTTATTTAAAATGTTTTCTCGTCACGGAAATTTCCAAAAAACGTATATCTTTATAAATATCTTAAAACACTCATTAATTGTTTTGGCGATTTAAGGCTATTGTTAAAAACCCAAACGCATTATGTTAAAAACCTTAGATTGCTTAAAGCTATATCGGAATGGTTTCCCCGTAACCATGTCAATAGTGTCCGAACGTGTGATAAAAATTAATATGTAGGTGAATGCTGGATTGTTATTGCGTATCTCCTATTCTTTTTCCGTTGTCTCACAAATAATCTCACAAAGTAACTTTATAGTGAATTTGCGTTAAAGTGAATTTACGTAAAAAAAAATCTAACTCTCTAGCTGGTTGAACGCCACACATATTTCATATCGAGTAGGAATATTCTGGATAAACACTGTAAACAAAAACAGTGTGTAACGGCATTTTTCTCGGGTATATTTTGAGAAAGAAATGTAAATATAAATTGTAGTTTCCTTGCCCAAAAAGTATAACCTGGGCCTCATTCTCTGTACAGCGATGTCCTGGTCTCTGCATTAACACTCCGCATCCTATAACTGGCGTTTCTTTCCTGTTCAAGACCTAGAAATACGTGGTTTGGATTCCCTATGCGCCTATACTTGTTACCGAAGTTATCTCTAAATAAATGACTGTATCATGAACTATTAAAGAAAATTTCGAATAATTTCTGTGATAATTATTATGTGTGTAACTTGTTTTATATTTTTTCGTAGTTTATTTTTTCTAACCTTCTTGTTGCTCTGTTTCAGTTCCCCCTGAGCAACCCGTGGTACTCGACCGTTGGGGTCGAACACTCAACGCCACTGTGGGACCTCACGATGAGGGAGATGACGTCTTGCTTACTTGCCGCGTGATCGGAGGTAAAGTTATTTATATGTCCTTAATATATTCGTCTTGAATTGTCTATACATTCGTATATCGGAAGTACAAATCGAAAAACAATGAAAAACTTAAAAATCATTGACGTAATATGCCCTTCGATATTTTCATTGTAATATTCAGTTTTCCATGATGATAAATAAACCTCCCCATCTCTCTCGTGTGTATTTAAATATTTTTTCCCTTTTAGATATAGTTCTTCTGACGTATGACCCCGAGATCTATTGTCCTCCTCGTGGTCATATGCAGTTTGTAACTGTTTCTTTTGACAATAAATTATTATTATTATGTGGTATAAAACAATCTTTTATCTTTTGTTTTTAACTTGATGGAATCTACTTCGAGAGCAGGTGATGTTACTGAAGAAGAAAATAACTATTCAGTTTTTGTTTTTGTTTTTTAATATATTTCGACTTTTCACGTACATATTTCCTATTATATATTTTCACATGACTCTGTATAATAATCGTTTAAATAATCGTTTCGACCTTTAGATGAACCGAGGGAAAAGTATTAATAATCGTATTGACTGTTTTATTATTGATAATATTTCATGCTTGGGGAAGCATAGACTCGGGATAGCCAACTCAGACTCCTGTTCTATTCCATTTTAATCATATTTTTATGTATATTGAGCTACGACTAGAGCAACTATTTCAAAACAATAAGTGGGGAAACAATGTTCTGTAAACTTGGGTCTTTCAAGTATTCCGTATGACGTATGTAGCTGAATAGTCATGGTTATTGCATTGCGTGTTCAAGAGACAGTTTTATTTTATACAAGTTGAAGGTCCATTCGGCTGTATGATATCAACCAATAACCGTACTCAAAACATTGTACATTTTGGGAGAAACGAATTTGAAAACTATAATATAGTAAAAATAAACTAAAACATGAATATGAATATATAAAACATAAAGGAAAAATTAATAACCCTGAATTAATACTACGTACTTTCTACGTACCTCCTTTCTACATACGGGTGAAGAAAGATCATTTCGTTAATACTTTTTCTTATAGACTCTTTTTTGTAAATACCAATTTTGTAATAATTCTTATAGACTTTTTTCTTATGTAAATGTCTCTTGTGAATATTGTCTCCTGTAAATATATTTTCCATGTACAGTCTTTGTGTCCTGACCGTTGGTTTTCCGTGGTTCCCAACGGTGCTCAATGAATTAGTCAGTTGCACCTATTTCAGATTTAAGAAACTATTATAGAATATCAAAAGTTTATAAAATAATAATACTTAATCTACTATCCATGCATAACTAAATTTAATATTTCGGCAGCAGGAGATAAAAATATCAATCTTTCTATGAAAAATGTAGGCGCAATTGAACAATTCATTGGGAGTGAATACCAGGACATGTAACGCACAGCCCACGGCATTAAAGGGCTTAAGAAGGCGAAGGGGCTGAAGCCTCGCCACATGTAATTTAAAATGTAAATATTGTAAATAAAATGATCTATTGAATAGAAAATTGAATTAATACTAAAAGAATTAAATATACGTAAATTAAAACAAAATTGAAATTTTCGTAAAGCATAAAACTCAGTTATATATTTCGAATACGTCATTCATAGCAGAAAACAATTCACTTCATAATGTGACATTCACATAAAATATTATTAACTTGTTTAATACTACTCTACAAATACACAAGAATTGAAATGAAAATAAATCGGCAAAATGTCAATATCACTAAATATCAGCATAAATGAAATATTTCTTAGACCTAGTTATGATAAATTTTACTAATTACCCGTTCTCTCCCACCTTATGGATGTTATGTTTATTAAACGAGTTACCTTTATCGTTGCTTAATTCGTATGGCATGTAATAACCCATACCATAACTTTTTTCTGTATTTAAAAGAGAGAAAAATACTATAATTTCTTTTAGTATTTTAATTTTATTCGATTCAGTCACCATGTTAGGGGTTTCTCGTATGATATTACTTGACTTCTAGATTACAGAATAATAACAAAAAAAGGAAAGAATAACATAAACATGGTTCACAGAACACAAATATATATTATAAAAATTGGTAAAAAAATACTACAATTTATCAATAATGATTGACGAAAATATAACAACTGTACTTAATTGTAACGCGTGGCACAGCGCACAAATATTGACTGTACTTTTATGATTAAATCGTGTATTCGAATAAAAAAGTGTTTTAAATTACAACCCTTTTTTGAAATAGAATTCATTAATAATTCTGTATGACAGAAAATTCTGTGGTATGCATACCTCAATTCGAGACCAAAGAAAGATTCGCTTTAAGATACGTCAAAAAATCTAGCGTTAACCAAAACTTGTGTTCTTTCAAATTCAAATCGTGTCACGCTAGATTCCTGAATCGCGTGAGAGAAAGTTATAAACTATATCCGTCTGATACTCTACTCGTTCAGAATGGACAAACCAACCACCAATAACAGTCATGCAAATTTGGTAATTTTCCGTTATTGAGAGCATGTTTTCCGTGATTTTGATATTAAACCATTCATTCCCTTGAATGATACTTTTCCGGAATACATACCGATTTTATATTTTCAATACCGAGATTGTTCGAAGGGAAAATGAAAATACATTTTAATACTAAAAGTTTTGAATACATTGAATATTATTACGCTGTCTTACGGTAATATGAAGTTCGTTAAAAAATGTACAAGGGTAATATAAGTGAGATGAGCAATATAAAACCAAATATAACATGCATTAGATTTACATTTTTTGTTAATATATTTCCCTTTTCAATATCTCCAACAATCTGGGTTTTGAAAAAATAAAATTGGTAGGTGTTTTTCGATAGGTGTTACAATTTTTACCGTTGATTATGAAGCTCGAAAACTCTTATGTATCTCATTAGCAGCTTCTTGAAACTTGTTCTCAACATTATCTGATACTAAGATATAGACTATTCCACCTTCATCTTTATGTTGTATTATTATTTACGAAGAAAAATAGTTGTTCATAAATGTTGCGTGTGTGTTGCTTTTTTTATTTATTTATTTATTTATTTACCGTTTTGTGGCTTAACCCTTCACTGCACTGTGGGTTTTACATGACCCAAACTGGTTTTTGTATGATAAATCTACAATTTACCATATTTACACAACGGAAATTGTTCCTCGTAATAGTCGAAGCATAAGGAAGAGATAGTTTGCAAATTTGCAGCTAAATCTCAACACACAAATACGCAATTAAGTATTTTTTTAATTCACTGTGCATTACTCTCTGATTTTTGTGAATCTGCAAATTTGCGTAACTTATTTATCCTGTTAGAGTGTTGCAAATGTGTAACAAATATTTTTATCTATAAAGTACAGAATTATTAACATTTTACAAAATTATTTAATGTCACATATTTATTATTTGATAAAAACAGTTTTTTCCTTCTGAGATCCACTGTCCAATTTTTCACTTTCATCAGCTCCAAGAAGCGCTTCGCTCAAACAATAGTCAGTTCTCATGATATTTCTCTTGCATTGTTGAGAGAGCGATGTTTATGGTTATGAGTTCTGTTTCTCAATTACAAGCGTATATCGTTATTCTTGGTGTGTTTTTACGTGTGTAAATGTTCTTTTGAACTGTTTAAATATAACTGATCGGGTGACAGAAGTTGAGATATCGGCAGAGATGGACATTGCTCTAGCAATACCAACAGGTAGTGAAGATGAACTTCAAGATTCAGAATACAATAATGCGAAAAAAGAAGATAATATTATTTATGTTGTTACTAAAAAAGTCATCTTTACGTCAACCTGTACGAGCAAGCAGCCTACATATTTGAGGAACCAGATTTATTCACTCCTAAGGTTGCTAATCTAGAACCAGTTGTTGATACTACTTGTATAACATGTGAAACAAATGTGAAACCATTGTTCCATTCGAACCACAATCAATTACATCTACTAAGAAACTAAGTGGCAATACATGCCTGTATGGAACAAAGGGTGTGAATTCCTAAATATATTTGTTGTCATATATAAAATTTATAACAATAAAAAAAAATTATGCAGTGTAGGGTTAAAAGGTCCTGACAGGCTTGAGTATGCAACCTGATAAACACACCTATATTGCGTGAAACATCCTCTCCATGCAAGTTCCATCATCGATTAATTTCGACCTTATGTTCATCATTAAAAGTTCTTATACTGTCCTTAGGAAGATTTTTTATATATAATAGGGTAGTGCATAATTTATATTGAAGAGCATAAACCAATAATTAACATTCATTCCTAATGCAAACTGTGTGTAGTTGTGATATTTTTTCTAATTTTTCAGTTTCGTACTGAAAAATAGAATCAGGGAATATGCGGTTCTGGATTTGCACGTACCAATATTTTGCTAAATTTTCCAATATGGTTATTCAATTTAAAGAATGCCTATTTTTTAGTTTTCTTTTGGGTTTCCGTACGACATATAACTTATGGTTCCAAGAGTGTACAACGACGTAACATTTGATTCTTGAGGAAAATTCAAACTTTGGTTTCCTCAAATGCAAAAAAAAAAATTTTTTCATAAATTTGCAGGTCTAATCTTAGTTTTAAAAGTTATATACTTACCAGAATCTCAAAAATGATTACAATGTTTAGGCGAGTTAAACTGTTTGTTCTCACATGAGAAAGCAAGAAATAGATTTTTCTTGATCCAATCCCAAAATTCAGGAAGAATCTTGGAGGTTTTATGGTGGAGGGGGGAGGGGAAGATGTAAGCAAAAGGCAGTGGTCGCGAAAGCTGAGAGTGGCGACAGTCAAGGAAGAGAGGAGTCTAAGACGAAGGCGAAGAGCGCGTGGGAGCGGACACGTGGCCAAACAGCCTCTCCTGTCCAAACAGCACCCGTGGGCCTACCGGCTGTTTGCCTTGGACCGCCCGTTGCTGTCTGCTGCGGCACCAGGGCGCCCTCCGATGGCGACCGGCGTCTTGACAGGTCGCCTCCTATGGCAGAGGCGTTCGCCTCCTTGGGGACTCCCAAGAGAGCAGACATGTCTTGGCGCATTGCAAGATATGATTACAAAATTAGTTTAGTGTCCTTTTTTTCTCATCACAAGGCTATTTATTTATTTCATGTCTTATGGCGAAGTTCCGTCCATGAAGCCTGCTCTTCCTCCTAACTTCACCTTGTTCTGTCAAGCAGAGTTTAAACCCGCGCACTACCACTCAGCGGTATTGCGAAGACGCTACCACTAGACCACCGCCTTCAGTGGTAGATGAATGAAATTTCGACGTCGATATATAAATGATTAGTAGACGTCGATATTTAAATAATTTAAATGATTCATCTCTTGTAGCATGATTAGTAGGTGTGAATACCTTAACTGGTGTCTGTGGACCAAGTCCCGATTGTTTGCGATAATAATCATTTCTGTTTACGGTTTAAGGGGAATGAATAACATAAGTACACTGTGTATATTTAAGAGGGAATTTGGGAGAGTGTGTTTCCATTATACTCGTTTGACGAATGATAAGATTTCATAAAAAGAAATGGTATAATAATGTATGTTTCTCCACAGTATTTACAATTCATGATACCTGTTATGTGTAGATATGTTTGTTATTCAAAAATGTAAAAATGATGTCACTACCAAAATAATCTTTTACCTCGTATGCCTCATACGACTTTAAATAATCTTTTAGTTTGTTTTTTGTTATTTCTAATTTGAAGCTGGCATTTTATCTCGGCTTAATCACGAAGGAAGGATATGTAATCTGTCAGAATGTCAAATAAAAGTTAACCCCCTCCCGTAATCTTACTGCAACTGCCACAAACTGAGCGCCCTTCCCACTACGCTTTTTTACAAAATACGCCGCATCATTCTTCAAATTTTGAAAAACTTATAATGAATATTAGATTTTTCATAAAGATATTGCCTATAGATGCGTACACTAGAAAAATATGNTGTGGTGTGTGTATGTATATATATATATATATATATATATATATATATATATATATATATATATATATATATATATATATATATATGATAAAGGCATTTTATTTTTATGAACCAAAATGGACCAAAGTTGCAATACGATGACATAGGATAAGAGAGTTTTAAAAATCTGAACAGGTTGTGAAAAAAATTACGGATAACTCAGAAATGGAAGTTAAACATGTTGCTAGAGAAATTTATGAAATTCTTTCGTTTAGTGCGTGGTGCAATTTTAATCAGATTTATATTTCGGGTCAATACACATTTCTTTGAAATTCTGTTTCTTACATTCGATAAGTTTCTTCGTGGTGTAACTGTGACTCCTCACGATTGTACCACTTTGTACGATTTCTGCCGGATCTATATTTGTATTATCTATAGCTTGAAATAATAAGAAACATTTCAAAAAAAATTGTAATAGTTTAAATTTTAAAATTAATGTATAAATATTGTATTTTCTAGGACTCGTTTCAGTGATTAAAATCCTGGAGGTTGTTGTATGAGAACTTTCAATACGAGAGAAGTTTATATCAAAGTTTAAACGTTCATAATATAGTTTTTATGTATTATTTTTTATCGGATAATTTTATTATTCACACTTTCCAGTAACTTTTGCATGTCAATAAGATCGTTTGTTGGTAAAACATTTCAAGTAGCAAATGTAATATTTCAAATAGCGTAATGAGTAACATGTCCGATATTAGGCTCGATAATTACATTATTTATGTGGAGAAAAAAAGTCATATATTCGTGAATCATTCATTGCGGAACACAAGATTGAAAAGAGAACAGCGTATTCGAATTGTATCAGTCACTGTTCATTCACCTGTTGAAATTTCCGTGTTTTCTGCTGATGAACAGTCATAAATTTAAGAAAATGATATTTACTTGATGTATCTTTCTTTTTATGAACTTGTATACATCAGCCTAAGCAACACAAATATAGCTGTGGACGATTTTAAATTAATCTTCCCAGAGATTTATACGTCTATTGTTGATGTCATAAAAATCTCTAAATCATACGTAACTTTAGATTATCATTAGAAGTCAATCATAACATGCAACTGGTGGAGTGCTGTAATATATAATCGGTATTCTTCAATTTCTTTGAAGATTTGACGGTAAAAATAACTGTTCATTTGATGATGAGGGGGAGTAGGTCGTATTTGTAATTTGTATACAAGTAATTTCAAGTTACTAGGTAATATACCTAATGTTTATTACATAACCTTGAAATGATATGATAAATTTCTTTACGCTATTCCATTATTTAAAGAATTTTTGATTTCCATTGCTCTGTTGGCGCACGAGGTGGTCGTGCCAGGCACTTGCGGGCTCGAACATTGTAGACAAGGCGCGTCCGGCGGAACCCTCTCCGTACCCCGTTCCCTAACCTCCACCCACCCCACGCAACCTCTAGTCTGGGCCCTCTTATTAAAAAGGAAGCGCGCGTCAGCATTATTAAATCCGCCGTCAGACGCTGATAATTGGATTGCCATTGCCGCTCTCACCTGCAGGCACGCACGCGGGAGGACGATGACGGGCGCTGACGGCCCGCGGCCCACCCGCGCGCCGCCGCCACGGCCAAGTCACGTCAGAGTACCTGCCCCCGTACGAAGCGGCATCCCGCTTGAATCCGGGACTCCGTTGCCATCCCCTTCACCCACTTCCGCTTTTGCTCCTCCTCCTCCTCCTCCTCCACCTCCACCTCTTCCCACCACCATCACACCGCCACGCCGGATTAAGCTCTGGTCGCACGCGAACGCATGACCTACTAAAACGCCTCGATTCTCTCGACTTGCGAGATTTGATTTCCGAAGTGAAAGATGGTCGGCTGTCAGTATAGTCTGGAATATATCAAAGAGTTCTCTTGGCTCCTAACGAGATTTGGAGCACGTGCAACCAAGATCTTTAGGAATTTCATAAATTACTATTTCTTTACATTTCCAAATAATTTCTGAGCTCATATTTCGTTTACATTCCACTGTGAACATAGGAATTTTATCTTGATTATTTAGGGGTTTGACTTTTACATTTTATATAGAAACAAAACTATCTAAAGTTGTGCAAAAGTACTGGAATATTCGTCACTAAGTTGAAATTAATTACTGTCTGTTATGTGTGTATGTATGTATACATGTATGTATTTCTCGCTTCGGGTAACTAACGTGGACGAGTGCTAGTAAGGTCCCATTCTACTTGAGTCCTCTCCCTACATACATCGTGANGTGTCTGGATGGAATCTTGATTGCCGTGTCTGAATATTGCAACTGCTGTGGTATCAGAGAGTAAACTTTTCAATCTGCATGAACTGAGACACAGAACAGAAAAATTACTTTCTGACCCCACCGGGAATCGAACCTTGGATATCTCCGTAGCAAGCGAGCGCGCTAGCTATCAAAGGGCCACTATTTGCTGCATTAATGAACATACGGTGGTATCTATGGCTGATTATTGAACCAAAATTATATAAGAACTGTATGAGAAACATAATACCATAGTTTTTTTGTTTTTTTGGTCATCATGGTGTCATCAGGTTTTATCTATCTTCCTCGATTGCACTTGTGATAATTCAGCCGCAACGTTTACACTTTTAAGGAAGTTTTGAATACATATTTACCTTTTTTTAAACAAAAGTTAATGAAACTATAAAGAGCTATTTGACTCGTTTTGTTTGTCTCAATTTGTGATTTCAGAATAATGAGAATAATAAATCTATATTCGTAGTAATTGAAGCATAACGAGCCTTGAACCACAAAGTCAAGTGAAACAATTTTTCCGGGCTTTGTTACGTGACGGCGCCGTTTAATGAAGAGATTATTCGATTTATCCTGTAAAAGCAAGCTAAATGAGAACTGTGTGCGCGCAGCGTTAGCTGCAATGAAGCGTAACTAGTGTGAATAAACCATTACGTTTCCTTAATTACGTGTTTGCTATTGTAGGTAAACCAGAGCCTGCGGTGCGCTGGCTGGTCAACGGCGCGCTGGTGGACGACGAATACGAGCACAACGCGGGTGACGTCATAGAGAACCGGCTCGTGTGGAATAACGTGGGAAGGCACGACCTCAACTCAGTTTTCTCGTGCCAGGCCAACAATACCAACCTGACTGAACCCCGGGAGACCTCACTCACCCTGGACCTGCACTGTGAGTATAAGAATGTTATTATTCCGTGTTTGGATTTGAGATAAATTAATGAGATTTGAAAACTCATCACCATTTTTACTTTCTATGTAATCAATTACTTATATCGTGGATTTTTCTGATAGAATTTAAAGTCACTTTTATTATCCGTACATTGTAATTATGGCATGAGATTTATTAGTATTTAAAAAATGCAATTGTATTAATAAAAAATTGTTAACGCTCCACTATTTATCATTGAAATATTAAATATCGCAACTTATTCTACAGTTGAGGATAATGGAATAAAACTCAACCTTAACTAATAACCATACTCTGTTAATTTCTTTTCTCGTTATCATCACCAGACATTTCTTACGTTTACGAAACATTTACGTAGTTCTTTTCTTCATTCTAGTCAAAATATAGCTTGGTCGAAAAACGTATCCGAAAATATGAGATGTGAAAAAAATATATCGTTATTTAATGTTTTTTTCAAATTAGATTTTTATTATACATTTATATAATCCATTATATATAATTTTTTGTTAAATTTCATTTAAATCGATTTTAGGCCGAATTGATTTAAGTAATTGGATTGAGAAAATGAAAATATTATCTAATATTAAGAACATTACTAATCACTCTTCCGAATTATTTGTCTCTGCTAAAAAATACATAGAATTGAGAAGTATTTCTTTAAATTTTTCAAAGGTTTTTTCAATAAGACGTATTTTTTTATGCTTCAGTGCGTCCACTTACTGTCCGCATCTTGAACAAGCAGTCTCCCTTGGCGGCGGACCGACGCTATGAAGTGCAATGTGAATCTGCGGGTTCCCGTCCCCCTGCAGTCATCACGTGGTATAAGGGCAAACGCCAGATGAGACGAGTCAAGGTAAGCACGAACTCTCAAAATTATTTGTTAATACATTCAATCGATATGTGGTTCCAGAATGGCATCAGCAGAGAAATATAACGAGGGAAGTCATTAGGATTATGTACAGATTGTCTAGCATATATCTGAGTGTATCTATTCTGTCCTGCCCTACGCTCATTGTATTGTGATGGATATTAAAAGAGAAACGAGTGCACTTATATGTTTTTCACAGCGTAAATTAATAATAATAATAAAAATTTATTAATCTGCAAGTGAGCAATGCTCGGTGGCAGATGGAAAACATTCAGAATAAGAATATACATAATAATATAATGTGAAATTTAAAAAATCTTCGCCCAAATATCTAAAAAATACACACTCACGGAAGAAAATGCTTGGAAAATTAGTAATTACTTGGAATGGTAGCTACATCTATAGCCCATGTACGACTCTAATTTTCAGCCATTGAGTAAAATATTATAAATTACACCACACGAGAATATATTTGAGCGGAAAATAATTAAATGGAGAAGAGTTCTAATGACAAAAAATTCCCTCAAAGTTTACGTTGGTGGTCCTTCATTCATTCAGATTTTGACATTTGAATAGAGCACCTTCCCATTTTGCTTTGTCTTTGAATAAGTTTTCCATAAGAAATAAGAAATAAATTTGAGAAGTCGTTACCAAGCTTTAACATTCTAAAATTTTGAGAAATTGAAACTTGAAGTTGACCTCTTAAACATATTCTTAAAAGCTGAAATTCTGATGAGAGTCTTATTTTAATACATAAAACAAAGTAGAGGATGCATCGTTCAAATTTCAAAAGTTGATTATTAAGAATCACCGTAATGTGTATATTATTAATCTAATTGATTTACAATAATATTAATAACAAAGGAAGTAAGTGAACGTTTCCTCAAAATAATTAAATTGTAATTAATGTTTAGTGTTTCCGCGACAATATATGAAAATTTGAAAAATCCATATCATCCTTTTCAAAATCACATTGTTTTCATTCGAATGAGACCATTCCACCTCTCTCGTACTCTCACCTTTACCATCACATTCCAAGCCCATCATCCACCTATAGAAGCTGCTATACTATATCTCTACCGTGGAACCCGCCGCCTCGTGTCGGCGTTACATAAAAATAGAGGAGTGGGAAGGAGGGAAGGCGGCAGGGCCATTGTAATCGACGGGTGTGGCCTGTGATCGATTGCACTTCGTGGCGGCCGCACCCGGGCTCCCGTTCTCGACCCCGGCGAGCGAGCATCTCCCACGATTGTTGTGGCATTTCTTTGATAGGGCGACATCATACGAGAAATGCTGGAACTACGAAAATCCTTGAACTCTGTTACAAAATGATACACAGTATGATAGAGCTTACAGGAAGGTAAAAGCTCATAGTAACCCAGACCTTCCAGTCGACAGTTGCAATTCTTTATAAAATTTATTACCTTTTGAAGTACTGAGACTCGAGGTACCTTCATGCTCTCCACATAATTATCGGTGTTGTAGTGCAAATATAAATACAGTCGTCCGATCTGACGATGATAATTGGTGGGTGAATCATAAAATAAATCTAATATAAAGATTTGTATAACGTGTAGTAGTGTATGGACTACATCATTGAAGTATTATATAGCAGAGAAATTTGAATTTTCTATAGGGGTAAATGTAAAACAATATTCACCCGATACAAACGAACTTTCATATGCTTGGAGAAAATTTTTAATTAGTATTGGTTAGATTCATTCGTTAATGTATATATTTCGTTCGTTAACTTTGCTGACGATCACCCTGTCTACAATATAGTCAAAATAGTATATCATATTTATTTGAACTCTCCTTTGTGTTTCCCTTATTCGATTCTAGCAAGGATGCGGAGACTGATCTGCGTTGATAGTTGATTATTACGTCATAACACTGAGATCATGACAGTAACATTATTTCTCCATCACCGCATAATCGTGAACAATTCATATTTTCTTTAATCATTAAAATTTATTTATTTTCTTTTAATGTAGCATGTCCGTTGAAAATAACACATATATTGTGCTCTCTCAGGACCACAAAGTGTACATTATCTCAATGCGTGTTCAAATCTTCAAGTCCAATAACACACATGCATTCTGTCACGTTTGGACTTAAGAAATTCTAAGAAATTTATATTAGTTTAACACATTTTAGTTGTTTCCTCCATAAGTTACATTTGATTTATATTTGTTTTACAAATGACCGCTCTCTAAATATTCCTATCTGATTTGCTAAGAATGAAGTAAATTTGTGTTACGTAGTTTTTTTCATTTTTATCATCCTATTTCACGGTTTTCACATTGATTAATATACTCTCATTTCTCTTCAATTATCTCGAAATTTATATGTGTTCGATTTTATTTATTTTTTTCGTTTATTTGATCCTAGATCATTAGATCCTCAGTGTATTTTGAGGTCTATTTGTCATATTTCCATGAACACCTGTATTGCAAACGTAGATGTTTCGTAACCAACCCAAATTCCAATTTCCCTTCATAATACACGCAAATATATCTTATCTCCAACTCCTTACAACGTTACGAAAAAAGTCTTATTTCCCCTTTAAATAACTTGGAATTGGATATTATATGATACAAACCAACTCTTATTAACTCTTACTAACCCGTAATACTCCTACTAAACTCTTCCTAATATGTATTCGTAATATATATTTCGATAATTTTCAAAAACATTATTCGTATTTGAATTCCAAAAACATTATTCGTATTATAATTTTTATCTTACTGCACTCTAATGTTATTATTGGATGTATTCGATTTACCTTCAGCCATTCGAACCACATTGCATGAGTCTTCATTCCAGAAATTGTAATTTAATACTCTCACAGTATCTCACTCATTCATGAATTCTCCTTATGCTTTCTTTTCCATCTCCCGTATGCTTTTTCCCACAACTAGCTCGAACGCAGAAGACACATAATTCAATCCCGTGCCATTTAATTTACCCAATACTTTATCCATTAAGACAATCCATTGTACGGGTCCGAAACTGCTGCCCTGGCGACACCCTATTTACATTTTCGAATCACTCTCCATCCAACCATTTCAACACACACAAATCTTTTTAAATGATCTGAACATGGTGTTACAGAGGTACGTCATGATTTTCTTCTTCAATGTCCGTAATACTATTCTCTAATAAACGACATCGAACGCTCTTTCTATATCGATGCTTATACACTGATGCAGTGGCGTGTTACCTTATTCATTTGTTTTACTAAATCTAATACGTCAGTTTTTGTACTTCTACCGGACATGAAACCATATTTTCCCTTTACAAAGAGTTCTAGGACAACACATTAAACTCTTTCTTAATTTTCTTGGTTTATTCACTTAGTAATCAAGATAACGCACTGCGTTTATTATTTAACCAACCAATTCATTTTTTTATTATGTCTGTTTTGATTAACATTTCTATTACCAATTAAATTTGATTAAATATGACAATTATTTTTGATCGATATCAATTGAGATTAATTAATTTTCGGCGTGGAGAAAATGGCGACGAATCGGGAATCGAACTCAAAACTCCTGTGTTGATCTGCGTTGAACACTACACCACCCGTTCACCTTCCACAATTTCCACCCAGACCTCACCCCGGAAGATCTCAGATACATCCCCTTACAGGTGATAAGTGAACCCAGGTGTTATACTATGCTGTGTACGCTGAAGTACCGGTTTCACACGTACTTACGTGTTAAGGTGGATTATGCATATTGCTTCTGTATACCTATACTTGAAGAAGATGTGTGATAACTTCTAGCTAGGGGAATATGATGGAGTCGGGAATGGAACCCGGGACATCGTCATATTCACCTGACCACATTACATATATTTTCCCCTCGTAGGTTCATAGGATAAATGTATACATATGTCATAGGGACTTAGGCACTAACTATACAACAATTCAAGTACTAATACCTATCTTTTTTTTGTGTGGGGCTTTACGGTACGTCGGTATCGAGGTCATTAGAGCCCTAAACACTTGCACAGGTAGGGAGAATGCAGTTACGCACTAAGGACAGCCAACATGTCTCTCCCCGTGTGTGGGACTCGCCGAATGACTCAACCATACCCACTAAAAACCCTCCTGAATTACAACTCAAAACTCAAATATCAACGTATCTCAAATATCAAAATATCTCATTAAAAAAGAAGAAGAAGAAAGAAGAAAATGAAAGATCCCCTAGCGTCGGGATCGAAAAGAACAAGAGGTGACCAAGGAAGGTCAGGAAAGAGAAAGGAAGGAGCATTGCACAAGTGGAAGTAATGCCAGACTCAGCTCGGGGCTCCGTGTTTGCCAAACACGTATTTACTAGATGTAAGTCCCCTGGGGATAATACCTATCGAATTGAAGTTTAAGTCTGGTATAGGAGAACAGTCAGCGTGGAATATTTTCTGCAATGAAATCAATACATAAATCACGAACGTTATTCAAGGTATAAAATTCTTTTACGAACAATCCACATTCTCCGCGAAGCAATCAACGTACCATAAAAGTACTCTCTATAAAATTATATCCCTCAGTTATTAAGAGCACCGAAGAAACCACCGCTGTTCCCTAGTTTCGTTTCAATCTGTCGCACGAACGACCTACATTTCGTAGCTTTATGTATTAGCGAGGTATCGCCGCCAGTTCTTCTGAAATGGAAATGTACGTAATAATCTTGCTCCGCCCTAATAGAGATCATGATTGAGATCGGTTAACTGAAGACTGGCTCCGCGCCGCAAGAATCCCCTCTCGCTATCAGCTCTCCTTTATAGCGCGCCAACTCGCTATCTGGCCGTAAAAGGGGGTCTGGAAGCGCGTAACTTAGGTGTGAAGTGAGAGAACGACCTTCGCCGTTGCAGCTCCACGTCTCTTCACTCACTTGCAGTGGCTTCTTTCTGCAAGGACTCATTTCCCTCTCCTGTGTACACTTCGCGAACGTCCTTCACTTCTCTGCGTTTTATGGTTTCGAATTGTATAGTTGAAAAATTCTTCTAACATGATAAAATAACGTAGCTTCGAAGTAGTGTTTTTTTTATTTGTTTAATATTATGACTCAGTTGGTGGAGCGCTGAATTGCTGGCTGGATTTGCAGTGTTCGATCCCCGGTGGGATGGGGTTTTAAAATCACACCTCAACATCCAGACTGATTCCAGACTTACCTAGCTTGCTGTACCGGGGCTATCCTGGGGTCACACCGAGATTGGCCACATCTTCTCCTCATAGTGTAAAGACCAAGAAATTGCGGCGCTCTACCGTCCGCGAACCCCTTGGGCACCTTCGGGGCCTAATGCGGGGTAGGTTGAATTTTGACCTTTTGAATGTTATGTAACATTTGTTTTAATAGAACAAGAAGATTTTTTAATAACTACATTTTAACGCTACTTTGAAATCAAAAAGACAAACACAAAGATACATTGTTTGAATTGGAACGAACAATGGCAGAGTAATAGGTCCACAAATACTTGAACAATTGGTAATACCGACAAAATATATAAACACATTTCTCCGCGCGCCTGAAGACCTCACCTCGGCACGGGACAAGGTTTGTCAAGCTTGGTTTTAAGAAATAGAATCTAATAAATTATCCTGCCATAACACCAAAACTTCCTCTACGAATTCGAACTGGATCGGTTACTAATTCATAAAAATAATTTGGTACTTTTCAAGTGGAACACTACAATTCTCTGTTAATTATTTCTCAAATTATCCTCATTAAAAATCAAACATATGGTGTGTACCAGAAAAGGCAGATGATTGTGAGAGCTATATCCCACACCCCTCGTTACACTCAGTTTTAATGTATTGCATGAATGTATTATTATCATTATTGCACTAGTTGCAATAGAAACCGCATTCACAGCTGCTCAAACCACAACCATAAAATACTTATACTTAATCATTCGTATAGCATGTATAATAAAAATGAAAGAAAATTTTACGCAATTTACGAAACGCTTGTATTAAAATTTTCCTTGTGTGTATTTTCATTCATTAGGACAGGTCGTTGCTCTGTCTCCTAATCTAAGTTTCAGTCTTATTCTCCGGATACTCATATACTCATTTTTCTGCGTACACATCCGGCAACCAGATGGAATGAAATGTGAATGTTGTGTCAATACAAACAAGCAAATAACGCCCCTTCAAAATTGCAACGTAGGGGAGCAATCGAATGAATCCACGCTGGCCCCTGGTTTTTATTGGTATAAGACAGGAAACAAAAGTTTTGTTTGCTGAACTGAAGTGTGTACCGCAAATTTATATCAGTTCGTTTTCCCGATTTTGAAAAATATGTTGATCTCTTAAAAAGGCGTTGAAGAATTGCACTCAAATGTGAATTCATCTAAAGCAATTTAAAGGTCTGATGTAAAGCAAGCACAAAATCCCTTTATGTTTATCTTCAAATTGTGAATGTATGATGGAATATTTTATCCTTAATTTGAAAGCAAGGATTAGTTCATTCCAAGTTCGATAATAAATGCCTATGCCAGTTCACAGACGTAGAACGAGGTAATAATTACAAATTACCCTATTACTCTATGTTGGGGTCTTACAAGTCCGCACTGGCTGGTTCAGAAAATGCTGGACATTTTTTTTTTTTTTAATTTAACAAATCGGATAATAAATGACATGTGCTGTTGTCCCTCAGTACAATTTTATTATAATGAAAGTACTTAAATTATCTAATAAAATTACAATTGTCCTCGATACTTGGTATTGTCAGACTGAAGATCCCAAGCTGACGAATGTACTTCCATGGAATAAAAATTGTACTAGTAGACAACACCGCATCTGTCATTTATTCTCAAAATTGAATACTAGTTTCCAACTATGAGGTCAAATCTTTCATACTCTTCAACATAAAATGAAAAACGATTTTTCTTTGCCATTACAGTTCCAAATCTGCTAAATAGGTTCAGAAGAATCGTCATCCAATTTTACTTTGTCTAAAAACTCGGTTATTTCAAAAAGGTTCTTGATAGTTTTTATCTATAAACCAGAGTATCTGAACTGCCAAAGGTGTTCGCTTATTCATCCAATATATTGTCATTATTGTATTTTATCTTGGGAATCAGAAATAGTTATTAGTTTTTCTCTACTATCTAGTCCCCCCAGGTGACGTACATCTAGTAAGTACGTGTTTGGCGAGCACGGGACCCCGAGCTGAGTCTGGCATTACTTCCGCTTACTTGTGAGAGGCTCCTTCCTTTCTCTTTCCTGACCTTCCTTGGTCACCTCTTGTTCTTTTCGATCCCGACGCTATTAGGTTGCAAGGGCTTGGGTATCTTTCATTTTCCTCGTTTTTTTTTCTTTTTCTCTTTCGTTTTCATTTTCCTATTTCCCTTCTTTGTATTTATGTAAAAGTTTGATATTTGTTTGAGATATGTTTTGATATATTGTAAGTCAGGAAGGTTTTTAGTGGGTTTGGTTGATTCATTCGGCGAGTCCCACACGCGGGGAGAGTCATGTTGGGTCTCCTTAGTGCGTAACTGCATTTTCCCTACCTGTACAGAATTTTAGGGCTCTAATGACCTCGATGTCGACGAGCCGTATAGAACCCCCATCCACAAAATAGCTACTATCTGGCATCTTTTCAGTGGTACAATTATCTCCGTTCTTCAAAATTGATTTTCTAGAGAAACAAATACGTTCCGGATTAGGTATCTCAAAGCCAACATCTTTGAGAATCTTATATTGTTTCTGATTGCCCATCATCTTTTCCTAAGGAATGTAAATGTTAGTATTGAAATTTAAATTCATGTCAACATCAGAATCATTTTCATGGTAGCGGTCGACTTGTATGAAAACGGAACATATGGTCATTTTCTACCCCACGTCCCTCTTAAGTTGTTTCGTGTAACCGCGTCATTTGACACCTGTCTAAGGGACAGGATGATACGCAAAAATACTCAATATTTGACACCTTTTAAGGTCAACATTTGACACAGTTTCAAACCTTAATAAAACTTGTTCAAGAATCTTTTCTTTTTTTTGACCACTCAACTTTTCTGTGAAACTGCAAATTTGTAATCATTTAGACAAATTTACTAATAATTTAAAGCATTGCTTGATTAAGTTTTAAACGTCGCAGCATCGCAGCATGCACATTCGCAGCTACGAGATGACCAATAAACTGACACCACTGTCAATAAACATGAAGATATAAAGGATCAAAACAGGGTAATTGACGAACATTTTTGACATTACATCTACAATCTTACCAAATTCAACTTGATATATTATTAATAATATAATTTGAATTGGTAGTCAGATCGTGTGTGGTACATGAATGCAGTACAGCTTCACCGAAGATTGATGAAAAACCTTCTCAGGTTGTACAGAGACCTGTCTAAAATTTTGTTTTCATAGAAAACAAACGTTAAAAATTTGTTCCGCTTTCACATAAGTAAACTGAAGATTACTCACGGCCCTTATATATATATATTTGTGTGTCAATTACTGGAGCAATATTTAACTCTCGCCCCTTCATCCTACTTTGCATCGTGTAATAAACAATTAACCGTGCTAATATTCTAGTGTATGATTCGCTGTTTCACCCTTCCCAGGATAATCACTTCCGAATTTGGGAATTAATTGATACTTCTGAACATGAATGTGATGACCATATTTCATAAACCATATTAGCGTTTCATTATTTTACCGCTTTCAGAATACATTGATCCACTTCAGGCTTATTAAAGTGATAACCACTGAGTCAGTAATAATGGAAAATGATGTATTCAAAATTTATTACTGTTTTTTTTTATCATAGTTGCATCTACTCAAGAAGTATTATTTCTTTATCTTTGTTTTATACGTTTAATACTCCAATATTTGTTACCAATATCAATAGATGAAATCTCTAGGGCTTGCGTTAAAAAACCTTATAAGATGGTATTTCACTGGAAATAATTTTTGTCTTTACTGACCCTAATAAGGAATAAACATCACCGATAATGATATGGGTCATCAGCAAAAAAGTGTATGAAGAAATTTATTTTCCCTGTGTACGCAGGAGACGTGTAAAAGCAGCAAATAAACACACAACAAAACTTTAAATCACGAAGTGGTAAAACTTAACAACTGATGGGTCAAAGGACAGTATTAACCTGAATCATATCGTCAACATACAGGAGGACGAATACTTGTAATGTTGGGCTTCTAAATATGCATGTTTCGTCATAAGAAGAGTAAACTTGTTACGAGTGAAAAGGGTTGATACAAATTAAAGAAATATATTAATCACTATTCTTTTGTCATACGATCATTGAACTTTCTAGAGTTTTGTAATGATTTTGGGAGTTTCTTGATACAAAACTTCTTGGGAAGATCATGGTAGTCCAAACATTCGTTTCGGGTTAAAAAGCTACGGAATACCTATTATGAAAGATTTATTTATGTAAGAAGTTGAATTAAATGTACACAAAGTTGGAAAAATTTGTAAATGTGTTTTCAAAATCAAAAAAATATTTTTTTTTTGTTCGATTAAGTGACATTTTGCTACAAAACTAATGGTTTAGTAGGTTGAACTCGAGAAAGAGCGGTAAATGGAAAAATGCAAACGAAATATCCAGTATTTCGTTTTAAAGTAATTATAGGTAATAAATTAATGATGAACTTGGACTTCAAAGATAATAGTTATCGAGCTGTGAGTGTCACCTATGAGTCACTGTTCCAACTTTTATCTTGTCACTGAATCATGATCGGTAAGTAACTCACCCAGAGGACGCTCAAGAACCTCCCATAACTCGAATTTCTTGATACAAAACTTAATGTGTCAACTGATAAAAATGACAAAGTTTAGTACAGAACTGTTTTAATAAAATGTTTCGTATTGTATACTGAATTGTGAAGTAGTAACTTTTGTTGCTCTGAAGAGGTCCCAACATGTACGTCTAAACGTAAACTGTATGTATACATGTATCAAAAGAGTCTCAAAATGTGTTAGTTTTTCCTCATGGTCACTATCAATTACATTGTATTAAGAATTAAGATATTTCTTTATAAACTTTACTGTTAAAAGAGCAGTTACAAACTGCGCATGACCACGTGGAGGACAATAAACTAGTAAAAAATTTGATTAATCAAACCTTTCCCCCATTCTATTCGTCGGACGCCTCTGCCATCCCGAGAATCCTATTAACCTCTACCGCCGCCCCCGTCCTCAAACACACAGCTGTAATCAAAGTTCCGCCATTGGCTCGCCTCAAGGTCTTTCCCCTCCGCAGCCAAGAGCTCCTCCTGTAGCACATCGGGCGAGGGCTCATGGGCGGCGACACGCTGTCTTCCCCGCGCCTCTATTAGGCTAATCACGTCACGCTGCTGTATGCACACTCCAGGGCTCAATTGCACATCAGCCGGGAGCCATTTGCATGATCACACATGTATGTGTCGAGGCTTGGCGGGGACGCTCGGTCTGACGCGGGCGAAATGCTTAGGTTACCAACTCTCAGCGAATGATCCGGAACTTCCCCACACGTCGGCGGGTTCTGATTTCCATATACATTAATACCTTAATTATTATTACTTTATTAAATATCGTTAATCGAAATATAGATATGCTGTTGTAACGTTGTGTTGGTTGCCAAAATTCCTTTTGAAAGTAATCATTGTATTGTTTCATTAAACTATACATGTTTAACTTCTGGTTCTGTACGAAATATTTGATTATGTGTTGCATTTATTTTATTCCGTCGAATTTCATGTTTTTTTTATTTTTGTCAACGTCTGAAAAGAAGTATTGTCTTTTGAATCCCTGTTGAAGAGATTAAACTCGAATAGTCAGTGCATAATATAATAGCTGACAATGTCTAATGGTCTGGTCCACGCAGTGGCGTAACTAACCAAGTCGGGGCCCCCGGGCAAAATGTAGCTCGGGGCCTCTTAGCGGCCGTTGTTAATGTAGTTTAATATAGTTAAATTTAGAAATCTATTTAATGACTTTTAAGTAAGGAATGCAAATTGTAATAATACTTTAGTTATTTTATTAAATAATATTTACATATCTTATAATTTAAGTGTGGTAAATGTACAAAAATTCCTATGATAGATTTATATTTTCATGCGATGTACTTTCGTTTTAGAAAATGTTTTAACTAACTGATGTAATATGCTATTTAAATCATTTGTTTCCACATATTCGATGGATAAAACTCTTAAACCGCTTAATTTGTCTTGAATTTTTCAAGTAATTTTTGACGAGCTTCAGCTTTGAAAATGACCGTTCTGCAACCGCAACTGTAACTGGCATAATTAAAATATCATAAATATCAACTGTACTCACATCCGGAAAACTGACCGATAGCGTAAAATGATCAATAAGTAAAAATTGAACCTATGAAAAGAGTTCGTTGATTAATTCTGGCTAGATTAAGTAAAATTGTTTTTAATAACAAAATTCTCTTGTTTGAATAATTTTTTCTAAACATTGTTTAAAAACCACGAAGAAGGTTCCTTATGGCTTCCAGAAGAGGCCCCTATGAGACTGGGGGGCTCCTGGCAATGTCCGGGTGTACAGGTTGCTAGTTACGCCATTGGGTGCACGGATAAAAAATGTTACATTTTATTGAATTTCAATACAATGATAAATGTTCTTGGAAAAAGCGTACCAACCTCCATTTGATTTAATTGACATTTTATATTTTTAATTCTTATCGTAACTAATCGTAGTGGATTACTAGTATATACCTCTCGTTTCGAGTTTTGCGTGATATTTTCTCTTTTCAGAACGAAAAAATCTTATTCATTTTTCTCTGAATATAATTTGGAAAGATTTCCTCAAAGGAATCGACGAACAAAATAAACGACAGTCGAGATTAATGTCCGGAAAACCAATTACGTTCGGTGGTGCTCCAAGTATCCCTCAGTAATACCATATATCCTAACTATTCTCTTGGATCAGATTAACATGAGTCGGAGGAATGTTTGTTAGTGCAGTTGGCAACACTTGAGCTTGTGTGGACTGAGCGGTCTCAGACTGGGCAATACTGCAATGACGTCCTATGACCTCTTGGCTGACTGCGTACTGCGAATTTGCATTCGGTTTCCTGCGAGGGGAAATCTGAGAGCCAAATGATGTGGAATCGTAACTGCTTCCTTCCGCGAAGGTGACCATCAATGTGAGGATAAATGGATGTCATACATTTTTCTTTTCTAAAACGCGTTTTGAGTAAAAAACCTTTTTTAGAAAATTTGGTGTTCAAAGAAATCCCATAATATTATGTTATGTAACATCGATAAAGAAATGTTTTTGTGAGATTATCAATTAATCAATTTTTAACCTGCATTAGAATGGTAAAATACTGTAGCATATTTAGTGGCCGATCTCACTGTGCTTCTATTTTCTTTTACCTCTTAGCTTCTTGAATGTAAAATTGAACCGAAGATGAAAAAAGTTCACTTGAATCGATATGAATAATAAACAACCATTTACATCCATAATTAATTAGATTTTAATCCTGGAACGCCTGGATATAGGTATTACACAATATGACAATCTTCTCTAATTCAGGAGCAAATTGTGTTGTTGTTTTTTCTCATGTAATTGTAAAAATTCACTTTTAACCTCTGCACATTACCTAAATGTGTGAAAGACACACAAAAATTGGTAGATTTCTGCTACTGTATTATTGTGGAACAGAGACACTGTATTTTCCTGTTATCGAACAAATCACACAGTGTATAAAGAAATCTCTTCATTCAACATAACATTCATTTCATTCAACACAACAGAATTAACTCATATAGTCTTCCGTTAGCCCAGGGTACCGCTAGCTTCCTCTCTAGCTTACAAATTTTCTCTGGGAAAAAATATTTGTATTGTTTGTGCATTATTTCTAATAACTCATCACTGCTGGACGACCCGTGGCGTAGTGTCGAGCGTACTTGCCTTCGCAGTCTGGTGACGCTGGTTCGAATGTTTTTAGCTCCAATATAATCAGTCGAGTGAACTGCGCATGACCTTTGTTTAGCTGCAAGGTTCAGGTGCTTGTTTGACCCAGGTGGCACTAGCTCGATTTACACCTGTCAAAATAGCAAAAAGGTTTTTCTAAATTTCGAAACACCTTGTTTACGAAACACTGGAAAATCGTTGTACATTTTGCTTTTACTGCTTTCTTAACACAATGGGCTCACTGATTGTAACTCCCATGTTATAGAGTCCTTAATCAACAACTATATCATGATAGTGTAAATGCCCTATATTTACACTGGCCTGCACGCGAATAGAAGTACATTGAATACTTGTTAGATGTACAATAATATCCCTTTTACATCATCCAGAGTATTAGACGTAAGATTAGATGTTACGGATGAGTCAAATACATAATAAACATAATAGACAGTGCTGATGAGCCTCAGTTCGGTAGATCAGAGTTGGAGGATAGCACCGAATACCGCACACAGGCTACAACCGCATGACCCACAAATAGATGAACATAGCAAAAGATAATTTTAATAAGTTCAACACAACTTTGAATCAATATACGCATGCATCATAAGAACGTTCAGAAAATATAAAATACATCTGAAGAGTGGGGACATACATCCCCGAAACGTTATGTAAAAGTATGAACGAATAAAGTGTTTGTACGTTATTAATACATGTTGTCGTAAATAAGGGCACTGCCAACTAATTTAACAAGTGAAAGACAACATTACTCTTATCTAATTATACATAATAAACCTCAATAAAATTCCTATATATCTGAAAAATGATAGCACTAATTTCATCATGGTAACTTTTGACATTTCTTTTTAAATGATGATTTGAGGGAATGAATTTCAAGCTCTATGGATGTATTGAACTTAGTTTTGACTGGACGGTGAATTTCCGTGTGGATAAAACCACAATGTAGTAGGGGTATAACTCCATCTCTTTAACAGAGTCGTCCATGCAACACAACCTGTTTATTGAAATATGCACTTTCCTATGTTTAAATCCCTCTGTACACTTTTGCAGACATTGCCATTGATATCTTCAGAAAATAATATACATATACATCTATCAGTGTCACTGAGTAACGCTACCAGTATCTTTATTTTTACTTACATTGCGAAGAAAAGTTTAAGAAAAGAAATAAAGAAAATTGCCGACGCGTGGCTAATAACAGACCAACTGATCAGTCGCAGATATTAGTCAAATAAAATATTTACTCAGTCACTCGCCGACAAATTAAGGTAAGCGATAATCAGCGTACATGAAAGCGTAATTAAACATTGATGTTTCTTTATACTGTACAGTTCAAAATTTAAGCGCGACCGAACAAGTTAATAACATTTATGCAGCAACATAGAATATATAGAGTGTAATACTGAATATCAACATTTGTTCTACCCGCAATCCATAAAACATGATATACGCTCAGATATGAACACAGAATATTTGTGCCTTAGATCTCGTGGGAATACCATTCTATAAACTTTGAGCAATTTTAATTATAATCTGGGTCATGATTTTCTTCTTATTTTAGTTAGTCGCGTAAATTACATTTGTGTTTCACATATCAAGATTTAGACGATAAATTCGAATATAATTGTGAACGCACTTTTATATTTACGATATGAATAAGGAATAATGTAAAACTCCTGCATATTTATTTATGATACTTCTGTAGGTCGAAATCTGAAACACAAACTAGTTGAGGTCAACCCCTCTTCGTTACTTGTTAACGGTGTCGCTTCTGCAACTCATGCATATGATAACTATCATGTATTTTTAATATGTATCGAATTGTATTATGTTATCTTTTTCATTTAGATCGTGGAATGTTCAACTCTTCTTCAAATATACACATTTCAGTTCCTGCAACCCCTTCCTTGGACCAGAAATAATCCATATCCAGGAGTCTGGTGAATCATCCATCCCAAGCGTTGATAGAAGGGGTGAGAGAGCAGAGGGTGGGAGACGGAGGGTGGATTTGCCGAGGCAGCAAAAGAGTCCGTCGAGAGGGAATCCCCGTAAATCTTCTTAATACACTTCATAACGACGGTACCTGCGCAGCAAATGAAACGGAGCTAGCGCAAGAATACGCAATGAGGCGTTGGCAACAACGCCAAGATAAATTATCCTAGGGCAGTGGTGCGCAAGGGCCTCATTCACTCATGGCCATGTCCACTCACTTTCCGCAATCGTTTCCACTGGATGAAGCCTTCGTCTCATTCACTCCTTTCGGTAGCTGCAACATGGACGACTCCATCACTTACCAGTTTATTCATTATAGGATTGTAGTAGATAACGATAACTGATGAATATCGGTCTAAGATGCATGTCATGATGAATTAACAAAGCATAGTATGACCTGAGAATGTATACCGAAATAATGACTTTGTTAAATACATGGCTAGCAATATTTAATTTTGATAATCATATATTATAATTCATTATTGGACCTCAAAATTTCAGTGAAATGTCTTCTAAGTTGCTAAAAAAACTACTGCATATTCCACGTAGAAATTTATAGTCGTAACGACGTCATTACAACGTCGTCAAAGTCATGGCGACGTCAAACAACAACGTCGTGAAGACGTTGCCAAAGCGTGCGCATGTAACGTTGGAGAACGGTGTAAAAAAAACGCTTATTCGTCGTCCGATAACGACACCATAACAATGTCGTCAACATATCTGTACACGACTTTCTTGACAATCTTGAATTATCATTTCTATTACAACTTTATGGATATTATCCATCCATTGTCATATCATATTCTATGAGGTTTGTAACACACATTCCTATAAGAACGTTGTTTTACAGCCTTTCGTCTTCCAAGTCCGCCTACGGCGTGGTTAAATTTAGGGTCCTTTGCATCTCAAGGCGTACACGCTGCCGCTGAGCTACGGCAACATGGTGATAAATGCTTAATTTTATCCTCTTGTATTGCTCTGTCTTACTGTTGCTACCATGAATATTGAACACGTAAAATAGTAATCTCCGTAAACAAGTAAAAGATAGGATGTTCTCGGCAAAATTAATTCTTAGCGATAAATGCATCCAAGTAGAGTTCCACCTTCCACCACCAGATGGCAGTGAAAGACAGAACATCGAAATTGCGAATGATTTTTCCGACCATAGGGTTGCAGCCAAAGAGAAAGGGGCCACAATGAACGGGAGCGGAGACCCTTGCGCTATATTATTATTATTATTATTATTATTACTATTATTATTATTATTAACAGTTCACAGCAAGAGTAGTAGAATTTTCAATTGTGTACTATAATTCTCTTGGTTCACAGCTTGTCACCTGCAATTTAAACACTTCTGATTAACGTTTAACTATGAGTCTTCAATATTATATATACAGACAAAATACAGTCTTCAACTAGATATGTTCATGATAAATTAAACGGCGTTTCTATGTTGCTCATTGTTTTATTGGTAGTAGAAAGCTTTTTGGGTGCATAGCAACCATCGTCAGTAACATACACTGAAAAATATAAATGTACATAGAATGACAATAATAAAAATAAAAATAAAAAATATAAAAAATAATAAAATTTATTATTGTATTATATAAAATAATTTTTATTATTGTCATTCCATGTACATTTATATTTTTCAGTGTATGTTACTGACGATGGTTGCTATGCAACCGAAAAAGCTTTCTACTACCAATAAAACAATGAGCAACATAGAAAC
>NNCF01126155.1:565457-584000 GCA_002313205.1 Laupala kohalensis | reverse complement strand
GTGTTTTATAATAATTTTTTAAATATATTTATTCGACTTTAACGTTCTCCTTGTATACATAGCAATAAGAGAAACAAATATCTCTAACATTTTACTATCTCTTTTGCGTTTTCCACTCTTTACTACTTAGCTGTTACAGAACGTACTGTTCACCGTCCTCCCCACGTTGATGCGTGTCCTGTTATCTATCACATACAATCTCTTTTTCACGCAATGCACATTGTAAAGTACTCTAATAGTCGATATTTTGTTCCTGTTGTTATTAATGTCCACTTCTGTTTGATATTCAACACACCTCGTCTCGTACATATTTTGGGCAATCTCATAGCACTTGGTCGGGTGTTTCTCGATCTAATCCACAGCTGCACCAACCATCTGTTTCCTTCCCAAATCTCTTCAAATATATTAGGAAATTTACATGTCCTGCAATGAATTCTTGCATTGACTTTGGTGGATTAAACCATTTTTTTTTGTTTTTACTGCATATTTTACGTTTGGTATATATTCATATCTCACTCTTCCCTTCCTCGTTATTTCCCATCGTCTTTGCCATGCTCCAAGTAGTATTTTAGTTAATTTTCCTCTTGACGTTTTATCCTCTTTCCTTAACTCCATATAATTAACAGTTCTTTGTTTGAGATATTATCTTCCTTTGATCATTTGCACATAGAGATAGATCGGCATGAAACCTGTAATCACATTTAGTGCTTTAGTCGACACCGTCTTATAGCATCCAGTGATGTGCATTAAACGCTGTCTCTCTATTGATCTGTATTTCCTTTCATAGCAGATGCTTGCCATTTTCTCTGCCCACACCACACATCCGTGTGTCATTATTTGCCTTAATGCCTCTGTATATAATATTTTTAGGTCTTTCCTAGCTATACCATAATGGCGTATTCCAACACGGAGCATACTATATAACGTTTGTTGCACACGCTTCTTTATGTATTTTAAGTTTTCATTGAAGCTAACCTAGTCAACCTGTATTACACCAAGATATCTATTACTTCTGACCACTTGTACTTTTGTTCCCTTAATTGTGACAATTAATTCCCTTCGTTTTTCTCGCGGATGCCCAAACCACATTAGTTTTTGATGCTGATATTTCTTATTTATATTTGTCACATATTTTCGTGCAGTTTTCTATAACTTCCTTTATCTTTTGTTCTAATACTCGCCGTGAATTTGTATATGTCAACACAGATCATCAGCATACGCAATCATTTGAAACCCTATTCTTCCAGTGCCCATAAAATATTCCAATACAATAGACGGATCGATCTACCCTCTGGGAAACCAATTCTGATCTCTTTAATTTTTTATGCATTCCCTATTGTTAATTGTATTGAAATTCCCTATTGAAATATATTTTCTTTAATGGTTCCAAATCTTTAATTTCTTTATGCATCGACGTAATAATTGATGACAATTATTCCTTTACCTTGCCAGGTGTCTTCCACTACCTCACAATGTGTCGTTAAATATTTGCTATGAACCAATACGTCTCCTTTTTCTCTCACAATTATTACACTCCATGGTGATTCAGTTGCTATTACTCTGTATGATAGCGGAACATGCTGTAAATGTTCTCGCAAACTGTACACTTCCTGATAACATACAGGTTCTCTAGGCTGTCTAGGGGCGTGTTTATTGTAACAATAAATCGTGAATTTAGTGTTATTTCAATTCTTATGATTTTTAAGCACTATACTCAGAATAATCTATAGTTCGATAATAACTTACATGTAATTTTTTGCTTAAAATTACAAACATATTGACATTCTATTAGTATTATAACTCGCAGCTAACTTTTTATCTTATCTAGGAATTTTTGCTGAATTTTTTGAATCCGCCTCTGCCTTAGGGCCCTTGATCGGAATTGATGGGATGGTCCCTTGCTTGCTTCCGGAGAGTAAATTAGTTTTTTTTCCTCCACGTGGTCATACGCAGTTTGTACTGTTTTTTGACAATAAATTTATTTTTCTTTTTTTTATTTATAACAACCGATATCAGTGTTTTCTCGTTCCATATAATCCCCCATTTCATGTGAAGAGAGTTTCTTTCTCCGTATACTTTGTTGGTGTATTTTAATCATTCTTAACCATTTCTTGGATCACTCTTTGAGTATTTTTATATTCAGACGATCCCGATCTACAACACTTAAGTCTTTCTTGTTTCCCTTTCTTTTACATTGATGCATTGATTCGTTTTCCTTTTTTCGTGCACACATTATACCTATGTCCTTCTAGGCCGCAACGTACACATGTGTCCTGTTTCTCACGGCAAGATACTTCCATGTGACCAAAACGATCGCATCGATAGCACCGTATAGGTGTGATATCTTTAGTTAGACTTGACAATCAACATACGTATTCTCTGTAATACCGTGAATTCTCGGTCTGGCATCTCTATTATCCAATTCTCGTACTCTCTACTCATTTGTTTCTCTTTATATACTATTCTAATATCTTTAATATTGGTGTCTAACCGTTTTACATGCAAGTTTTTTGTCGTTATCTCTTCCAGTTACTCCTTTTCACTTTGATATTTAAAGACTCCGTGTACTCGCATTTTGATTATTCGATTGCATTTGTTTCATCATTTGATCATTTATAACTGCTTCTACACACTTAGTGAATATTGGTTCTAATTCCTCTAACAAATTGCCATTCCCATCTTCCTCTATAGTATTCCCGCTTATCATTACCTGTGGCATATTTCTTTGTTCTACTTCTACTCGCAATATGCGACCCTGTAAATCATTTACTGTCTCATCTATTACATTAATAGCCTGTTCTGTCCCATCTTCTATAGCCTGCACCACTTTTTCACTCTGCCTATTTACATGTTCTATCATGACACTGCTCTGCTCCACTGCATTAAACATCATTCCATCTTCGATGCCGCTATTTTTTACGTTTTCCATATTGTCTCTGATGTTTTTTTAGTTCCGTCCTCGTTCTTAAGTCCTCGTTCGTTATATTTACATGTATTAATGCCTGTCACAGTTCACATATACCATATGTTATTATCCCCTTGTACCAGCACACCACAAGCCCATGTGCGATGTGCGTAAGCTTTTGGTGGAGAAGCGGGATTCAACCATAAACCACAACCTTTATGGTAGAGTTCGCTGCCCAAGCTTGGTTTCCCCAAGCAATCAAACACTNATAAATACAAGTTTGAACTTGTTATTACTTGATATTGCTATCTAAAAGCAATAATTACACACAGTTATAACTACTGGTGTTATGAATTAACTCGGAAATCTACCCAGATTATCCGAAGTTCAAAAAGTTCCAAGTTGCTATCTCGAAATAAATAACTGTTCCAAGCTATGTTATTCGCGCCTATAGCAGGTAATAGAATTACCGCAGCAATTCTCAGTGGTCTGACGACCAAACTAACCAAGTTACATATTAAATAACTTGCGTACTTCTATACACTTTCGCACTTGTCTCAAAGTCTGAAAGCCTCCAGTATAAAAGTCACTGAGGAGCTGAAATCCCTCCAATATATATTGAGGCGGAGGTCACGTGACTACCTCTTCCCGTTCCCAACACCCCACGTCGGCTTGGTCACTCCTCAGGTTTCAAGAAAAACTGCCTTTTCGGATGAACACTATTTCTGTCAACTGCTGAAATATTCCATACACACTCATTTTCCTTCTCCGGGAGTTCATCTCATTTTTCCAGAAGTAGAAGGGGGATCTGCCTCTTCAAAATACGAGAGGTCTTTACGCGCACCTTTCCTTCTTTGGGCGGCGACGGGCATGGCGCTTAATCGCCTTTGGTATTTCCGGCGAGCACAGTGCTTGAAAATGTTATTTCAAAATCTATACTGGCCACGATGCTACACCCTGTATTGTAGAATTTACTCTGCGAAATTTTTCACCTTCACAAACTTACTCCAATTTTTTTATGCACTTTGCGAGTCTTGATATCAACTCCCTTTCCAACTATTTCCTCATAATTTTGTATAACCTCCTCTCCTTTTAATTTCCGTCTCCTTCCTCTCCGCACTAGTGTTCTTTCCTCCGAAGGTAAAAATATTTCACTCAAGCCGCTGCTCAACGGTGATATATTCTCTGCTTCCGTCACTTTCTCAGGTTCTGCTGTTTCTAGTTTTCTGTTTCAGAGTTGTTTGTTTAGTTATTATTCAATTGATTTAGTGATACTATGTATTGCACATATCTATTCAATATAACTGGGAGTTTATTTATTTATACCCCTGACTCTTATTCAATTTGTTTATCTTTCTTTCATTTATTTTCAGTTCATTATTCACGTTAATTTTACGTAAAATTGTTTCATATAACTTCTTACCGCCTTAATTAACTGAGCACTATGCCGTTTGTTTCATGAAAATATATTCATCCGATTAGATGTTATGCGTGTTTTTGTAAAAATGTTCATTTCTCTATTTGCTATTAATTTTCCATTATGGCTGCTTATATTAGCTCTATTGCTTTATGTTTTACTACGGAGGCTTGTTTGCGTCCCTATTATCACGCCTTCTAAGATGGCTATTCTATCTTCTATAATTTTCTGGATTCCTATACTCTTCTCTCTTTACCTATATAGTTCAATTCATGACTGCTGGGAGGGCGCCACAAGCCTTTCTTCAATTTTGTAGTGGTACCCCTGTTATACACACATGGCCTTGCTGCCTATATTTGTTTTGAGCTACAAAGCGTTGTCTATGTTCTCCCATCAACAATTAGACGGGTGCATGTTTGAAATTAACGTAATACTTATTTTAATTACTTCAGATAAGCCACTGTGGGTAGCATACGTATATTTTATAAGCTGCATGTATTATAGCTATCATGTATTAGAATTCCGACTCACTCACTTCAAAAACAGCTAAACCATTCACATAAAGATTAGTTTAGGTCTCGCCATGATGCTTCAGTTGTATATATTTATAATTATATAATAAAATAAAACATTATTTTAACAGAAACGATTTATCGTCAAATGTATACTGTTCACTACATTCCAACCCCCAATGTAGGCCATCGTCAGGCAACTAGTTCGCAAAAATTATAGGAAGTGGTGAAGGTACGGAAAACGAGGCAAGGTGTCCACACAAAATCTTAGAATATGGCGTACGTCCCTATAATTACGCAGAGTAACATGAAGCTTGTTCAAAATAAATCAAGGATAAAGGATGATGTAAATAAGGCACAGGGAAGGGACTACACTAATCCACAGAATATTTACAATATGATTACAGAACCGCAGAATTTCAGAAGTATAGAATACAAAATCACGGATTAAGTATTAAACGACGGAATAAGATGTAAGAAGTATAGATATAAAAAGTATATACAGAGAAAGATGTTTAATTTTATTTTAAGGTAAAAACTCTCTCTTGTATATGAAAATGTATATCGATGTATGTATTTAAATTATTTTGCGTCCTACTCCAAGAGGAAAAACATAGTTTTCTATTCTTTAAAATTAAAAAAAAACATAATTTAATCGATTTGTCACTCGTTTTAAGTGAGTATAACATCACTTGTTCCAGAATTATTTCATTGCATTACGACTATAGTAACTTGAAATAATACTGTACTTCTTCGTTTTTGTTGTACCTGCTGTGTTTTAGCTTCAGGCCTGTTCATTTGCAGAAGCAAACAGTTGAATTCGTCTCCCAAAAGCCAGATTGAACCGTTGAACTTTGTCTGGCCTGCTTTGACCCGTAATACCGAATACATAATATAATAGCATGAATATAGTAAATAAACATACACATCGCTATAGAAATGCTCTGTGCAACACTAATAATGCACACGAAACAACTCTACCTTGTATATTAAGTAAATCAATCGTAAAGTAATGTAAGTAAATATGTAAGTGAATTAATAAAATACAAGTAATTTTGTGTGGTGAATATATGAGAATATATGAGAAAAACGTTGAAACTAACGTAAGTGTAGATGAAGGGCTAGGAGTCCATACTTTGGGAGAAAAATACATAAACGCCAACTGAGCGGAATTTTTTAATTCTTGTTCGGTTGACAGCACTGCGTTTGCTGCCGTCATTAAACATGGTTCAAGTGGAGAGCGCGGCGCACACGCTTGTGGAGAGCCCTCGGGCATTCACTTGTCGGATGCGGACGCATGAACGAACAGGTCGGAGAAATAAAGGTATACGACAGACGTTTGGAAGAACAATGGAGTAATTAGTTAACTTGCGAGGAAAAATTATATCAGAAGGAGGGGTATCAAACTTAAATTTAAGGATCAGTGAAATATAAACTTTCCACGAAGAGTGCTTAACACACACGAACTATTATAAAAATTTGTGTCGCAATATTCAATCAAATGTGAATGAAATTATAATTTGTTTTATACCCGAAACACTTTTAGTTGTTAAAAATTTGAAATCACCCTGAGTTTCTCCAATAAGTAAGCATTTTTTATCGTAGTATTTGTAAATAGGAAATGTGGTAAGCTATTGAAGCTTATCTACGTGAGGTAATAGGATGTAGGAGGTGGGTGGTAGGACTATTGTTAGTAGGTAGGCCGCTTATCTGGGTTTACCATCAACTTGGCCCACGAGGAGTTGTTAGAAGGAGTAGTTAGTAATTGTTAGAGATGCTAGGAGTAGTAGGATGTGGATAGAAGGAGATTTCACTTTTCAATAGTCACGGTTATATGAACTTGGACTAATGTGAAAAGCTACAATTTTTTCTGGCCCCGTCGCGAATTTAATCCGGAGGGACTTCGTGGCGAGCGAGCAAGCTAACCCCTTATCCACCGGACGTGCTAAGTATACATTGAATTGTGAATAACAAACAGTGCATTGTTGTTTATGTCTGGGAGGTACGCTAGGATTCTGACTGGAGGAAACCCCAAACTATGTCTGGGGTCAGCGCCCGCAATCAAGCGAAGTGATAAAATTTTATATTTAGTGGAATCCAGAACTGATATTAGTCGATTTTGTGAGATTTATTTCGAATGAATAACCAAATCATTCTAATTTTATCGATAACTTTAAGAATTAAAAAAAAATTACTTATCCCTAGTTATATGCTGTGTGTAATCAAATAAACATGGATAGCATGCCCACTAAAATTTTGAATCCATCGATATTTTTTAATTCAATAATTAAGAACAAAATACAATCATGCTTCGAAAGAAGCAATATAATTTTATTTTCACTTTTTCTTTATGGAGTTGCGTTGTGGTTTCAAGATCGTATAGTTTTTCTCTTTAAGATTTATATAGGGAAGTAATCTTGAGAAAAATGGACCCTGTTTGACGTATATGACTCTTCGATTATATGGGAACACATTTTTAAAACAACGTGTCTCGAAATTAATATTTCTGGTAAAGTGGCCCGTAGTTTAGATGACTACCACACTTGAAATGTTTATGAAAGAAAAACTCGTGAAATCAACTAAATCACTGGCCAACAAATAGCGGGGAAATACATAAAATCTTCTTCGATCATGCAATTTTCCAATTACGTATTGGCATTTCATTAGATTAGGCTCCCTTTCTTCGTATTATAAAAATTTAATAACTATGTCATTTGTTCTACCAAGCATACAAACATTTACACTACGTACTCATACATCAATTTTGAAGTTAGAAATTCTAACTTAAGAATATCTCACTCACTGCCTCGTGAGTAAATTATTGGTATCACTAGAAGTAAAGGATGTCGTTCATAAATAAAGTAGATGACAATAATAAGAGTATATCATATGCATTTAATATTTTTGAGACACCAATTTTAGTGTAATAATAAATAGAGGGGAAGGATTGTGGTGGGTGGTTTTAATATCTACCTCGTCAAAAGGTCTCCAGGATCTGATTCTGCCCAGGGTCACATATTGTTTACCACTGTTCTACAAACCTCCGAAACCTGTGGGCAATTATAATTCTTCTGATTTCATGACATGTGCATTTGTCACGTAAACATTTTATTCTACAATGTTTTTCTTTTGTTTGTAGGAGGAGACGCGTGAGAACGTCACCATCAGCGACTTGAGCTTCGTACCTACAACAGATGACGATGGGAAAGGTATCACTTGTCGTGCTGAGAACCCTAACATCACTGGAGCCTACCTGGAAGCAAGTTGGAAGATCGACGTTGTCTGTAAGTATAGTAACTCTCTAACTTTGTTTCCTTTATTCATTGTCATATTTATCAAAACATTTAGAATAAAAATCATATTGCCAAATTCATTTAATGAAATTGTGTTACGAATTATCAAAGAACAAAGTTGTACTCGAAAAGAAACAAAGTAACACTCAAAATGATGAACGTTGATATTTGCTTTGTTTTCATTCCAACCTACGCGTACCATTTCGAGGGATAACAAAATAGTTCTTTTTTAACGGTAAGCCTCAGCAGAGGTGCAGATGACTCCTAGTCAAATAAAGACTTCAATATTATTCGAAGACTTCATTAATAACAAATACATATATTTTAGACATATTTCTTATCGTTTTAAAAATATTTTAACTTCGTACTGTCCTATTAATAAACTGTGTTCCGCATTTTACCGAGAACTTAGTAGCCATTCTATATTTCAGTGGTGGAAAATACCATTTTGTGCCTCAAGCCTGTATTTGGCTATCCTTAAAATATGCTTTTTGAGGTTTACCATATTCTCATTCTCAGCTCTACAATTATAGTTATCTCTGTAACCTCGTGAGAAGTTTACATGGTAGATGGTTCACTGTTATTTTGATTTAAACGTATTAGACGTATCGAACTGTCATCACTGGGGAAAATTATGTTTGTAGGTAAAAATATTTTCAAAGTAAAGATCAATTCTTTCTTTTGCCGCTCAGTATTTCGTCGATTAAGATACATCGATCTTAATGGACTTGATTTAGCAGAGTGGAAAGTAATCAAAACAACATTTGTAAATGTTGTTTTCAATAAAGTTATCGAAAGGAGAAGAAAAGATGCAGAGATGGTTAAATTTGAGAAAACTTCTTAGCATTCAATTGCAAACCTCGTATTTATTTTATTCGCAGAATATCTTTCTGTCATTTTAGCAACTCCTGCTCTGATCTAATAATTAAAAATTGCAGTACCATTTAATAAATTATATCCATTTTACGTATTAAAATCCTCACTCAGGAAAGAACAGTGATATGTAATTAATTCATGAAAAATTGGTTTCCAGTGGCGTCATGTTTATTATAATTAATATAATTTCTCGATGAATATTCTCTTTTATGATAGAATTATATATGAAAATTCTCAATAATTATAAACTACATAAATATTATAAATAATTAAATCAGTTTCCCTAAAGACCGATTATTTCAAATTTTCTATTAATACTCGTAAAATAGAACAAATACTTCAAATTGGTAATATATTTTCAATGACAGATGTTTTGTTGAATGTAACTAAGTTATAAAAGCTCTAACGCTCTCTTCAAATAAAAAACAAGATTCACTTTTATTGTTATATTGACATTATTTACAAATAGTTTCTCCGCATGTGTCGAGTCGTACATTAACATACTTCTTAATATTCCAAAATTTCTCTTAAACAAGTTCATAATCAATTGAAAATTGTAAACATCTGTTCATCATTTTCGGGAATTCATTTTCCGTTTCCACTTCACTCATTAAGAAATCAATTTTTGAACGTGAAAAAATCCTCTCCGACGGAGAAACCTGTCATTTTCTTTGCTGACAGAAACTCACCCTTTTTCTTTCATAAAACAATATTTCCAGGAGAAGAAAGTGTTAACGTTTTCATCATTTCGTGCTTTACTCTGACGAATCTCCTCGGCAGCCGCCTCCCAGAGGAGTCTCCCCCTCCTCCGCTTTTAGCTCTGCGACTGCGCTCATTTCGTAGAAAATCATGGGGGAGAAAAGGAGTTCATTTTGAAACGGAAGAGTATGGATAAGGACGAGCTGAAAAAAGGTGATGGCGAAGAAGGAAAGAGGCGAAAAACATTTGAGACATCAGTAAGACATAGGTTGAGAGATGTGACAAACGCACGATAATTGATGATGCTTCCTGTGTCTCCTCAAGNAGTAAGACATAGGTTGAGAGATGTGACAAACGCACGATAATTGATGATGCTTCCTGTGTCTCCTCAAGAAAAATTGCACAAAGCTACAAAATGTTCAGGATGTAAGTAAAAAAAACAAGGGGAAAAGTGGAAGCACTGCTATAGACTATGTTAAAACGATTGACGTAGTTATTTCAGCGCAAAAAGTAGGGTAAATTATATGAAAGCACTTATATTTTAATAATTTACTTCAATAAAATATGTAATTGGATGGTTTTTACTATATTAATAATATATCTGTGACGTACATCATAAACTTTTTAACACAAAAAATGATTTTTTGTTACATTATTTATTTTCTCTCTTTAACGATTAAGATGAAAATATTATCTAGGTGATACCTTCATGATCATCAACGTGACCTAAAAGTCGATAGAAAATGCGCTCTAGCGTAATAGATATTTAAGAATTTGAAACTTACCTAGGAAAATGCAGTTTGAAATATTAATTCTTTGATGAGCTTATGTAGTTATAGTACATGCATTTTGATTCAAACTGCGCCAAAGTATGATAAACAACCTAAAGAATATTGTAGTGATTTGGTTACATATTGCAACATAGGGCAAGGAAGTGAACAATCTGTGTACTTGACGCTCTTTTTGACAATTGAGTGACATTTCTCGATTGTTGAGTTTCTATGAACCATTTCCTCAAACCTCAAAGTTTCATTTTAAAAAACCACGCCATTGAGTTGAAGAAATGGTATTAATTAATAAACGAGTCTTTTAAATCATCCTGGAATCCACGGAACAGTATGCTATATTTCCTCACCAGAACAACTTGAAATAACTTAGCATCACGTATCAAGTCAATCGAACAAGATGGACGATCGATACCCGCAGATCGAAACGCGGTCGACCTGTTACGTAACGAGCTGGCAAGCGGACCCTCACTACTGCAAGCATGCTTCCGACGAGCGACCGCCCTCAGTCTAACTCACTTGGACCGTCCAATCATCTCATCATTCCATGGTGCAGCTCTCATCCGGTTACTTCACCGACAACTTCTCCTCATGCTCGAACAAAAGACTATTGCTGGAATGTCATCAGCTGGCAATCGCTTATCTTGTTGGCCCCACAACAAGCAATCGGCCCGCGAGATAATTTCACGGTCAAACCGCCTCGTGCACATCTGCTAGCATCGTTTGACCGCGCATTGCAGGTCTATCAACATCAACTGCACGTCAACCTAAATCATCAAAACAACATCAACCCAACGCCGTCTAGGCAGAAACCCGTTGCATTTGGAGTATTACGTCATCCCATAGTCACCTCATCGCAGCACCATCATCTAAATATTCAGTTTTGTATTCCTCATTTTAATGCTTGCACTATTAAATTATTTTGTTGGCACTATTCTTGCTCAACTCCCATTTCAAACACCTTCATCACACCTCTGGCCCTTCGAATGCTCAACACCCGAATACACCGTAATTTTCCCATTAAATTCTGTACAAATACGTTCCAGTACAAATACTGAATTCCTGCTTTTTAAGAATTTAGATTATTATTTTGAATTAAACATTTTCGAATATTTAAGAATATATCACTTTCTTTTAATTGTATGTGGATTTATCAGCCTAAAAAGTTCTTACGTGAATTTAGGATTAATAGAAGAAAAGAAGCTACTCGTTAAAACATTACCGTAGAGAGAAAGAAAAAACTTTCTTCAATTGATCGCTAACCTAGAGAAAGGGGAAGAAGAATTGGTTCAGTTAAACGAGATCGTAGGTGTTTGGATCTAAAAATTACCTGGGCTCTAATGACATTGCTGTTGACGTACCCTTAAAGCCCCACAAAATAAATAAATAAATAAAAATTACCATTAACACACTTCTGTTAATGCCATTCCTGTACCAGTCCTGTAATCTCCGATGGACTGACTCCATGGGTGGCGGTACAGATGTTGCCTGGTTACTGTCACCAATTAGCCGGTTGAAGGAGTATAATGTCATTTCAGACATATTTCCAGAGATCCATGACCACATTATTGTAACAATGTATTATATCATTATAAAAAAAAGATATTTCTTCTAAAAATAGTCAAATTTTGTTATTGTTATAGAAAGATAAAGTATGTTTCCCTACAATAACAGCGTTATTTGTTTCAGCATCCTTGACTTAGTCGAGTTCTGATGCTTGAAGAAGTAGCTTCGTAAATTTGCGATTACTATAGTATTTAAGTAGTACTTCCTTTGAAATGGAGTGAACACAAAAGTCGTCGCGTAGGACTAAGTCAACCGTAAATTAGCTTTTACCTATCTTTGTAGGAAGTCTACGTAAGAGCATAAAAAGACCGCCGAAGGAGCTAATACGAAGACATTTGAGAAATTCAACATTATTTTGAGCAGTATCTTGAATAAATAGATGTTGAAGAAGATGAGAATGTTATGATTGGAAGTACAGAGTGTGAAGAGATCTGAGATCTTGAAAAATTCATTTATGAGAATTGCACTGGATAGATAGCTTTCAAAAACATTTTCATTTTATTTCGGTTTTCATAGGTTATTACGTTAATGATTTATGTTTGCTGCCATTTCTTTATCATTATTCACTTTACCCATATAATGTATTCACTTATGTATTACTGCCAATATGATTTCATTTTTAATCCACGAGTACTCACGTACCCGTATTAGGGGAAATGTCAATCATCTGTGAAGTTAAATAATTAAACACTGTTTTAGTTATATGTTTTAATTATTTCCATAACTATCTTTCAATAGCCTCTTAAAACTCAAGATTGCCCGAACACTTATAAAAAGCATTTAAGTGATTCGAGAGTAATCGAAAAAAACTTATTACACCTTTTTGTTCTANAAAATTATTACACCTTTTTGTTCTATGTTCCTTCATTGCTTCATTTTTGCAAAAGTTTTGGAAAAGGAAGATAATTACGTTTTGATGATATTTTCTCTTTTCGTAATTTTTTTTCTTTCCTGTCTTATAATACAAAAAGCACTAACTGCAGTTTTACAATCTAGTTTTCCTATTGAGTGTTGTTACTCTTTTTTTATTCGTGTAATTTATTAATTTTTGTATTACCCCAACAACAGTTTTCACTAATTTGACAAAAAGTGTATTCATTTTTAGCGAAAACCATTTTTATTTATTCACAAATTAGTCGTAGATTGTTCAGGGTNTCATTTATGAGAATTGCACTGGATAGATAGCTTTCAAAAACATTTTCATTTTATTTCGGTTTTCATAGGTTATTACGTTAATGATTTATGTTTGCTGCCATTTCTTTATCATTATTCACTTTACCCATATAATGTATTCACTTATGTATTACTGCCAATATGATTTCATTTTTAATCCACGAGTACTCACGTACCCGTATTAGGGGAAATGTCAATCATCTGTGAAGTTAAATAATTAAACACTGTTTTAGTTATATGTTTTAATTATTTCCATAACTATCTTTCAATAGCCTCTTAAAACTCAAGATTGCCCGAACACTTATAAAAAGCATTTAAGTGATTCGAGAGTAATCGAAAAAAACTTATTACACCTTTTTGTTCTAACCTCTCAAACACAACCTGGTAATTTACCCGGTACATAGAATTTATTATTAGACATTCTAGTATTCGGGACAATATTTAATTGTGTAAATTCAACTACCAAGTTATGAGAATTTAATTATTGGTCGTGAATTTCTGAGTAGTACGTCGTTACTTCTAATTTTACCCATCATTTTAATTGCCCTTTTATTTTTGTTTACCGTGAAATGTAATTATAATAAAATGCATATATTTCACAAAACGTATCTTATGTTTCACATCTAGTTCAGCGAATTGCATTTCAATGTAATTCAGGTCTTTTGCCTCGACCAAAATTTAAATTAACTTTATTATTTTATTTATATTATTCTGCTCTAATTCTAATGTCGAGCACCAAACAAAGATCTAACATTTCCTTCTTAAAGAAGTGCTTGTGATAGAATAAGAAAAATGATAATACATTTTGATTTCGATGTCAGAAATGAACAGATGCTAGGAAGCGAGGAATAGAAACGTGAGTGGAAGCACCTCAAGATAATAAGCGGGAAGACAATCGAGCAATTACTAGAACATTTCTGTCTTATTGACAGAAACGGAAAAGTCGACTGGAGACAAATACAGGGATTGAAGTGGATTGTGGACCAAGGCGGAGGAGCAGTGAGATCTCTAAGAGACTTGCACCATCTCACCCTAAGGCTGTACGCCGTAATGACGCATTCTAATGCGAAATTAATTCCTGTAGCTCCTGTGCACTCCTTCCAATTACTCCCTTCCTCACTTGCATTCTCGTTCCCCTTTCTCTCTCTCCTTCCCTCTCTATTCTCTTCAGTCCACTGCCCCTTATGAATGGTGATATTGCATCTGGTATCTGCAGCAGAGCCCTCTCGTGTTCCTTTGGTGCGTTTCAACTAATCCACGTTACGATCTTGCGGCGGGAGGACGCGTTAACACGTTAAACGTCGGACGTGTGATGGTAATCTGGTTTTACGGCTCAAACCTTTTGCGGAAGCAACTTCAGTTTAACCGACAAGAATTACTTCTCGAATCGCATCACATATATCGTTAAGGAATCGTTGAACTTTCCTTTACTCACTCAATGTCACGGGTACAGTCATTATCTGAACCATGAACCGGATAAGAGAGGAAGGATATCTTAAAAACTAGTCCCATTGATTATTTTGAGTGTGAAATATTTATTAATCGATGTCTGTAACAAGGATTTGAGGTTAATATCGAACCAAAATTAATTTCTCCAAATGTCCAAACATCCAACTAAAATCTCCAAATATTTTAATTATTAGACATTAAATTAAAATTTAGTTATAGTTATGACCTTTTCTATAAATCTCTTCTATAAAGTACTTGCAAGTATATATTTTATTGAACTTCCTCTTACCGAATTACTTCAGATTCCTGCAACACCTTCCACTGATCCTAATATAACATACTCTTCATGTCTGGTATTGGCTCGTGGCCAGTTCATGCGTGTTAATGTATTACTTATCTCGAAAAACATACAAAAAGATACCGTACTCATTGTTCTCGGTGTTTGAAACTTTTTTTCTGTACGTTTTCTAATATTCTGTAATATATTATAAGTATGTACAATATATGTAGTGTTGGAAAGAAGTTATAATTTAGTTATATGATATTTATATTGTCCTGTAACTCACAATATAAGCTAGCTACTTTGTTCAGAATATATACATTTTTTTAAAATTGAAAGCACCCATGATGCTCGCTTATTGAGTGAAAAAGCTTTTTGTTGATTAAATAATTACGACACAGAATATTAGTTTTTATTTACAATTTCTCTCTACACCTCACCTTATACATCATTCTAAATTATTTTTATACAACTTCCATTAGTATTTATCTACAATTATTTTAAAGTTCAACACATAACATAAGAGTCGTTTTTTTTTCTCTCGCCTGGAACTAATCAAATTTAATATTACGCATATGGGAAGTTATTAAGTTGCATTTTAAATTCGAGATTTTCGTAGTGTCACCAAAATTATTGCTCTCAATCTTTTCAAACAACTTTTGCTCATTTATGAATAATTGGAGAAATGTGTACTTAATCTGGATTATATCGGTTGTGTCTAATGATATCGGTAACTCAATTTAAGTTTAAATTAGTAGAGACACCATATTGCACATGTCATTTAAGTTTCTTTTTTCCTCTGATCCCAACCTATCACCTATTGTTTCTAATATTCACAGAACACTATCCTCAGTATTCTTCTACAATTACTCAATCTCACATTATCACTTTCAATTTCCATGTCCACGGACTCCAATGCCAATGATTTGCATTGTCTATTCCCAGTCTTCTGTATTCTTAGTTCCCCCCTACAACTTCAATTGCTTGACCTACTCCAACCCTATTCTCCGCTGCTTTCTCTTGTCTCTGCGTTGATGAGCACATTCCGCTTAGCAGAACATGGCACAACTGCTTTGTGAAAGGTAGTTGCAGTCATGATATTAGCCGCTTTCTGCAGCGGCTGCGGTGGCGAAACCGAGCGTTTGCTTGCCGCTTGTTATCTCGTGTGCGGTTGCCTGCGTGTGTGTCGCTGGATCCGAAAGCCAAGCGACGTATGCTCCGAATGCCTCGGTGTTGGGGGCTCGTTATGAGGTCTCCATCGACTTGGATTCGCGTTGCGGGATATCTACTACCAGAGTAAACGCATTCAACAGAACGAAATGCTTGCTAGTTTTTTTATGATACTAATTGAATGTCTGATAGTACAACAGGATGAAATAATAGAACTAGAATATATGTAAGGATAGCACTGTTTGGGAATAAATTTTTAGTTGACATAAATACCATTTTTCAGTCGTTGTCTTTCTTTTAAACAGACCTGTATTTGAATTGGTCGTATGCTCATCATTCATCGTGCTTCATAAATGTTAACTATTGTCTACTTATTTTACAACTTTAAAATTTTTCACGTAGTCTTTTTATAGCTATCGAATCTTTAACGCCGACAAGTGTCTGTCGATATTATGCATGACCTACCAATCAACCAATAAACATATCTCAATTACACTCACCTTACGGTCTTTTAATGATCTCTGGGCGACTCAATAATAACCTTGATTGCCAGCAGTAGATTTTTTACTTATATCACATATACAATACAGCAACCAAGTCTTTCATATAGATTTTTACGCTTTTCATTTCCATATAACCATGTGAATTAAAACGATTTACAAGAAAAGTCCTGAAACATTTGTAGTATTTGATTTTTTGTGTTACAGACACTTCCTTGACATATTTAAAAGTGTAGATATAACAAGAATGTTTGAATTAATTCTCTGTTATGAATCGTCAATCATTAATAAATAGTTCATTTCTATATAAATCGTACACGCTTATCTACTATATATGCTACTTTTGTAAGTGTGTAGTAATTATAAAATTTTCAACCAAGTTTTTAATAACTCACAACTTCCGAGTACTTACTCGTGGAGGAGTGTTTGCAATGTCAACAGCCAGGTGAAAATTGCGACGGACCGGTACTCGAACCCGGGACTTTCTGCTCTGGCTGCAGGTGTGCTATCCACTGCACCACCCGCCTCGACTTCCATGTCCGTACGCAACCTCCACATGGCCTAGTTTTTAATGTTTGTGTTTTTACCCGTCCGGTGGAAAGTATTGAATAATTCTCTCATATTGCGTATTTTTTCTACAAATATTTTGGAGACACCTTATCATTCCTTTAAAAAATATTTAATATTCTGAGCTCAAAATTTTCAAAATTATTTATATCACCCACTATTAGAGTTGCTGCAATAAAAGAACTGTGTTCGACGTATTGAATATCGTCGATTTAAATCCATGAATACCTGAATTGTCATTACGTTTCCCACTGGTGTAAACATTATTTACGAGATCGGATCTACCATTCATTTGTAGGGATCAGTCGATAAGACTATCGTTTCCATCGTGATTAACCATTTGATGAGTATTGCTCATAGGTACGCGTCCATTGTGCGCCGGTCGTGACAATACGCTTGTCTGTTGGTGAACTGCTACGCTTGGCCAGGAATTTGCTTTGAAACTATTCAGATTTTATTGCCATTTAGAAAACACTAGTGACCAATATGGATTAATAATTTACACTATATTTCGATTCTGCTGTTATTTTAAATTAATTATTCGTTTCTTTCACAGATCCACCCATAGTTTCTCTCAGACTGGGGTCTACACTCAACCCTGATGATATCAAAGAAGGAGATGACGTTTACTTTGAATGTCATGTCAAAGCGAATCCTGTATGGAAGAAACTACGATGGCTACACAACGTGAGTATATTGTTCCTTTTTCTCTTAACTTAAGTATATGTATAATGTACTGTATGAACCACCATTTTTTGCAATGGCTATTGGTCAAAAGTACTTATGACCTTCTTGATACAACGTTCATCATTACAAGACTCCCAATTGTGTATAATATATCTCTTATTCTAGCTCTCATCTTCTATTCCATTCTAGTACTTTTCTTAATTTCTCTTTTAATCTGGCCTACTTGCACCACATATTCCACAAATTTATCAAAACGTCTTTATCAGTTGTTCTTTGTCTGTAACATTGTTTATTACTTTCTAATACACGTAGTATATAGAAAGTGTTGTAATCGTGAAAAAATTCGAAAACGAGATTTTTGCCGAAATATCCGTTTTGGAGACCCCTGATTCCGAAAAAGTTTTTGGATGGATATCCGTCCGGTCCGTTCGTCTGTCTTTCCGTCTGTCCATCTGTCCGTCCGTCTGTGCGCAGCACTCCTGACCGAACGGAAAAATATTTTGTTCTCATTTTTCGTATTTAGGGTAGAATTTACTTTTGACATATGCACATGCTTTCAATTTTCGTTTTACTTGAACACAAAGGTCACTTCAAATGAAGGTCAAAGTACATTTTTGAATATTTTTCAAAAACTGGTCCAATGATTTTGCTTAAATTTTCTCTA
>NNCF01126155.1:551759-562568 GCA_002313205.1 Laupala kohalensis | reverse complement strand
ATTGCAACACCACTTAATGAACTGCGCTAGCTAGCTTGCTCAAAAATTTTGAAGTAGGTTCATGCCCATAATTTAGGTGAAGGACGACACACAGGGTTCCTTTATAGGAAAACGCTTTATTTAAAATAAGATTGGTTCAATTATTTATTAAAAACACACATACATGTCGAAATTTCAATAAAGCATGCTCAGTTCCCATCCAAAATCATGGGAATCCCCATTTACAAAAACACAGCAAAAACACCTCTTCTCTTCGTTACACTAGGTACTTAATCGTACCTTAATTAAATTGCTAACATGTTATTATGACAAATTAATTATTGTTACGCACCTCTTCTTAGCCCCTCTTAATTTATTTATAACAATAATCAAAAGAAAAGTCCTGGGCTAGGGCCTCAAATCCATAAAAACGGAGCACTCTTTCTTCTACACCGCACTTTGTACACAAAAATTTGTTGGTGGCAACCAACACATAGCACCTCATTCAAGAAGAACCGATCATCAAACAGTAGTGGAAGTATTTCAGCGCCCTTCTCATCCAGAACCAGAGTCCCTTCACAACAACGCGTGTCGCTGCGTGTGCCGCCGCAAAAGCTAATAACCCCGGTACCATGTCCTCGGTGGTTTCAGCGTGGCGCCGTTGCGTTGTCTCGTACTGAAAGTTCATCTTTTCCGCACTGAATTTACAATAGCGCGAATCCGGTTTGCGAATCACCTTGCGACCTAACTATTTCTTCTGTGTTGACAACAACTATCACTCACGAATTCTAATTAGCGCGAATAATTAGTCGACCAAGTGCTTTAATTTGTAACGTTTAATGATGTTCATGAGATAGCCAAGTGGTTGTCACACCACTGACAAAAGTTCAAAGTCGAGAATATTCATTGAAACTTAGCTAAGTGCTCACTCAAAAATTAGTACAAAGTGATGTATGACGAAATAATCTAATTGACGCGATAGTACCGCAAAATATTCTCGAATCTTCACTCCTTAATATCAAAATCCATTCGAATCAATCATCAATCGTCTTACGAAAAAATCTGTCTCCAAAAATCTCTTCTGCTCGTCTCTTTTGTAACATTGTCTCCTCCGTGAAACTTCCTCACGTGATCATTTACAAAAGTCACATGATTTTTGACACCCAATTAAATTTGACTGACACTTCACGCGGAGCCGTCCTCATTGGTTATTTTTACGAAAAGCTTTTCTGTTCTCAGCCAATAAACATCCTGGTTTTTATTTTACTTTCCAGTTTCTTCACGCTCCGAATTTTTTCCACGCATCCCCTCGTTGATTTTAAACCGACACACTTTCCCTTTAATAACAATGAACTACTTGAATTTTGACCGCTTTTGAAAACTTTTACGCCGAACGTTTCTTGAAAGTCTCCCATTTCTCTAGAGTATCAACCCGTCTCGAAGCTTGCTACCACGCGCACCTCAGTTTTATGGCTCTAGCCTGCACGTGCAGCTTGTCATGGTTTGTTCACTCCCAAAAAGACTCCCTCCATATTTCTAGTATTTTTCCTCTGTCCCTCTTAGAATGACTGCGTACTCAGCTCCATGCATTTCACTAGTATCGGACCTCCCTTGTTCTGAAGATGCTGAGACCCGTTTCTGTATAAAGCTTCTACGCCACTCGTCACTTTTCAAACATTTTGTAGCTTCCTCCTCTGCTTCTCGCAAACGTAAGTGCGTAGTGAGCCATCTTCCTTTCATTTTGGCAGATTTATAAATTTTTTGAAGTTCAACCGTCTGCGCAGGAACCCCTCGCGTTTTCTCTTTTCAAAAATATACTTGACTGAAGGTCGTGGTAAAATACCGTTGCTTATGGGTCTTTCTATCTATCAATTAACTCAATAATTTTAACTAATTGTGAGAAATTAGCTATTTCTTACAAAATATATATAGAACAACTTTTTCAGAATCAGGGGTCTCCAAAATGGATATTTCCGCAAAAATTTCGTTTTCGATTTTTTCACTATTACAATCCTTTTTATATACTACGTATATGAGAAAGTAATGAAGTAAAATAAACTAAGTTTTTTGGCCGGTGTTGGAGTTATTTTAAAAATAACTTTTTTTTGAATCGGGTACCACCAAATCAGATATTTTTGACAAAATTACGTGATCGACTTTTTTCGGTTCTTCATACTCCGTATACGACAAAACAAATGAACTATAACATTTTCGTCGGGCTAGAAGCCAATAATTCAGCTTCTTAGTGTCTTTTATTAGATACTGGAAAGTTAAATAAATATTCAGAATATTAATTTACTTTACCTCTGCTTAAATAATATTCAAGGTTCTTGAAATAGTAATCAATGTAGCAAATAGCCTGAATGTAGCAAATATAAATTATTTTACTGCGTCTTTACCAAACTTTCAAGCGAAATACCGCTAATGCGAATGTAATGCATACTAATTCTACTTTACGTACAGAAAATTTAAGCAAAATAATTGGAGCCGTTTTTTTAGAAACATTGAAAAGTGTTCTTTGATCTTCATGTGAAGTATCCTTTTTTTAAGTAAACAAAAAATCATAGCACGTGCATCGACAACAAGTAAAATCTATCGAAAATACGAAATGTGAATTAAATGGATTCATCCATTTACTCAGAATCTTTGCGCACAGACGCCAGACAGACAGACGTCATGCCAAAAACTTCTTTTAAGGAATCAGGGGTCTCCAAAACGGATATTTCCGCAAAAATCTCGTTTCCGATTTTTTTTCACGATTATTATACTTTCTATATGCTACGTATATGAGAAAATAAAACCACTTTTTTGAATCAGGGATAATCAAATCGCATATTTCCGTCGAAATCTCGTTTTCGATTTTTTTTTTCACGATTACAAAATATTATATATACTTCATATATGAGAACGTAAAAATAACAGCAATTGAAGAAGATTAATTGAAATAAATTCACAGTCTTCAAATTGAGACATCCCTACACCAGACGGGTCAACAACGCCATACCGACGCCAAAAAAAAATGAAAACGAATTGAAGTTTTTAACATGCTTCTTGTCCTGAATTACCCGATGTAGAAATAGATTACGTATTGGCTAGTTGATATTTTGTTTTTGTTTTCTTTTTACCGTTAATACTTCTTTAAACTTTATTTCTCTCTACTGAATTTTTTTATACCTCACTATTTAATTTGCTGGACTAGCATTGTCTTCTGCTTATATACTATTCGCTGGTTAAGGGTTATTTAAGATTTCAATTCTTGATTGGTTCCTTTCTCAATTCTTTTTCATATATCTGGAGTTGAATGGACAAAAATATAGATTTGGATTTTAAGTATTTCTACGTCCTTTCCTGTTAAGTATTCGGNGTTAAGGGTTATTTAAGATTTCAATTCTTGATTGGTTCCTTTCTCAATTCTTTTTCATATATCTGGAGTTGAATGGACAAAAATATAGCCTGTGTTAGATTTGGATTTTAAGTATTTCTACGTCCTTTCCTGTTAAGTATTCGGAAAAAAATAATAACGTTTTGCTGTCTCTTTCGAAAAAACTTTTCTGCGATATATTGCCGCTAACGACTTGTTACTTAAAATTTGAGGGGAAAATGATATTAAAAAAATGAAAGCAATGACAATCGTGAAATATTGTCTGTGAGAACTTTTGATCTAAATCACTGTGTAATTTTCATCACCATGCATTTGGTGGCGCCAAATACAAAAAGCGAGAAATAAGCTTTCCCAGTCATATATTATGGTTTTGAAATAACCTCAAGTTAACTAACCCTAAGGAGCTGTCTGAATATTGTAGTCGAAGCTGATTTTTAAATTCGAGGTCTCCATGGTTATGAATATAATGATACATCCGAGAACAATAATGATATTAACATTCTTGACCTCTTAATGTTGAATACGTTAATGAGTATATCAATCAATGACGCATAATCGAATTAAACATCTCGTTTATACTCATTTAATATTTACTTACAATATTTGTATAAAATATATATTATATGTTTATATTTTCAGTTTTACTGACATCCATCAACCAAAAACAAATCACTACTCGAACTAATATTTCGGCGTCACTGTGATAGCGAATACAAAAAATAAATTCTGCAACCTTGGTAGTGAGAGTTGAAAATATTAAATAAAAAGATCCCTCCAATCACCCCCACTCCATTAACGTTGGCTGTGTACCAGCCTCGGTATTTCCTCAGCCCTTGCCTCCTTCAATACCCGCCTACGCTTTCCCTTTCCTTTCACCGTCCCGAGTCACCGCTTCCGTGGCGACTCCTTTCATAATTAGGTGGAGCACGGCAGCATGCCAGCGGCGGCGTCTTCCTGCCCCGCTGTAAATAAGCAACTCGCTAAATCACGTTGCCCTGTCGAGACGAATCACCCCATTTGCATACATCATTTATACTCTTTAACTCCCTGCGACGACCCCACTTCTGAGTTAGAGGCTCCACTTGCTGCCAGTGCTTAGCGTTCTGGCTGATCTCCAGTTGCTTCTCCCGGGTGTTTGCTTGAATTGCCACCCTCTTGAGATCCGGGAAAGCTTACTTCCGATACCCAAAAGCCCATTCAATCATTCTGAGAAGTTAATATTATAATTCTGTTTTCAACACTAGTAGTCGATTTTTAAAATTATATAGTACTTTATCACAGTTCCATATTTTAGAAAGAAAATAAACGTATCAGACATGGTCTAGGAAACGAACATTTGCTACTCAAATTAGAAAATGGACATTTTTCAAATAATGAAATGATCCAATAAAGCGATCTTTTCGTATAAATTAATGACAAGAAAAGCTATTTTTCGTGTAAGGATATAGATAAGACAGGTGGAGTTTGGATGCTTAACCTATTATTAAAAGTGGGAAGAAACTACACCTTTATCAAAGAAAAATTGAAAGAGAACTTTTTAATCGATAGTTTTCAGTCAACTTGATGATCGTGAGACATTTTTAAGACATTTCTTTTTCAAACTTCTTATCATCAGATCTCATTCCTTCCCCTCGCACGCTTCTTTCAACCATATTTCTTCTTCACCGTCGTTTAGAATTCCTTTTGAGACGTAGGCGTCATCCAACATGGTTTGCCTCAACAACCACGCCTCCTTCCCACATCCATATGCATACACCTCCCCTTTCACCCACTCACGTCCGCGCTGTCGCCGCGTTCTGCCGTCAGGTAGGGCTCTGGTCGCCAAGTAAACATATGCACCCTCGAGCGCGGGGTGACGACGGAGGATGCGGCCCAAGCGAGGCGCTCCGCACCCCCGCTAGAGGAATAAAAAGGAAGATCGTGTGTGTGTGTGGGGGGGGGGGATGAAGAAGGATGTCGAGTCCCAGTACGTCTCTTGGCGTCGTCACCGCAGAGAAGGGTGCTTCGCGAACATCCTTCCCTTTCGTGTTTGCGATCAACCACCAGGTTACCCCGAATCGAGATCTATGGACTTCGACACCCCTCGCGAGAAGGGTGCAATGCTAATTCTTTTAGTATGAAAATTCCACCCGTCTGTTTCTTGTGTAGGTCGAATGAAACCGGATTTTCTTGCAAGGAGAGAAGGTTGCGAAAAAACAGAAAAAGGGAAGACGAAGTTGAATTGAGTGGGAAGAGAGTAATTAGATAAGGTATAAAGATAGTAAAAATATTGAATTGAATATAATTGGTCGAAGTATAAACTCTTCATCTAACGCAGCACTTCAGTATAACTCACAAAAAAGTAGCATTTTCAATTAAATTGTATGATAATAATACATCATTTGGTATATGTCACTCATCTATTCAGTGGTTAACAAAATGATATTAATAGAAATTATTGCAATTCGTTCAGTGAGCAGATCAGCAATTTACCTTTAAGGTTGTCAAGTTTAAGATAAAGATTCATTAAAACAGATTTATTTTTAAACTTTTATTTCAGGAATACATAAAATGTACAATATATTTAACCACTTCATTTTCTCATAATTAGGTAGGGAGAACAGTTCAATAGCAACGGACACCTACAAAGATACTGTCAGACGATATGCTCCACTTCACCATTAGTAAAATCATTGGTACAGTTTTGGCAGATGACACGATTCTCACTAGAATCAAAAAGGATTCTAAGCAAAAGGGCTTTTATTTGAGTGCCTTTCTCGTCGTATTTCAGGTTAGAGTAGTCCACGGAGTAATGAGTGTCTCTACTTAGCGACCGTGGGATATTACACCGTGGGAAATCCTAACGGTACTGATTACTACTCTCACAGTGAGAGTATTTACGCGTGTAATGTTTCTCTCTTTGTATGTAATCAAAAAATTCTAATATGTGCCTATGGGACCCACGACTGTTAGATCTCTGCAATTTCTTTGACTCAACCTAAAAGTAATGAGCCAGCATCATACTCTGGTCCCGAGATAGGCCCAGTACTCATTTTACAACCGACTGAATAGTCCTGGGAGGTATTCTGGATTTTGTAGCTTCAGTGTCCGCGGTCTCACGGGGATTTAAAACCCGGCAGTCTGGCCAATATCTGAGCTCTGTACCCATTGAATCCAGTAAACAATATATCGTTTAAAAGTTTGCATATTTTAGCACATATGGGGCAGTAAAAATTGATAAAAACACTTGATTGTCCCGGAAGAGAGCAGATCTCCCGGGGTCCCAGGAGTAATTTGCCTTAAATGAGTACTAAGCATGTACTGAGTGCAGAAAAACAAAACTATAAGATTTGGTGTTTATCTATCATTGAGTTTACACGCAGGCTCACAGACATAATACAGCGTCATATTGTGCGACTCTGGTTCGTCTTATCATACGATTCAAGCAAATTAAGAGATTTCTTATAAGATATCACATTTGCTTCTCTGTAAACTAAAATTACAATCGAGAAGTAATAATCGGACGTGTACAGAGATGATTGATCTGTATGACGTAATCGGTTGGACGTACGAAGAAGTAAGAAAAGAGAGAACGGAAGATCGTATCCATAAGCGAAAGAACTTTCTCAGCGACCCTCAGCGTATCGGTCGCAATCTGATCTCCTCAAGCCTCCCCTATCTGGTGGAATCGCCCCAATCCGAATATATCGTGTTTTTTACTTCACCCACGAGTACAAATCTTGTTGAAGGCTGTATAAGAGCTTGGGGTTTTCTGATATATGAAATATGAAGCCGACAGGATTGGAAGAAGTAAGGAACTTATGGTGTTGTGATATGCCAGAGATTTAGAAAAAGATAAATTTTCGTTCGGTGAAAATCGTAATAATGATGTTTACCGTAAAATTCACATAAATAGTTAAAGTTCAGGAACATCTCTCAATTTTCTAATCACGTTTAGAGGTTGAATTATTTACATTTTATTAACAGTGAATTTATTATATTATTTAACAACTTCTTATAGGTGAAAAAAATCTATTGGGAATGATATTAATGACAGATAAATATGTTAAATCATGGAAAGGCGAGTCAGCTCTCATTTATGGAGAAGCAATTCTTAAGCGAGTTTTCTTGATTCCACACGAATCCTTCGCGGAGAGTGGAATTTAGCAATTTCTTAGTCTCTGCACAGGGACTCAATTATAACTCCAGCATCTCTCTCAGGCATGTTTGACACATCGATACTCTTTTTAAAGCAAACTTCTAGATTATTCGGAACGTTAACACATGAGTGATTTCAGAGCCGCAATACTATATAGATCTTGACCATCCAGACATCTATCCAAAATTCTTTAGAAACATTTGTGATAGAGCTTTTCTTAAAATAATTCGTTATAAAATATTACTTGGACATAACAAAGAAATCTAATAGGAAAAATGACAGTATTCTTTATCAGTCACGAGTACGTTGTCAGGTAATTTTTTTTTTCTCAGATAAAAGAATATGGTGGCGATGTCATTTCTAAAACGTCGACCGGAAGAGAGTTTCGGGAAAGGTTCACAGAAGAGAATAAGAATGGAAAAACAATGATGGTCATTACGTGTGACCACCTTTTCGGAGAATCACCGCGTAGGGTTTTCCCATTTCCAGTTGCCCGTCGCAAGCTGCGTCAATAGTGGCACTAGAATAATCTGGAAATCGAGGGGATGTTCATGTAGGCCAGGACCGTTCACATTGACCGATCCGGAGCAAGTGACTCCGAGAAGCGGATGGGCAATCAGCTGGAGCGGCTGAAAGAGAAGCGCTGCGAAGTGGTCACAGTGGCTCGAGCGATATAACGGAAGAAGCATTGTTCTGAAAGTAAATCCTCTTTGCATCATCTTGTGTATAGAGGGGGATGAGCCGATTTCTTGGTGTGCCGCGTAGTATTAAACCACGCAATGGTTAATTTAGTCCGACATTATAAGGCAAACCATTTAGAGTATTAGAAGTACAAAAATTCAGAACGCAGAGCTGTAATACTTGACTTAAAAACTAATTTACACAAAGAAGTTACATTTATTAATACTTATGTCATTAGTAACGAAATATCAGAAATATAAATTTATATATCAATACAATAATCATGTGATAATTAAACATACAAGCATGTGAGATATTTGAGAGTGGGGATAAATATTTCTTGATATTTTAGTGGAGAGCACAAAAGTGCTCCTGTATTAAATTTAAGTTATTGCTTATTAACACCATGGAATGTTTTTGATTTTTGTTCAATTCTATTTTTCGCTGACGAATATATGTAAAACTAGATCTAGAAATTCTTTATCCGATTTTAATTTAAAATGTGTTTTGAGACTAAATGCACTAAGCACCGAAACCTAAAACCTAGTAAGAGAAAAATTGAAAAAATGTAGAACAACACCTAAAATATATAGCACTTAGTTCTTCTGATAAACTTTTTAAATTTCTCTTACCATAAATGCCAATTTTTTTATAAGATACCAGTTGTAAGAAATTCTCTTCAGTTATTTGTGAATTGATGATTCTTATTTGTATTTCTTTCATTTATAAATTACTTGAGTTAGAGATTTTTTACATATGTGAAAATATTTAGTTATTACATTGGAAATATATTATTCGTCTATAAAAGGTCGTAAGTCTTGTATTGTTTATTTAATTAGGTTACGTAATGGATTTTTTTTGTGGGGCTTTAAGGGCTCGTCAACAACAAGGTCATTAGAGCCCAACATAATGGATGTTAAACGCAGTAGAATATTTAGTTTTATTCACTTCAATAAAACTAATGATACCGAGTGTCCAGATCCCGTCACTAATTGAATAACAAATCAAGAAATTCGTCTCACGGTGTGACGTGAGACCCGTATTCTGCAAACAGTGCTCTCGCGCTCTGGACTGCGAATCGGAGCAAATCTTTGCGGCTCTATAGAGCGCTAGCGTGAATGGCCTTGATGTGGGCGAACGCACGGAAAAGCGTAATTAGTTCGCATAACTTACAGAAATAGAAGTATCAGAATATACGAGCGCGTATTATTAAGCACTCATATATATTCTCAAGATGTTTCCATTTTTATATTAATATTACTTTCTCTAAGAAAATTTCCTTATGTGAGAAGAATATTTCAAATTGAATATATTCGTGTCCGTACTTACCAAAAGTTATGTAAAATGTAAAGCAGAGCGTGCATTCACTGAGTACGTGCACTATCACTGTGTATCACTTGCAACAAATACAAACACGTTTCTTAATCATCTAATATTTCCATTCCCTTGATTGTACGTCGTTACATTTGTAACATGTTCATTTCAAACATAATTTATAATATCATATTCCATTTGTGAGAGTAGCGAAAAGAAACGACCGACCACATCAATAGACGAAACCGACCTTCTACACCCCCAACTCCATCTGACACCGTCTCCCTCGTGCATTCCTGCCACATCGCAACACCTGCTTCTGCACAACTCCTCTCTGAAGCGCAGTGAGCGCCGCCGTGGCGTCAGCGGCTGCGCGCGACAAAGCCGCGTGTAATCTGCAGCTGCTTTGTCGGTGCACAATATGTCGTAAAGCCGTGCAGTGGCCAGGCGGGTCCCAGAGTGGAGGGCGTGCGGCGGAACGGTCGGGAGGTTGTGAGGGGTTGGGGTAACGTCCGATAGCTTTCACGGGTCACGACTGCAGGAGGACCCGCGAGGAGAGTGCAATGGTGATGCGATGACGTAGCCCGTGGCGGCGGCGGAGCTTCTGTTTGGGTTGGCGGTTTTGATGCGAGAGGCGGCGGCGGCGGTGGTGGTGACGGAACTCATTCACCGTGATGGAGGAGCTGACGTTAGTCGTGGATGCGGGGAGAGATTAGTAATGGAGGAGACACGGAACAACGAAGTGTAGAGATGATGTGGGTAGTGAAAAGAACTATACTGCATGAAAGGGGTTGCCGGTGACTGCGCTAGTGGTTGCGGTGGTGCTATTTACGGTGGCGATTCGAGTGTTGGTTGGTGACGATGTTGAAGGTTGCGTCGGTTTCAGTGGCGGAGATCGCTGCGACAGCGGTGGCTGTGTCGGCGGGAACGCGGGCGACGCATCTCCAGTTTTTATCTTTTAATTAATCTCGGCGCGCGAAGGGAGTTCGGTGGCGACAGAGGCGGAAGAGCGTGTAGCGGCGTGCGAGGATGTATTGGCACAAGAGGCAACCGACACGAGACACACAAACGTCGTCGGTGTAGAGGGTATAGAAATGTGGAGGATGCTCCTCAACTATTGTAACTGCCGCGAAGTGCTCCGAACACACTCCATCTGTTGAGCAGGTCCCCAATTACTATGAGGTCGTGCTGGAAGGATAGTGAAAGAAAAGAACGGAGATAACATTTCTTATAATGGAAAGATGTTGTGACGGTTTATTTTGAATTTTCAAATTTGACTAACAATTAAATATATTTTTTTACAAAAATAATTTAT
>NNCF01126155.1:537671-551459 GCA_002313205.1 Laupala kohalensis | reverse complement strand
TTAGTTAGTTTAGTATCGAGTCGGAAGATGTATATAAATATGAAGAGAAAAAAATTCACGAAAATATTTTAGTTCTAAATTGGTTGCCATTTCTATTCATATACTTTACTCTCTGTTAATTATGTTATGTTCAATGAAAAAATATAGAAACTTCTGCGAAGTATATTTAATTTTTGCTAATATAAAATATAAATGCCTAACTTCTCATATTTTAAACCATAACAACGAGTCCTCACTTTGACAAGGTAAAGTATAGTTTCTACCGCTAAAACTCATTGTAACAAAATCCACCTACCATATTTTGAATTTTTCCAAAACGAAAAACACTTTTCTTTTGCACTAAATTATTAATAGTTTATTAGAGGAAATTTGCGTCATTGTGCCACCAACGCAAATAATCTTGCCATCATAGTACGTATGTATTTCTCGTTTCGGCCAACTTGAGACCACAGTTATAAGTGCCAGTTAGACCTAATTTTACGTAAGTTTACACACCAGACACCTCATGAAACATTTTGGGGGGAACAGAGTGTAGATGGAATCTAGGTTTCCGTAACCTAGTATTACAACTGCGGTAGTGAGCTACGTAGAGTAAACTTTTCAATCATCACAGCTATATAAACTGAGACATAGAAACGAAAAGATATAGATTTTTCCCTGCCAGTAATGGAACCGCGGATGTCATCGTGGCAAGCAAGAGCGCTGGCCTTGAGCTATCGAAGTGACTCATAATGTTAGAGCATTATAACCATTATATTATTATTATTATTATTATTATTATACAATATGGCCTTTTCTGGAGACATATTTTGTATTACTCCAATTTTTGAATATATCACTAATGATCGAACAAACAGTACGAACCGCAGTTTTTGTCGTGAAAATTTCTCGAACTTGTAGAATTTTCATATTTACTGATACATTGGCCAATTTTATGACAATGTGAATGGTAGTCTTATTCAACATTAGTAAGATGATAGTCACTATTGTAAGAAAAAATTAATTATTCAATACAGTATCTGATTCACGCTTTCAACGAGGCAAGGAAATAAAAATGACCTTTTTATGCTTTATTTATAAGTGCAATAATTCTAAAATTATCCTCTTTATATACTTAATTATAGAACTTGTAACAGGAGGGTTTCTGAGATTGAATACTGGCTGACGAATCGCTTCAAATTTGTTTTCAGGTTTCCGTGACCCGAGATTTCAGTGGTAACCCCGATCCATGAATAGAAATACCGGATTTCTTATTGACCTTGTTTAATGTACTACTAATCTTATGTTCCCTTTTCTTTTCCTTTCAACAACAACTCTGAATACCTCTTAGAGTTCAAAATTCTGGTTAATTACTTTTAAAAAAGTCCTTTCTTTTCAAAGTCCTTCTCCACACTCTTGAAGTGATGACATTTTAGCTCAATAAAATAGTAAATCAGATTTTCCTATATTTGTTGTAATTGTAGTAACAATTAAGTTGGAAACCAAGGTATATTATGTAAGTAGTGGGGAAATTTTATATGTAAATATTTATGTTTTTTGTGCTGGGTTCTGGGTATTTTATGTTTTTATCACTATGAACAGGAAATATCATGACTTGATCAATAAAACGCTGTTGTTAACTCGCCTCAGTTTCTATTGTTTATTTTAATTAGAAACCTTCATATATATTGCAAACATCCGTAATTAGATTATAAAGATGCCCAGTGATNTTGATCAATAAAACGCTGTTGTTAACTCGCCTCAGTTTCTATTGTTTATTTTAATTAGAAACCTTCATATATATTGCAAACATCCGTAATTAGATTATAAAGATGCCCAGTGATGCTTATGTTGTAGTTATTAACTAGTGTGGAAGATGAGGGATGCCAGCTGAGGTGTATAGAAATATTTAATACGCCCTAAAGAATGTTATGATAAACACCTGAAACGTTGATGAGTTAAGATACGTTTTTATCAATAAAATCCTTAAATTTCATTATTATAAATGTTAATGGTTATCGACTCCATACAGTGTCTAGTTATTGTGTATGAATAGTTCGAAGATCAGACATGGTGATTTGAGCTATATTCAATAAATATTCTCTTCTATTCCCATCCTGGCCCGAGTTTTTCTACGGTTTTCCTTCTGGTAGAGGTGGGATTTTCATACACGTTCCCCATGCTCTTGTCTATTGAAATAATACATCTGAATTTCAAGTTATTTCAATAGTTATCTGGAATTTAGATTTATTAACAATAGTTTCCGAATAATCTATGTTTATAATAATACGTAATTGTGAAATAACATTTTTGTTTTTTATTACATACAAATTTGTTGGTATTCTGTTAATACTAACACGTACCAAACTACTTTTATTCCTACCTGAATAAAATGCTGAAATGTTAAATCCGCCTCTGCCTTGATCGGAATCGATGGAATTGTCCTTTGCTTGCTTCCGGAGAGTAAATCAGTTTTTCTCTCCACATAGTTATACGTAGTTTGTAACTGCTTTCTTGACAATATTTATTTATTTAAATTTATTTATTCTAATAATGCTGTCGTATAGTTAGAACATAATGAATGTAAACGTTTGGTCAATTTTGGAACCTATCGTTTCCCGCCAACTCCATCTCTGTGCCCTCTATGTCTTCACTACTCCCATTAGTTTCTCTTCTTCCTCCTTTCGAGTTGCAACGCTCTCATGTATTCTGTTGGTGAACGCGATGCGTGTGCTTGTGTCGCAGGGTGCGGTGCTGTCGCACAACATGTCTGCGCGCGTCATCCGCAGCAACCAGAGTCTCGTGCTGCAGAAGGTGACGCGCCAGAGCGCCGGACGCTATGTCTGCGTCGCCAGCAACGGCGAAGGGGAGACCTCCAGCAACGAACTCGAATTCAGGGTGAAATGTAAGCTGCTTTTCATTATACTCACACTTTCTTTTTCCAACTTTTTTATAATGTTTCTAAACAAATTATTTTATCACATAATTTTTATTTGGGCTTTAGGGCTCGCCAACATCAAGGGCATTAGAGCTCTTTATCACATAATAATCAAATCTGTACTTAAGCTTTTATTTTGCATACTTTCATATCTTCCTATCACTCTTTTCTGTTGTTCGATTTAAATTATTCACTCCTCTTTAACGTTATAACAAATGTGCAACTCTTCCCTCAAATTAAAACGTTTTATTTTTTGTCAATCCAATAATTTCTGGTTACCCCGGCTGGGTATGAAAGCGTTAATCCGGTAATTGTTATTTATGCTGTTAACACACCTTTTGGGCAGAAATTTATATTATCTCGCATCGTGTAAATCGACGATCTTATGCTCGGGCATCATATCATATAACCTAAACACACAAGAAATCAATGGACATACACGTAAAATATCTAATACTAAAACTCACTGCTGACTGAACACATGACATTAATTTAAAGATAAAGGATTCATGATTATGTACAACAAGGTTCAGTTAAATGTTATTGAATTCGTCAATGAAGGCAGGTTAAATTGATCATGAAAGATCATACTGTTCGTTAGATTATCACTGGCCAGTGAAAAGTTTTTGAGCTCATAGTTACGTTCATGTAGTGTTCGCCAATACTCAGTTGGCGTACAGCGACCCAGCCCGTTGGAAGATGCAGGAGGCAGCCAGTGTGTGGATCCATCAATAGTATTTAAAGTTTATATGATCACATTGTTTCCATGATCACAATAAAACCATATTCACGACAGTTCCACATGGACACATCACATGGTTGAAAGAAATGTATGGTTTTACCTTTCGCACAACACGTGAAATGTCTTGGTGACAATAGAGCTGTCTAGTTGCAGATTGACGTACTTAAACCTTTTAAATCTATTGATAGTATTAGATAATATTATTAGCTTTTGGTGGAAATACACCAGCAGTGGTAGCCTTCGCTCGTCGAAAGCCTGCTTGCAGCGGCTAGGGTCCGCGCGCCAGCTGTGACGTCTCAGGTCGACCGAGTATCGACTTTCGGGTATCGATCGTCCATCTTGTTCGATTGATTTGAAGTTATTAGAAGTTGTACATATTTCTTCCGTGTACCCTACACGTGGAGAAGATATGTGATAACTTTCGGTCAGGTGAACCCGGGACCCCTGCATCTATCGCAGGGGTGTTAACCACTACATCACCCGATTGCGTACCACAAGTGAACACCATTTCCACCCAGACCTGAACCCCGGAAGACTTGAGACACATCATCATTCAGAAGATAAGTGTACCTTTCATCTGACCGAAAGTTATCACATATCTTCTTCGCGTGTAGGGTACACGGAAGAAATATTTACATGACGAACCTTAACACCTAGGTACGGGTGAAACCTGAAATAAAGTGCCCACAGCATTGTGTGCCGCCTGGTTCACTCATCTCCTGTATGGGGATGTGTCTCAGATCTTCCGGGGTTTAGGTCTGGGTGGAAATGGTGAACTGCTGTGGAAGGCGAACGGGTGATGTAGTGGTTAACACCCCTGCGATAGNGAGTCCCGGGTTCGAGTCCCGACTCGTCGCCATTTTCACCTGACCGAAAGTTATCACTTATTTGAAGTTGTTCTGTCGAAGAAACAGAATAAAGTTGCGTGGATTTCATGATGATTTAAAAGACTCGTTCATCAATACAATTTCCTTAACTCAAGAGCGTGATTTTTTAATGTACCTATGAGGTTTCAGAAAATAATTCACAGAAACTCAACAATGGAGAGATGTCACTCATTTACACAAAGGGCGTTGAGTTCATGGATTGTAACAAAATCGCAATATATGTTATACTTAAGAACAACATTACCGTTTCCAGAAACCTGTCAGAAATCTCTTACATTCATTAATTCAGTATATATTTTCTCTTCTATCATTAAATGCAAATTCATTCTAATTTTATTAGATAGAATCCATTTGAGATATTTTGACTCCAAACATTAATTTCCTCCCCAAATATTTAAAAGATATTATTAAATTGAACCTCTTCTCAAATACGCGGTTAAAAGCTACCTCCTGCACCAGTGTTTCTAAAATGTAAAAGAATTTATTGATTTTAATAAAAGTTAAATCCGTCTTTATCACGCCATTGCTGTAATACTTTCAAAATAACTTATAACAATTTAAGAACTATTTTATTGCATGCTTGTGTTGTGTCTTATGATACATATTAATTTAGTTTTATGTTTACTCAACCTTGGCACGGTTGTGTAAATTAATTCTGAAGCCCCATCCTGGCCGGGTTTTTCTCCGGTTTTCCTTCGAGGAGGGGCGGTGTCTATTGAAACAATAAATCTTGAATTTAGTGTGTTTTTAATACTTACGATTTATAAACACAATTTTCCGAGCAATCTATAGTTCGATAGCAATTCGTACTTGTGAAATACATTTCTTGTGTTAAATTAAAATTTATAGATATTCTATTAGTATTATAACACGTAGCCAACTTTTTATCTTATCTAGGATATTGCTAAAAATTTTCAATCTGCCTTATGGCCCTTGTTCAGAATCGTGGGAATAGTCTCTAGCTTGCTTTCAGAGAGTATATTAGTTTATTGTCGCGTGTGGTCATAATACATTGTTTTATATTTACATTTTTTTGTTTACGATACTACTAGAGCTGCAGTATTTCCGAATCTATCGTGCACTAACAAGATATGGACCAAAGTCTGCGGATTCGAAATCTGTCATGAAGCTTCCTACCTTCCGTTTCCATAGCTGGAGTGCAGCTCCGCGTTACTCTAAGAGCTCGTGGCAGGCGACCGATCGCGGAAGATAAATTGAAAGACGCGCGCCGTCACATGGTCGCCGGCTCCAAATCAAATCCTTTATTTAGAAATATTGCGGTCGCTGAATGGCGGCGCAGTGAAATATGATGGCAGGCGCCAGGCTCAGCGGAGAGAAGCGGGGTGGAACTGGACCAGCGTGGACCGAGGCGGGGAGTGAGAGGTACAAGGTGATGCCACCAGGAGCGCTGCTGTAGCGGGCTGGAGAGATTTATTCGCGAGAGAGGTCGAAGCGGCAGCGGCGTTGGCGTCATGAAGAAATAAATAAATGAACACTTCAGTCAGACTATACATCAATCAAATAAATATCGGAAACGGTAGAGTCGCGCGAATGCGGAGGCGCTAGGCGTTGGAGAGAGAAGTCGTTCTGAGGTTAGGAAATGGGAAAGTAACTGCGACTTAAGAGGAATTGAAAAAAGACAGGACGTGAACAAATAGAAGATAATGTGTAATTAATATTACAATTTCTTTGATGAAATCCTCCGTTTTATTATTTATTGATCTTATGTGTCAGTTGACTAACTAAATTTTTAAAAAACTTAGTATTGTTTCAATGAAGGTAACAAAGTCATAAGAAATCTATGAAAATTGTGCAAATTAACAAGAATTGAGGAAAATAAATTTAAATCAGAAATAAGATTTTAATTTTAAAACAAAATTTAAAACACTAAATAAATCTTGGGGGCATAAAACGTAATACTAAACATGTGAGTAAAAGTGAAAAAAATACAGAATATATGTGTTGACACCAACTTGCATATGTATATCACTTCTCACATAACCAGATTGTTAATTATAAAAGTGTAATTTCCAAAGTCTTCATGCAAATAAATAAAACGTTTTAAATATAAAATTTGTACTTACGACTAGGTAGCGTTGTTCACTTAAATATACAGTTAATGATTGACAGGGCATAACTTGTCATAAATTGCATTGAAATTTTCATCGTGAATTAGAGAATTATATAAAAAATAAATATCAGTGATGAATTATTCCTAGTTCATTTCCCTTCTTTTTATGATTACTGTAAGCGTACCATGAGTGGTTGAAAAATTACGATTAACTAAGCTTTTCTGAATTTTAAGCGTGTTTTAGATTATCTACAATGGGTTAAATATTACTGAACAGGAAGGGAAGGGAAAACACTGAAGGAAAATATTTCCTCGTAACTAACCTCAAATAGCTTCTGCATAGTCAAACAGAATCACTTTTTTTCCCCCTGAAGAGCTTCGCTAACCCTCCCCGACTATCGATTGCGCTCACAATGAAATCCCCTTTCCCAAAAGAACGTTCGACCATTGATGCGAAAAATACTACTCCACCGAAAAGTCTCGCCTCCGATTTTTCTTATCGGATAAATTTTAATTTATTAATGCATAAGAGTTTAAGTGGCTACCTCGAAGGTATGAGTGAGCTAACCTCGGTCGGTGAATCCAAACGTATCCAGGTTTTCCAATGCGAGGACGATGCATGAAACGTACAGAGAGAACATAATGGACGATACGTGAATGATACGTGAATGAGAATCTAAAGATAGCGAAACAGAGAAGAACTAACAATTCAATTGTGATGGCAACAATTTACTATTTATTGCCTTTTCTTTAACGACTATAAATATGTCAGAGTTCATATTCACAAAAGTTTTATCCCGTATGGAGTGAACTATAGTATAATATCAGTCTCTGAGCTATCTGGGCAGTATAGTGGTATACCATTACCAACTTTGTAGATGAGGTTCTCAATCGTATTTCCTGCGCAGTCAAGTCCTTTTAGAAACTCTGGTTGTAGGTTATTCTTCAATGATAACCTACGACCACACTTAAACAGAAAGCGCTTGGTATATAGAGAAGCCACAATTTCAGTACAGGCGTTGGAGACGCTTAGTTAAAGTAAGTGGTTGACCTATTTTCAGAGAAATTGTTGAGGTCGGTGTCTGAGATTTTTCTGTTTCGAACATACACACACCTCATGTCGTATGATTATGCGGCACGTCAAAAATTTCTTCAGCAACTCAGCAAATATAATTGTCGGAGAACGAAGTCACCCAAATAGAGTTTTAGCTCGCACTGCCAGTGGAAGACCGAGCATCTAAATTGGCAACGTGATTTTGCCTATAGAAGTGCCAACATTGATATGTTTCAATAATTGTAAGCTGAGATCAGTATACTAAAATAAATTATTCCAATAGTGCTCTCGGGTGTGAATAGTCAAACATCTGTAAAAGAGGTATCAAAAGGAGGAGAGACTACAATGGAAGCACATGAGTCAATAATCACATAACTCTGGTATCACTATTTCTCCAACACCAAGGTGTTCAATGGAGTTAAGAGAACATAGACGTTTCTGTGTCATATACGCTAGAGGATGAGTGGATGAACTTACAAGAGGACCGAGAAAGCACTCCGGAGAGCGCTAGCACTTCGAGATCTAAAGAACAATGGACAAGAGAATGAATGTGGAGATATTACTCGCAATCGAAGAACTGGGAATGCTATATGCTCCCGTCATGGTCCAAGAAAGAGACTGCATTCAACCTTGTCCCCAAGGATATGTCAGAACTGATTGAAGTCGAGAAAATAGTCTTGGAATCGTAACTTTCAGCATTCAAGAGTGAAAGACATCGACATTGTTTCTGTAGTTTATAATCTCTACTCACTAAATCTGAATTAGTTAAATAATGACTGTTTGAACCAGTAGAATTGAGATCACTGTGAAGCAATCACTGTTAACTGACAACTAGTATTTCGATGAGGTTGAACTCTAAGAAACTGTCATGGCGAATGTTCGTACCAGCAACTGACTCGCTCATTTCACCGTTTACTCCGTTCTAGAGATCTACACGTAAGGTTTTTACTCCGTTCCAGTGACAAAGTATTGAATGTGTTAGTTTTACAAATCGATCTCAGTATGCAAAAATTAATATTGCGTAAAATAATGCGATGGAGAAACAATAACAAATCAAACTAAGAGATGGAAGAGGGCAATAACTGAAAAATTATTAGAGGCTGGCAAGTGCATTGGAATATAGCAACAAAAGGAAGAAAGACGTACGAGTTTATACGGAATGTCAGGTAATAGTTTAACCCCGGATGTGCGGTGGCTGAGTTTATCACAAATCATGGAAATACAAGGGAATACCTGAAAAGATTCCACATTACTGATGACAGCATGTGTGTGTGTGCAGTGAGGGGGAAGAAACACAAGATCGTATATTTGGGAATGTCCCATCTATGGAGATGAACGTGCAAAATACACCCGACGAATCACCACAGAAGGAATGCCTGTAACGCTGAGGGAAGAAATGATAAGAAAAGAGAAGAGTTACTACATTTTCAAAGAGTATATCGATTAGAAGGTATGATGCGGACAATTGATGTTACAAAAGTAATACGAAAATATGTATCTGAATTAGTGAAAGATACAACTGACCTAACTATTGTCTGCATTGAAGTCAACTCTCTGTAGAGCTCTCTACTAGCGGGATAGGGAACTACTAGCCTTATATATTGAGACCGTGGATTGAATTGATTGATAATTCAATCACACGTTCTCAAAATATTTAATATAAAAGCATGGGTCAACATGGGAGCGAGCTGAAAAGGACCTGGATGGTCTGAAGTGTAGTGGCGGGTGCGACATCAAAGACTCTGTAGAAAGTTTTAGGAATACAAAAACTTAATAAAAAACTATTATTTGAAAAAATCAAAAGATGTGAAGCTCAGAACACATGTTCAGAGACAGACACGTTTGGACATGAATCGGAAGAATTGAAAGAAAGACGAGCGACGAAATGCATGAATTGGAAGAAAGACGAGCGACGAAATTCAATGCAAAAACGTAATAAAATATATTATTTGAAAAGATCAAAAGACGCAGAGACCAGAACACATGTTCCGAGACTGACAAGTTTGGACTTGAATCTTTATAAATATGAGCGTCGAAATTCAATACAAAAGGGAGCACCGAAAAAAAGAGCGGATATCAGGATATATTATTTCCCAAAGCAACGTGGGAGTACGTTTGCGACAAGCGCCAAAAAAAAAGGCTCACGGCACATGTCCCTTGGGACATGATTCCCAAAGCAAAGAATCTTTAGAAAGACGAGAGCGAAATTCTAAAAGTAGTAATAAAAATTAGAGTTCAAAAAGAGGGTACCGCGCCGCCTAGAAATAAAAAAAATAAAAGAGAGGATCTTAGAAGCATGCCGCCCAGCGCAAATGTGCAGAGTTAAAATAACAGAATGGCCGAGAGACCTTCGTCTAGAGGAAATAATCTTGGAAGTAGAGAGAGTGGGTACAACCAATGGGAAATCACAGGGGGGTGGAGCCAAGTCGTATGATTGGGAACAAGGAAATGCAACATATATCTTTTCGGAAACTTCCAATTAAAATTAAGAGGGGGAAAAGAACCTAGGGCTTGTAGTAGAAAGAAGCAATGATAAGAGGGGGAACGTCACCTGACGCGAAATGGTCTATAAAAAATAGGACACAGAAGCACTTTATGGAGATGGTGAGAAATTTTGAGATTGTTTATTTGTTCGATTCAGATGGTGAGAAATTTTTAAACTGTTTATTTGTTCGATGAGGAGGTGAGAAAAATTTAAGAGACTTTATTGTTGTTCGATCATAGACAGTGAAAAATTTGCAACAGTTTATTTGTTGGGTCAACCAGTGAAAAATTTGCGAGAGTATCTTTTTGTTAAGTGAGACGAAAGAAAACGTGTGATTGAAAAGGGCAAATGGGACTCGTCCAGTGCAAAAAGTTCGAACAAACGAGTGAAGGACTTGAACAGGTCAAGCAAATAACGTTTTAGGAGTTAATGAGCCGTCAAAGGTCACTTCAGCCAATTAGTAAGCCAGAGAAGGCATCGTCATTGCTCAGACAATAAAAAAAGAAGTTACACTGTGATCTGTCAGAAGACATGCGAAGCGCATTCATACAGTGAGCTAACGATAATATTAAATGTGGCAAAAGACGAAAACAAATTAATAAGAAGTGAGTCGGGAAACTCTAAAACGTGACAGACATAGAATGTGAATGGAATGGGAAAAATTGATTATACAGAAAAGAGAGAACGAACATTAGTGCGGCACGAGGAACCAGACTCTAAACCAGGAACACAAAATGGACCATGTCTTCATCCAGTCTGACATCACGAGACATCTTGGGTAGCGTGTAATAGTGTAGAGAGGATTTGTTAATGTTATTTTGGGCCTTGTAAACTACAAATTGTTATATAAAAGTCAGCAGGCCAAGTGCAACAATTGAAGTGTTTAATTGTGAGGAGAGGGCAATGGACAGAGGGGCCCACAATGAAGAAGATCTTGGTGAGTACATGTGAAAAGACGTTCCAAGAGCGCAGTAGGCGATATAATGTGTAGTATTGTGACTATTGACCAGTGTATTGTGTATTAAGTTAGAATCAGTATTAATAATAAAATGTTTTGTTTGTTGCTCGAACACCAGATTGCAGTGTTTTATTTGTAAGTGACTCCAATAGGAGTGAGTACTCGGTTCCCTCCCTTTAGAATTATTCATTTACGGTAATTATCATTTTAAAAAATTAAAAAAAATTGTTTATAACAATTAGAATTTTTTATTGTTATTTGTTGATAACAATCAGTAAACTCACAATATGCCGGGCCATAGCAAATGGTTTTGTAGTAAAAGAGTTATATTGACGAGTTAATTTCATTTGTATTTTGGACTGAAGGAATATTATTAACTTTCATTCGCGTATACGAGGTGTTTAACGAAAAGAACTTGAGATATTAACTCTCATTAAAACTGAAGTAAAATGTGACTTACGCCAGTTCGCTGTTAACGTACTAAAATACCTGTTATATTATTTTAAAACATTATAATAATGTATCTCGCCATTATTTAGAATATAGAAGAAAAAAGTTCTTCTTTTGTGATTATGTTATCCTACATGCACAATTCTCTCGTGTGTTTAATTGTGGCCTACTCTTTCACGCTGCATCGCCATAATGTTGTGTAGTGTTTTCGAATGTCTTTTCTTAACTCCACGAACGACTGAATGAGTATTGGGAGCGAAAAACCTATTTCTGCGCTCGATGCGTTAAATCAAATTATCACTTTGTTAAATCCACTCTCTTAGAGAAATAAAATCCAAGAGGATGTATAATAAAATTTACTCTGAAACGTGTAGCTGCCCCATGGCTTAGTGGTAAAGCCGGCACTGAGATAGTAAGTAAATAATATAATATTTAATTTTGGGCGCCTCGGCTATCTCATCTCAGGGTTCCACAATGACTACTGGGTTCGATTTTTTTACGAAGGAAAGGACCATGCAATGGTTCCACTTAAGGAAAACGCTAACAAATAAATCCATTAAATTTAATTACTGTTAAAACACTACAACACCCCAAATGTTGGTATCCCCANCATGTTGGTTTCCCCCAAAAGACAAAAACACAAATGGAAATCAAACATTCATATTACACTAACGCCAAAGTGACGTCATTCCCACCAAAAAGACACACTAAATTACACTGGCTTTAACCATAACATTTACTAATTAGCAATTTCATCTACTTTTCTCATACCAATAACAATTCACTGAATTTAACTCCAGTCCGATCTGGTCAACAATTAAACCTACTTTTCTTTCACACTAAGATCTTACATTGACTTTAATCCTAATCCAATTTAATTAACAATTTAATTGAACTTTCTCTTAATCATAACAATTCACTGAATTTACATGGCATAATTCTATCAACAAATGAGTTCAGTCTTGGCACTGATTTAGTCCAGAGTTCATGCTCTTTGTATCACTGATGCCAATTACTCTGTGACGCGCAAGCGCAATACGATGTTGGTTTAAACATTCGCCAACAATCGCACAATACCTCTCAAGATGAAAGACTAGGCAGGCCGTAAAGTAAAGCCCTCGCAGAAGTCAGCACGGCTCCAATTCTCAGGCACCTGCGAACGGCGTCGATCATCGGCGACTACCCCAAAAGTAGCCGTATTCGTCTTCTGTGTAATCGGCTCCCCCGAACACAGCGTCAGTATTTACAATGCCCGTTCGAATAACCACTCGAAAATAGTTTATGTGTGGTTGGGATCGAGGTTAGCTTATTTGCTCGTCCCGATGATCAAATCAAGATCAACAATTAAGTCTCGAACGCAAAATAAACATCTGACGAAACATGAGCTATAAAAAAACTCTGAGTAGTAATGAGCTATCTGAGCGACATCTGACACAAGTGAACGCAATCTGAAACACAAGTCTGAGTGATTTCCGAAGAACTACAATCAGACTGTGCGAGAAAAAATATCAGCGATCTCCGACGACTCATAAGTGAGCGTGCGAGAAAATACTTGAGTGAGCTATCTAAAACACATCAGTGAGACTGCGATCTGAAACAAGTGAGCGATCTCCGACGAACATAAGTGAGCTATCTGCGAAACATAAGTGACTATCTGCGAATCGTAAGTGAGTATCTGCGAAACATGAGTGAGTATCTGCGAAACGTAAGTGAGACTTAAATTTTGTTTGCCATTCCTTAAATGGGCTTTATCCCTACTCTTGCCTACTCTCCTTCCAAAAAATCTTCAAAATTTTGAATCCCACGTGATCGAAACTTGCAATGCCAAAACGATTCCCCCTTCTTACGCCTCAACTATGATTGGGAAATTTTTAAAGGGCTTCTAACGTTTTCTGGCAACGATTTTTCACTTTCAACGATTTTTTAAACAAGCTGTCTCTTGTTTCGACCTTTCGCACATCTGGGTTTATTTGGTCGGGTTGGGTCGCCTCCCCCATCCCCTCGCTAACTTGCAATTTCTAAAAAGTCATAAATTTGTCTTGACGCCAAAAGAAGCCGACAGAGAACCGCGCCACACCCGATGCGACCGTAGCCCTTCGTCAATCTCCAACGGCCGTCCTTTTAAATTTCTTCAACTCTCTCTCTCTCTTTTAAATTTCATTCTTTCCGGACAAGGATGATTTAATTAACAATTAATTACTGAATTATTCAAATCTCACAATAT
>NNCF01126155.1:492854-537513 GCA_002313205.1 Laupala kohalensis | reverse complement strand
GGTGCAAACGTTTCACTGATTCACAGTAAAAATTCAACTGTCTACACCAGTTGAATTTCACGGATTCTCGGTGGAAGCATCTGTACTGCGCAGATCAGTGATTCGTAACTGCGGATCAGTGGTTGTCCACTGTTTCAGATTTAGAGAGTAGTGTGTTTTCAGCTGTATTGCATGTGTATGTTTTTCTGTTAATTTTATTCTGCTCATCTGATTCTTAGTTGGATGTTTGTTTTAAAAACCTGTAACTTTTGTATTGTAATGTAATTGCCGCCAAATAAAGTTTATTATTTGCAAAGTTTATTATTACTCGGTAATAGGTGAAAAGGAATATTATTAATCATAATCATACTAATAATAATAATACTTATAATGATAATAATAATCGACTTCAACTCCCCAAAACACTTATAATAATAATAATAATAATGTGGAAGCTATCGTGCTCAGAGAATGAATGACTCCAGGAAAGACAATCACAATCGATGCCCTCTGGATATCAGGCGACCTCCAGTTGTAATTAGCCTTACTGTGGCTAGCGGGGCACTGCTGCAGTGAACATAGAATCCCTTGCTACTCGTGGGACTAATACGAACCGAAGAAACAAAAAAAATTCGAACACCCATATTGCCTGATTTGGGGTATTACAGGAAGCGCATTATGATGAAATAGCTCAATCACGGGATGAAAACACTCAAGAGCACACCTCTATTAGAAATAGGGATCTTTGTTACCAGACAGAGGCAACTCAACATGGACAAGGAATCACAGAAACACCTGCAAACGATACTTCGAGGAGGACCAGAATAAATAAACAACCTTGGAGTAGAGAGGAAATGAAAGAAATCCTTTGGTGCTACTTTTTCCTAGTAAGAGGTAGGGTGACCAATCAAACAAGTGTGTTTAAGCTCTGGAGATCTCGAAACCCTCAAAGAGGACCAAGTATAACACCCATACTATTGACAAATCAAAGAAGATATGTTATAAAAAGTAATAAAGTTATAGCATTTAAAATAGAAGAAACCAAGGACGTTTAGATGAAGCAATCGAAAACAGAACTGATAAGAATGTTAGTCAAGAGACAATGCAGGAACATCAATTGACAATCCATTCGGAAAGTCCACCAGCCTAACCAATGGAAAATGAAGAAGAAAAAATTAAATAGAAGACAACATAAAACAAGTATTGTACATAGTTAAGCAAATCCCAATGGAAGAAAGGGATACGCTCAATAGATTGCCATATAATATGAAGGTAGAACAAGCAGTTAGAGAAGCAAATCAAGCAATGTATAATAATATAATGCAGAAGGCTGAACCGGGCAACATAACTGAATTAAATGAAATAATGTATGCAACAGCTAAAGTGGTTACAGATAGAATAACACAATGAAAGCCCAGAAATCTTAAGGTAAATCATAAAAAGTTAGTAACACCAGTGTGGAAACATACGTTACAACAGAAAGTTACAAGGTTACTGTAACATCAGGACCAGTGCAGTCTATCGATTTGTGAAATATTAACATTTTCAAGCATTTTGCTAACCGGACATTCCTAAGAAAATTACGGATCGGGCCAGGCGCCGCCAAATAAAGAAAAGTGACCACCATTTCTTTCATTGGTTCTGGGACCATCCCCTTGCTTTTCCGGGAAGGAGCAATGCTCTCAAAGAATGTCGGCCGAAGGGTGTGAGCAGTGCTTGTCTTTCCTTGGTTTGTAATATTTCTGTAAAAGGGACATGTTCGCCACATATACCGAGGCGAGACGGAAATATCCCTAAAGAAAGACTGTTATAAATAGAAAATTCCACCGGATGCTGAAAATAATGGCCATCCCGAGAAGGACGCTGGCATATCGGTAAAGACACCGTGTTCTCAGAAGCTGAGGGGTGACCAAGAGTGCTCAGCGTGGTAGCGAGGGCGTGATCACGTGACTTCCGCTTCTGTATATATTGGGAGGATTGAAGATCCTCAGGGATTTTTCATACTTTTCTGCGGAAGTGTTAGGAAGTACCCGGGTTAATTAAGATGTGACCTGGTTAGTATTGGTCGTCAGACCACTGAGAATTGCTGCGGTAATTCAATTACATTGCTTTTAGGCGCAAATAACGTAACTTGGAACTGTTAGTTATTTCGGGGTAGTAACTTGTAAATTTTTGAGATTCGGATGATCTGGGTAGATTTCCGAATTAATTGATAACACCAGTATTTATATATGTGTGTAATTGTTGCTTCCCCAGATAGCAATATCTCTGTAATAACAAATTCATACTTGTATTTATGATTTGAGAGTTCGTTCAAATTTGTAAATACGCAGATTTCAATTTAACTTGTTTTAAAGGAATATTTTATTGTTATTACACGTGTGTTTATTGCTTGGGAAACCAAGCTGGTGGCAGCGAACTCTACCATAAAGGTTGTGGTTTATGGTTGAATCCCGCTTCTGACCAAAAAATACCCACAACGCATCAAGGCTTGAGGTGTGGTGTAACAGCTACGGAAAGAATTGTCCCTCCTCTCAGAAAACCCAGAAAATCTCAAGAAAAACAGATGAAAAGTAACGCAAATTAAGCTAAAATATAATATAAATCTGGAAACTGATGATGAAACTCTAATAGTACAACTAAAGCAAATTGTCACAGCTACAAGTACAAGAATCCATAGATAAGAAAATCGTAAAAATCAGTTTATTTCAAATAAACTATTCCGTGAAAATCAAGGAAAGTTCTACAATAAACTAAATGAAAAGAAGAGCAGCGGACTAGAATAATACTCCACAAATGATGAAATGAGAGAATACTGGAAGGGAATCTCGGAGAGACAGGATACATATAATAAAGATGCTGAATGGATTGAGAAACAGACAGAGATAATGGAAAGGGAAATTCCAGAACCCATGGAGTTGCCACCAATGACTGAACAAGAAATAAGAAATATCACAGGTAAACTATGAAACTGGAATCACCGGGCATTGACAAAATTAGTGACTACTGTTTGAAATATTTAACATCCGCACACTACTATTTGGCCAAATTTTACAACGAAATAAAAGAAAATCCTGAAACCTGCGCAACATAGCTAGCTGATGGTTTGACTTACTTGATTTGAAAAGAAAAAAAATATCAAAGATCCAAAGAACTATAGACCAATAACCTGCCTACCTACCACATACTAGAACTTAACTTCTATAATGGCAAGTAGAATTGAGACACATCTAGTGCAGTACCAAATAATACCCAAAGAACAAAAAGGATGTGTGAAGGGTTCAGTAGGTTGCAAAGACCAACTGTTGATATCAAAGGCTATTACAGAAGACTGTAAATCAAAAAAGAAGAACTTAAACATTGCATGGTTATATTACCAAAAAGCATACGACAGTGTACCACATTCATGGATTATCAAATCACTTAAAATGATAAAAGCAAATGAAAAATTAACATTTTTCAAGGAGACACACCATCACCATTACTCTTCTGTATAGCCCTCATTCCTCTTAGAAGAGAACTAAAAACAAGTAAATTAGGATATACTCTCGACAAAACAGAAATTAAAATAAAACACCTATGGTATATGGATGATTTAAAATTATTTGCAAAATCCTATAAAGAGAAGTGAACACAAATAAAAACAAACAAGGTAATGAGTGACGAACATTGGTATGAAGTTTGGAATGGATAAATGCTCAACAGTGACTTTAAAACCAAGAAAATAGTACAATACCGCAGAAACAGATTTCAACACTTCTACAAACATTGAACAATTAGAACTAGGATAATGGGCTCTAATGACCTTGCTGTTGACGAGCCCTTAAAACCCCACAAAAAAAAAGAACCAGGATACACATACAAGTACTTGGGAATAGAAGAAAGTGATGGTATTGATCATAATCAAATGAAAAACTGCCTAAAAACATAATGTATTTGAAGAACTAGACAAATTCTACTAACAAGTTTGAATGCAAAAAACAAATTCACAGCAATTAATTCTTATACACTACCACTTGTGTAATACAGCTTTGGAGTAATCAATTGTTGACTAGAAGAATTGAGGCAAATTGATAGGGAAACTAGAAAATTGCTAACTCTATAACGGCAATATTACCCAAAGACTGCAAATTGATAGACTGTGCGTGTCAAGAAAGAAAGGAAGACGGGGTTTAATACAAAAAGAAACAACATACAAAATAGGAATTGAAAACCTACCCAATTATATCTATCAAAGTACCAATGACCCTTAACTCAGATTCTTAAAGAAGTGTGACCAGCAAAGAAATAATATAAATTCAATGAAGAAAAATGCATTAAAAAATAGAAAATCCATAGAAACAGACGAACAAGCAGTTGAAGAGATCTCAATTGAAGACAACTAATCAAATTTCAGGGAGAAAATCAAAAACACAATTTTTGACAAATGGAGAAGTAAACCTATGCATGGCCAGTCAAGACGGAAGACAGTTTGATAGACAGAGAAAAATCTTTTAACTGGATGGCAGCAGGTCATTTCAAGGGAGAAACCGAGAGCATCCTGGTAGCAGCACAGGACCAGGTCCTCAAAACAAGATATTATAGGAAACACATTGAAATAAAATATGGATAGTAAATGTCGGCTGTGCCAACAGTATGAAGGAACAATAGACCATATAGTTTCTGGCTGTCCAATCTTGGCAAAAACGAATACATACACCGCCATTATAATGTTTGCGAAATTGTACACTACAGAATCTGTAAAGATAGATGTAACGGACAAGTGGTACGAACATAACCCACAATCAGTTACGACCAAAGAAGACATTAGTATCATTTGGAACTAGCGAGTAGTAGCTGATAGATCAGTAGCTGCTAACAAACCTGATATTATAGTTGCGAAACGATGGAGACAAAACTTGTCGATTAATAGATATTGCAGTGCCCAAAGATACGAATATTTCACAAAAAGAAGCTGAAAAAATAATAAAATACACAGACTTAAAAGTAGAAATTCAGAGAATGTGGAAAACAAAAACAGGCATCATAGCAGTAGTAATAGTGGCATTAGGAACTATCAATAAAACAATAGAGCAATATATACAAAAAATACTACGAAATATAAATCTAAATGAAATTCAAAAAACAGCACTGTTGGGAACTGACCATATCCTGACAAAAGTATTGTAGCTGCTATATGGATTGTATCCAAATGTGGTTCATTCCCGGTTAGAAGAAAGATATCAGCATTAGCTGAGATAAAAATACATAATAATAATAATGATAATAATCGGCTTCAACTCTCCAAAAACATATTTCTAACATTACAAAAAGCAGCCATCCTTAACACCTGTAGAATAGTCAGAAGATTTTTAAATTGTGATATTGTTTGAGGTGAGGATGTTTTTGTATACCCCGCACCTTACTTGAATCCAACTACAAGTTGTGAAAAAAAAGTTTATGAAAATAAATAATAATTACAGAAACTCTTATTGTCATTGGGTATTTATGATTCATATTTGAATGGTATAAATATTGTGCTGCTATAAGCCATTTAAAAATTACTAGAGTCGAAGTTACAAAATAACCACGTGGTAGAGGAAGTGGAAATGAATGGAGTTATTTTTCCGAGCAGTTTATATCTCACAATGAGTTACAACGTTATAGTACTAAAAAGTATGGAATGAATAACCAACACTAATTAAAAGGATTTGTGTTAACTCTCATTTATGCAACTGTTGGAACGACCAATTTAGAACAACATTTCTAAAAACGGTTCACATTTGTTCGGCACGAACATATCACACACACACGTAATATGCTATTTCCTGACCTAGTAGTGACTATATCAGCTACTTTAAAATACTTTAATTTTTATTTCATAATTAATATCAAATGGGAGCGTCATTTTTATGTATGGAAATTATTAGATGAAAACGCAGTTATGAGAGGACAGAAAAACATATTAAAGCTAAATTGAAAAACTCTTCATGTGAGTACGTTTATCTTCAGTTAGCGGTCTCATTGTAAACAACACTTCATTTTACCAAAACTACGGAACCGAGAAAAGTACAGACGTAAATTCTAATATTTTTCGAGATTTAGAACGACATATAAAGAGTTTTGGGACGAAGTATGTTATTTCTTCATTTCTTGTTGATCTCGACATCAAAGTCCCCGACGAAGTCATTAAGATAATTTCGTATTCTCTTTCCTTGCGTCTACCGAACTTGCTCTTTTTAGTACTCCTTTCCTCATTCAAGTTTTATGCATCCAGGATTTACTTTGCCTCGCACATTTTCGTCTTACATTGTCTAAATGCTCTCGTTACTTCCTGAATATCTGGAGGGTTTTGAGAGTGCTAGCTAGCGAATATTCCACATGGCAATGGCCTAGTGATGCAAGAACCTGTCAGACGCAGGTGCTCTTCCCTCCCTACAAAGTGACCCTTGGATCACATGCAGCGGTTGTTCAGCGCCGGGTTAATATTTCGGAATTGACCCTCTCTGGGGATGGCACGAGGCAGGGGATTGCCTCTCCCGAGCGAGGGCAAGGATGTGCTCTGGGTTCGAGGTGCTGCCGCGCTGGGGGCCAGAGTCAACGGCAGATTTACACCACCCCCGAGAAACCATCCAATCAGGGTGACACGCGCCACCACCCATGCTCCATGGTCCCCATTCCCCGTCTCTTCTCCATCACGCCTTCCTCGTTGCTGACTCGCTACCCTCCTCTGAGACTCCAATCCTCTAGAGACTGCCTCCACGTCCCTCGCGGCGTCGAATACCGCTTCGGCTTTTAGGAAGGAGGAAAGAGTTAGGATATAGGTTAGGTTATGATAAGACGCTCGCGGAAAATCACTTTCTGAAATGCGTTCAAGTTTATTTGCATGTATTTGGTTCAAGCAGATAGCCAGTTCCAGATTATTACTACCTCCATTTCTATCGCTCAGAAATTTTGTATTTGAGATTATTATGAGTAAAATGATTTTTTAAGTCTATTTAATTTAGCTGCTATCAATTTCCTAAAACATCCGTCAATAAATTTTCGTTTAAGAGATCGCAGTAACAAGAATATAACGTAACGTATGAGTTAAGTTAAAAATTAATATTTCTTGGATATTTATTTTATCTTCAAAACTCTTAAGCTATTTCTAGCATTGAAAAATATAATTCAACTTATATTGAAATTAAAATTTAATTTACGAACATGGTGCGGGGTGAGTTTGACGCAACAATAAAAAATTTAACTCAATTCTAAGATTACTTTATCATTTTCAAGTAGGCGTCATCACAAGGAGTAAATAAAAAGTAACTCGATATGTACCTTTATTTCCTCGTTCTATTTTTCTAGCCAGCCCTTTTTTCATTTTTTACTGTTATTTCTTATCTACATTCTTTATATTTTATACAATTTTTTCTAACTTACTTTTACTAATTCTTTCCATAAACGTACTCGTAACTCATCAATACTTATCTATCTTTTATTTTGTTTAACCATTCATATATTTTTGATATTAACTGACATTTCTTATTTAATAAATGATAATTTTTATTATTCTACATCTTTGCTATTTCTTTAACTGTAACTTTTCTTTCTTGTACCTTTCCTGAAATATGCTGTCATGCTGATTAGAATTTTGCAGGGATTCACTCATCCTTTCAGTTTTTTCACTGTGACTGTCTTGTATTGCTTCCCAGCTCTCAATTTTTGTGTATCCAGCATTGTACATATTACTCTCAATTTTTGTTAGTCCCTTCAAATATTTTTTTATTAAAATTATTTTCAATTATATCAATTATTTTCAATTATTATTATATGTTTTTCTTACATTTTTACGGTTGTCTGATGACACCACTTCTGTCACAATATGTTCGTGGACTGAGTAAATATTTTCCAGATGTAACTCCAACCTACGCTCTCTTTCTTACAGACGCACCGACATGCAAGCAAGAGCGCATTCTTGTGGTGGGTGCATCGCGCTCAGAGAGTCTGGACATCGCATGTCACGTAGAGACAGATCCACCGGCGCGTGCTTTCCGTTGGAAGTTCAATAATAGCGGCGAGACTATAGAAGTGTCGCCAGAGCGGTACGCTGCTACCTCCAACGGATCTACGTCTGTGCTGCGTTATACCCCTGTCTCAGACCTTGACTACGGAACGCTGTCATGTTGGGCGGATAATGACATAGGATCTCAAACGGCGCCTTGCGTCTTCCAAGTCGTCGCAGCAGGTAAGACCATTTATATTTACTTTTCTGTACAACCCGAGTGTCCGGACTTTCCATCCGAATGCAGCAGTATTGTGCGTGAGGGCTTTCATTCAGCAATTTTCGAGATGTCCTTAAAACGTAATGAAATAATGCATTTAATAATATTTTCATTCCTATTTACGTTATGAGGACTAGAAACGATACTTAATTTTGAAATTTCATAATTTTTACATTATTGACATAGGGAATTTAGGTAACTTATCTAATAAAAAGATAAAATTTAATGTGTTGACAACAATTTCTCTGTCAGAGTGATCATTCGTCAAATTTTCTGATCCCATTACGGAATACAATGAATTATGAGGATCTAGAATAAAAGAAGGTGCAATAAATAAAATAAGAAACGCGGATAGATATTAATATTTAAACTGACTGAGTTATTGAATATCAAATATGGATTACGGTTTATTGTCTTGTATATTTATTCTACAACAAAAATTTAATATTAATACAACAAATATTTCACGATACAATTTTAAAAATTAATTCAATAAATGATTCAATAATTGGCACTTCTCATTTACAGGATTCAGTGCGCACTAGTTAAAAGAAATTACATTATTTTCCCCCTCAAGGTCCACAAGGTAAAACTAGCACTTATATAATATGTTCGTTGTATTCATTCAAACCAAATAAAACGTATTGTTGCTTACGTAAAAAAACAAATGCTTAATCAAAAATTTACTCGTAAATCTGGATAATACTCAAGAATGGTGGAAACTCAAGTGGCGTAATTAGATCACAATGTAGTGTTAGTACAAGGTGAACTTCAAATATGATGGGAGCAACTTAACGCACATTTCGACGAAAGCACATGGTGGTGTCCAGTGCAAGTCAGTGCAAAGTACGTCCTATCGAGTGCTCTCTAAAATGGATGGCCAAATGTGGAATGAAAGGCGTGCTATATACAATGACATCTCGGTAATTCGAAACAAACGGGACTACACATAATTTTTCAATTTAAAAAATTCCTAATTCCCCATTCTTCTTAAATTCTGGAAAAATTTCACCAAACTGCGATCTATGTACAAAGTCATTCAACACAAGGGCATTCCCTTTTGTTTAACGTAATACCTCTTCTTATTAGAAAGGCGAATAGGCAAAAGTCTTGCCACATATTGAACATAATCAATATTTTTGTAAGTAAATCGCCCTACTAAAATTGAAATAATCCCTTGCATGATTTTAGGGATAATAATGTTTGTAGCGCAAAATAACAATACGTATTTGTAACAATATGTATGCTTTTCCCTTATATTACGCTTAAGATGAAGTGAAGAGGGATGTGGTCTTAGAATTGTGTTATTTGTTTTGTTCTGTCATTCTTACAGATTCTTCCAAATTTGGTATTAATAATCTGATTGTTACAAACAAGTAAAATGCAGACAAAGGAAACGAATTGTGAGGAATCTACAGTTTAGGATATGAATCAACCGTCGTGCTGGAAAGGCTGTAATCTTAGAAAGTTTTGATATAATACGTAAGCCCCTTCATTTAGTAAAAAGGATCAAGCTGTGCGAGTGTAAATACATTAAGAAAATTGTTTAGTGACTTGCAGCCACTCATCAATACAGTAAATCTATCTTTCGATCTATCTTTTGATTTTTCATTTCAAAGAGCATATGTTGGTCTGTTATCAAGAGACAAAAACGAATGTCCCACACATTCAAATTCGAATGATCGAAAAAACTATCTACTCTGAAAATTTCGAATAAGAAATTTTAACTTAACATGATCTTGTATAGTAAAGGGCCGAACAAAATATTCGATTTATCGAGAATTTCGAATGAAATAACTTTGAATTACCAACGTTTCACCGCACACCCAATACCGAAAAGCTATAAATATTTGTAAATAAATACACTTCACTGTAAAAAGAAGCATTTACTAACAGAGTATGACCACGTGGGGGGCAATAAGTTACTCTCCGTAAACAAGCAAGGAACCATTCCATCAATTTCGATCAAGATCCCAAGAACAGAGGTGAATTTAAAATTTATAAAATAAGTTATTTAACGAATAAGTGCTTTTCTCAATTTATTTCCAAAATGAATCGAATATATTGAATACAGTAAAAATTCATGACTGATAATAACAAAAGTGTTAAAGTCATTCACGACTATGAATAAATTCGTCCCTACCCGAAGGAAACCCAGAGAAAAACCCGGTCCAGGATATCCAATTCTGTGTGCGCTAATGCCTCAAATCTGTGTGCACAGGCAAGCCGTTTCCTGTGCGCAACTGCTCGCTGTGGAATCAGACAGCGAGCAGTGTGGAAGTGGTGTGTCAAGCGGGCTTCGACGGCGGCTTACCACAAGTCTTCGTACTCGAGCTCTTCGCCGCCAATGCGCCCTCGCCGCGTCTCAACCTCACGCAAGTAGACGCGCCCATATTCCTACTCGCGAATTTGGAACCCGACATCCCGTTCCGTGCTGTGGTGTACGCTGTCAACACTAAGGGTCGCAGCCAAGGAACACTACTTGAAGAACTCACCTTTCGCGATCCGGAGAAAAGAACTGGTGAGTAACTGAGCAAATAATAATTTAACTTATGTGTGCAACTGTGTTCATTTTGGCTTCGTAGCTAATATTTGAGTGTGGCTTATTTAAGCGGTTCTCATCTTGATTGACAAAATGGGTCAGCGGAAGTTTTTCTGTCTTCACCAATTCATCCTTTCATTAACTCCTCCGCTTCAACTTAGACTTCTAGAAGTAAGCCCTAAGCCCACGATCTGGCAGTGAGACACTTCCTTGATGCGGCGTACATAAAAATTATTTTTATTTTTATTTTCTTTTTAGAAAAGCCATTTACTCATATACTATTAAAAATCAAGAACACGTTTTAAATGACTTTCGTCAGTACATAATACCTTTTAATTTTTTATTTCCCGGAATATTTATATTTTTAAAATTTGTTGTACGTATATTCTTTTGAAATACTTAGTATGAACATATTTTTTATTATATATTATTTATTTTAGTATGAATTTATTTTTGTTGGGTTATTCACAATCTTTTCATATTTAAATTTATATACTAGATAGCGTGATCGTGTTTGAATCGTTCTAATTCAGTGTAGTGAAATGCAATGAGATATATTAAGAAAGACTGCCTTATAAACTTTGTGGTAAAAACACGAAACATATTGACATTTCATATCACGAAATTATTTTATTTGTTACCAATTCTAAGGGACGATTTTCCACTCAATTTTGCTAAGACTCTAACTCTAGCTGGATGTTTTATAAAACTAATCTATATTTTATTCAATATAGTTCATTCAATATAGAAATATTTCCTGACTTAATATGACTATACTGAATGAATCTTGTAACTTTTTTAAAGAAATGATAGTCACTCATTTTCTGTTTGTTTTCTAGTGGTATTGAAAATTGCTATTATTATTATCATAATTATCTAGTTAAAATTAAAAGGAACATTTCGTTAATTTATTTCTACATTTCATTAGCTTAGTATTCAACATTCCATTATGTTGATAATGTATTCCTTAGCATAGAATAAAGATTGACAAGCACATTACGCTCGTTATGATTTAAGCTTTTACATCTTCTTCAGTCATGAAAATTCTGATTACTAGTTGACTAATTTTAGCTCAACATTACATTTTAAGTAATAGGCATTATGAATCAGAATAAAGACTTATAATACAAAGCATTCCTGGAAACAAGAATTCGCGACCACTAACGGAACTTCAATGAAGCGTAATCCAATATTACAACAAATCACTATTTATGTGAGGACCATTTGATGTATTAGAAATATGTCAGGATATTAGACAGGGAAATAAATTATTAAGAACGTTACATGAAATATATTAAAAGATATAGTCACAACCGAAAAATTATTTTATTTGTACCAAAGCGGCTTTTGACAACTTATGTTTTCATCTTCAGTGGCCTTCTCTCTGTGAAGGGATGTGAAGAATATACTGAACACATTCCACACACACCCCTCCAAGGCAGAGAAGGCCACTAAAGAATACAGCATAAGTTGTTGAAAGTCACTTTGGTACAAATATTATTATTTTTCGGTTCTGACTATAACTATTAATTAAGTAAAAATAGCGGAATGTACCACCCCAATCTAAATGTGGGAACACAGATTAACTATCAGGTATTTATTTATCAATATTATGATAATTTTGTGTAAAGTTTCTTTTTATTCTGTTTAATTCTTTTTATTGTTGTGTTCTTAAATATTATATCATTTCATTCATGACATGTGACTAGGATACTGCAATATTTCTCCACCATCACGTGATGAAGTTTCAAACCAGTGACAAAACATTACGAGTTAAATAAAATTTAAGACTGAGAAAGATAGTCAAATTTGATAATTTAAAAATATAATAATGACAGACGTTAACAGCACAACCATATTTTATAAAGTCATTCTCAAAAATTTGTTCGAATGAATTGGAAAAATGAAGACACATCACATAACACTTCTTGACATTAAAATATTTTGATTCTCACTGAGGTTGTCGGTAATAGCTGTCTGACATACCACTGACGTTTCTTATGTTATCAAGAGTGTCACATTTACTGCTTACATATTTGCAACGGAGAAAGAAATCGAAAATCGTTGTTCGAGAACTGCGGATTGAACGATGTGCACAGTAAGAGTTTCAAAATATTTTTGTTTTGAGTTTGATGGTATGTTTAAAGTGATTCAATATTTCAATAGAATTGAGACAAAAATTAATTATATTGAGTAAAGGAATGGTTACGTACAATGATAAAAGATAGAAAACGTCCCAAGGTAAAATATAACATATTCTGGGGTCAATTGGTTATCGTTCCCAACGCTTCGAGGTAAGTAGATAAGTTAACATTTCTTGTCTTCAATTTCAAAGACGCAAACATCCCCCTCCCAATGGATACCCCTGGCAAAGCGCTAACAAACCCTGACAAGAGACGCGAGCAAGCGCCGTAAGACGGATCGACGAATACTCTCAAAGCACACTAACGCCCCCATCTTTCCTTCTCACCGCCAGCTCCTTCCAGACGCTTATCGTCCCAAGACGGATGGAGCCACGCCCCTTCCCACCAGCATCTCTCTTCTTCGGGGGAAAAAATAAAAATAAATGTTTTTCTGTTGTTCGATTTCTCATTTCCGGCACTCTATTACGGCAGGGTCGGCAATCTCCCGGTTCGACCCACCGTCTCCCTCTTCTCTTCCACCTCTCCAACTCTATATTTATTAATCCATTAAAACATTCGTTCGATCCACTAGTCCTCTTGGTTCGCTTGCCCACCCTCTGCCCACTGCTTCGCCCTCCTAAGCTGATCAGTGCTTGTGAGGGTGGGTGAGAGGGCAGCGACCCCCCGCTGTTCCCCGTGGCCTAGAGGCTTTGCGCGCGTGGGTGGAGACTTCCTGTCGTAAAAATCTGTAGCATGCGCCGAATCCTCTTGGGTCGGATGGACTCGAGTTTTGAGCTTCTTTCCGGAGTAACGATGGCTCTGTGATGTTTGGGGTTCAGAGTTCATTTCATCCTCTTGTTGGTTTGTATGTTCAGATAGCGAAAGTTAATAGTGCCATTATTAGTACGTACGTTTGATTATAACTGACCATTTTGCATGTTTTAATTGGCCGTTATTATACACGTAATTAAGTAAATTTCATAAGATTCATTATTACATAAAACTAAAACCACAAAATGACAAGGATTAAATGATTTGCCATCGCTAAGAGTGAATTACAAAAAGAGCAACGATATTCAAACAATATGTGTTTTTCTCTTCACAGAAAAGATTTGGTTTCGCCCTTCAACATATACACGGACAATTACCATTACAATTATTCCGAAAAAAATAAATCTAAAATATGTAATGATAAGTAAAACTAAGGAGTTTCATATACTTTTGTCAAATATAATAATAATAATAATAATAATAATAATAATAATAATAAAGATAATACAAATAGAATTATTTCTACAAATTTTCAGACTTCTGATAAAAATTATCCCACAAACGACTACAAAATATTCGTTTATATGAAATCACAGTATATTCCTTTTAATAAAGAATTACTTATTAAATTAACATTTTTAAGAGCGAGAATATTTTTTTGTGTAGATAACTACATTGTGAAAGCATTAACTTTCCGGTATTTATTTATCGAACTCATCGAAAGCTGTCTTAAATTAAATTCTTCAAATATTGGGTACAGGAATGGTGTAAGGACCCAATTAGTATTCTGATTGGACAAAAGGGCATTTTTGATAACTGACTTTCCTGAGCAGGAGTGACGTGATCTTACCAGACGATCACACAAACGATTCGTGCCTGAGTGATAACGCGAAGGCTAGACAATCTATAGACTTGCAGCGATTGTGTAGGTACTAATGCAGACTTTCACATAAAGTCAGATATCTTAATTCAAAACAGCGTTTGACGGTGCTCGAGATCAAACCCCGAACAGAGACTGTTATTTCGAAACAAAGTCTATTTTGAGATCCTACGTTTCCTTATGGGGGGGGAAAAAATTTTAAAAATGAAATAAGGGGGAATAGGAGGCAAGTCACTTCATCCCTTCGAGGAAAAACCATCAATACTGCTAATGAAAAGAAATTTAAATGAGTAATTTCGTGCTAATTAAAACAACTTACTAAGAAACAAGACACCTGTTAAATTCATTACTAAAATTAATGAAATTTTATAAAAATAGTAGAAAATTATGAAAAGAATGGTGTAAAGTAAATTAATTTCAATCGCGTCCTATCGCCACACGCTACGCCGACCCTTGAAGTTTTGTCAAAACAATGAAGTTTCGATGGTAAAAAATCGTAGGCTTACTAAAACGATAAATTTTAACAAACTGTCATATTATTCGTAGGACAAAACTAAGCAATGGAGAGACACTATGAATTTTTTGAAACAAACTTTCCTATGTTTAGCTAGTCACTATTAATTCATTGAAACGTGAATAATTTTGAAGTGAAGAACTTTGAGGCCATATGAATATTTTTTTTTTCATTAGTTTATTATTATGAAAGGTCGATTGATTAATTTTGAATATTTAACCTGAAAATCGTGATAATTCTTCCTTATTATACTTCAATGTTTATGGACGTTACATATTAATGTATACTTTATTAACCCCATAATCTTCGATTTCTTTTGACGTAACTTCTTCCTGTGACCTACTCACGGAACCACATAGAATAGTCAGCATAGGCAACCAATTCACCGAGCTTTCCACCTATTCGAGATTCTCTTACGATAGTCTGAATGGCTCAAAGAAATAATGAGCATCTTCGTGTGTAACAATTTGTTCCTTGGACTGAGCTTTAAAGAGGAGGTATCCTAATAAATCCCGGATGTTTAACCCCTAGTCGCCGTTTCCATCTCCCAGCACAGTCCGAGTTCCCTCGCCATCCAGCCCAACTGAGGGATCGTCACGCTACGCTACCAAGGGCAGTTGCTCTGAAAAGTGATGGGCTGGTACGTTGTATTTCGGGAATATAGATGCAGATCAGGTACTTTGGTGAGTTGTGTTTCCGGAATTATCTGGTTATTGCCTGTTAGATCGTTGATATGAAGTCCGTGGAACCAGTCCAAAAGAAATAACAATGAATTGAAGCACGTAATTTTGTGGTGAAGAGTATTGATTATAAATTGTGAATGTTGGTTTGTCATGAATTGTAAACTATTACTTAATTTCGCAGTACTCTACATTTTCACGTTGATTCAGAGTTGTATTATTTACTTAAGTATTTTATCTTTTTATGTAAGTGATTAGAGGAATTTTATGAAATTACCACTCAAGACAAGTTTTATCAACATACAAAGAAGAAGGTTTTTAAATAGATTTTTTATAGAAAATCTACTTTACAACTCAGAAAATATAACAAATTTTGGTTTTCGTATTTGTGTAGACTTACTTCATGGTATATTTGTAAATATCAAATATACTTGATATATTTTTTTATGTTTGTGAAAAGAAAGGATTAATACCCTACTGATATATATATATATATATATATATATATATATATATTGCAAGTACACAAAGAACTTCATTGTATATTCTCTAGTAGACTGGCACGGTTTTGAGTATTTGTCGTTGTCTTGTTCCAGGGAGATATGTTTTATTTTATGTATCATTCATATTTTATGTATATACTTTTTGTTTTGTTTTTCATTCCTATTACATCTCCTGTTATTTTTCTCGTAAAAAACAGTCACACGAAAAGAAAATATGTCTGTTCGGAAGCCTTGACCTATGTATCTTTATGAATTTTTAAACATGCTTAAGTCTGAGAATTTATTAATGTTTGGAAAGAATACGGAATGTTTAAACTCCTAGTCGCCTGTTACATCGTTGATATGAAGTCCGTGGAACCAGTGCAAAAGAAATAAGAATGAATTGAAGTACGTAATTTTGTGATGAAGAGTATTGATTATAAATTGTGAATGTTGGTTTGTCATGAATTGTACGCCATTAGTAATATTATAATTTTATCCTTATAGTTTTTATTTTTTTATGAGTATACAAATTAGTTCAAAAAAGAAAACAAAAAATAATATAATAATTTATTTAAATGTTACGAGAGGTTAAAGTATCATTTTTATGGAGGTTCAAAGTACCAACTTTAAAAAACCTACCTTTGCATCATACTTTTAAAAACGAATATATTGCGTATTCTGCTACGAAGGAGGTCAAATGAAAGCTTCTTATTCAATGAGGAATTAGTTAACCTGGAAGACCGATGACTCTGTCTCCAGTCTGACGCCCCAATCGATAATAATGAATAAATTTAAATACCATTATGTGACACTGGGCCAATTCCTCGGTTTAACTACAAGCGGCCCACTAGAGTGTGGGCTTTTTATACCGATGTGTAAATGAAGGAAACCTGTGTCAGATAATTTGGATTACAGAGTTCAAATTATCATTTTAAATGTATCAGTAATTTACTATCAATGAAATTTTATTGAAATTCATTCTTGATTGATTCGGTGAATTATATCAAGTGACGTATTCTATCAAGCGAGTATATTGAATAGCTATACTCGTATATTTTGTTAAGTAATGAGAGAATGAATTGATCTACAATTCATCCAAAATTAATGTGATAATTTATTTTTCATGGTTTGCGTATTAATTACAGAACATAAGCCCTTCATCAGCAAATAAAGGAGCAACTATAATTTAAACAAAATATTATTTCAGTGTATAATTCGTTTTGTGGTTTATTATTAGGGTGAATAACTTATTTTTTCTGAGTTTTGGCATATGTATTAAATATTAGTTGTATTTGATATTATTTATAAACTATTTTAATTTTAACTAAATAATTAATTAACTAAGCAATTAACTGATTTATTAGTTTAATTACTATTTACTTGTTTACTCATTATTAACTGTTTGCATCTTCTTTATAAACATAGTGTAAGTTTTCTACATAATTTAATTTTTAACATAATTTAAATCTATTTTTTTAAACATAATGCAAGTTAGTTAAATGTTTCTTCAAGTTCCTTCCTGTGCACATTAATCAAGATATTATTGGAATAAATTCAGTTTGATACTAACCCTGAGACTTCCGTTTTGGTTATAAATATATTAGATTCCGCCTGTTTCTTGCTAATAAAGAAATCTAAGTTAAATTCGTTGAACTAAATTGTCACGGATCTGAAGGAAGACTGAGGAAAACTGTCTGAATGTTGGAACATAAATGAAAAAGCCATTATTTCAAAAGTATTCAGGATATAAAAATCAGATGTTCAGGTACACCATACGTTCTAAATACACGTAGGTATAGTGTTCCGTCTTTCCTGGAATGTACGAATGGTGCCTAATAGCATACGAGGCGTGCAGAGCAGAAGTTTAAGTCCGACAAACATGGTTTGGAAAAAACAGGAAGTCTTAAAAATGAGAAATAAAAATTTGTGTACTAAACATATTCATTTATAATCTAATTACTTGCGTAAGAAACATTTAATACTGAAAATATTGAATTTATTAAGCAATTGTTATAAACATTACAATAAAATTGACTTACAAGAATTCTAAACTAAAAATTACAATTCAGGCTTGCAGAGAAGGAGTGGTATACGTCCAAGAGCATAGTTTAGAGACAAGCAAGGACTTTTAACGAGAAGAAAAAAAATTATCATGCTCCTAACATATAGTCGTCCCTTTCTATATCAATATTCAAGGGGCTGGACTTTTTTATCGCTATATATAGACATCGCTATAATGAGAGAAACCAAAATTTTAGGTAATAAGTTTAAAATAAAGTAATACCATTAACCTATACTACAATTATTTATCACAAAAATTTTAGAATTATTTAGTTACATTAAATTAAAAAATGTGTGTTAGTATTTTAATTATATCTATATATTTTCCATAATTACACCCTACTCACTTTTTATTTTATTTTTATTATTGCAAGAAGTCCGCCATCCTACATTGACCTGAAACGACTTGAAACACTGATATACCATCGTTATACAGAGAGAGCAATATCGGTATAGCGAAAGAATAAATAAATTGCAGTGATGGTAAATCAAACAACACTCGTTCATTTCATCGTTATGGAGATATTATCGTCATAGGGAAAACTCTTGTAAAGTATTTATTCACAAGACGGGTTCTAAGGTAACATAAATTTTAATTCTGAATATATTGAATTTTACTCTACATTGATAATCTTTTATATATATATATATATATCTGTCTCTTATACACATCTAGATGTGTANTATATATATATTTCAGGAAACATTTAATTTTCTTTGTCGTTCATGTTGTGTTTGACAGAATTGCGACATTTGTTGCTAAAATTTGCTAAAATTCGTTGCTAAAAATGCAATACTCGTGTAATTCTAAACTTATCTGTCGATGAAAACCTCATGCAGAATATCCTGTTACGGGATCGCTGACTGAAAGATGAACTTCGTCTTTTAGCGGAGAAATTACTGAGGTTCCGGATACCCTTCTTGGCGCACCTCCTGACGAGGATAATTCTTGGATGATATGAAGGGTGAATGAGTTAGAATGATAGAGTGAATGATCGAATGCATGAATGCGTGCGTTAGACTCGTTACATCTACCACAACAAATTTTACTTTTGTTAATTATCTTGTTAATTTATTTCGTACTCCATTAAATTAGTTTCATTACTAGTCAATTTAATGACATATATGTGTGAAAATACCTTATATTTCCAATCTTTTGTGATTCGGAATTACGCTAATTAATGTTTTAATTATTTTAATGATCCATGCGCACTACTCATTATCATTATTTTAATCGTAATGAAAGGCGTCTATTGATCAATGTATTTAGTAGTACCTACTCATTCCATTCAACGTGTTCTTGCTCCAACTCTCTCTCTCTCTCTCTCTCTGTCATTCATAATATGCCAAATACATAAAAATTAAATAAAATTGAAGATAAGATTAAATTGTAATATGCCTGATAAGTGATGAATAAATATAAAATGATGAACCTTCGTACATTGTAGCTCGACTAGTCACATATGTAGTTACTTTTTATTACTCTGTGTGAGCAAGAAGATAAAATACTTCATTTCAACACAACGTACAGTAAACGTTCGGCAAGTTTTGAGTATCTCCTGAGAGATAAGTGAACCGATAGTCTAATGTGGGGGTTTCCAAACTACGTCCCGCGTCTCAGATCCGGCTCTCGAAGCGGTTTTTTGCAGCCCGCGGCTGGACGGATTGTGTAATGATTTTGTTAACTTGTTCTGATAAGTTTACGGCATGTGACAAGGTATCATTGGTCGACCCATAATAAATATATTGTTGATCAAAAGAAACTTCCCACTTTCCACTTACACAAGAAATATATTTACACGAGAAAGTAATAAGATTTAGATGTTAAAATGATTCTTCCAAACCTGCATTGACTCTCTAATTATTTTAAAAATAAATAAATGTATTTTTTTAGAATTTTTTGTTTAATGTACTTTTAAGATATGTATTTCGTTATTTAACTTTTTAATTATCATTTATGTCGTAGTAGACAGGTATGTCTAACTCTAATTTTTAATGTCTACATATTAATCTTTAAAAATGTTATAATAAAGCTCAAGTTGTAGTTATTTGGTAATAAATGAAATCGGTAAATTTTCTGTCTGAATTCAACAACTTTGGAATCCCCTGGTCATGATGGAATGCATGATAGGAATAAAAGACTGTCTCTTCCGCAGCGGTGGACGGTGACATCCCTCTGTCTCCCATCCTGGGCATGGTGGTGGGCGCAGCGTTAACGCTACTCACAGTGGCGCTCATCGTGGCCGCGAAGCTCCGACGCGGCCGGGCGCGCGGCGGCGGTGGGCGTGGGGGCGTCATCGGCGGGGGCAGCGTCACGATGACCGGCGGCGGCATGGGCACGGCGGGCACAGGTGGCATGGGAGCCGCTGGGCGACCCGACAAACTGCTCACGACCTCGGCGCCCGGCAAGGAACCTACCGCCGCAGCTTCTCTGGGTCTGGGAGACGAGAAGGATCCGGACCTCATTCCAGCCAAATTCGGTGAGTGCATCTATCGAGTTTTCATCATGGATATATCATGCTAGAAAATGTGTTCCATGATTAGACTTCGTCTCGACGACGTAGTGAATTAAATTAAGATGATTGATGAGTAATTTTCCGTCTCTTCCATTGAATGAACATAATACATTCCTAAATTATTTGAGTTATTGCTCTCACCTTATAAAAACCGCATTCCATGTTACAAAAATATTCTCAATGGATATTCGATTTGCACAAAAAGGAGCGCGGTGTGGAGTTGTCTCCATTTCAGGAAAGAATATTGAATCAACTAAAGAGTAAATGATATTGTAGGAATCTAACACATGTAACATCAATTTAACGACGGCATACTTTAAGTCAGATTCAATTTAATGAGACAGTACTTATGTGACATTGCTTTATGTCACACTCAATCAAAGTTTTCTATAATTTTATAGTCTAAACTAAAGGAAATATTTTGGAAAATGTTTGAAGATGCCTATTTTATCGTAAACAAATAATAAATGTCAATAATAACTACTAAAGGGAACTCGTTTTAATTTAATTTCAGTCACATACTGTCTCGTTATTTCAAGACTTATCCAATTGTTGGCCTTGAGCATCTATTCTATTCATCAACTAGTAATTTAGACATTATTCACTATGCTCAACCAGAAATTCGTACAGTCATGAACTTAGAAATGTATGGATGGTTTCTATCCCAAAATTTTTATAATATAATTTTATCTCAGACTTGCAAAATATATAAAAACAAATTTAAGAGTGACCGGATTGAAAAACCAACTGACGAATAACTATTCTAGGGTTACTTTACTTCCTGCAATTCACTTAATAAAAACATTATATTCCAAATATTGTTGAATCAAAGAGAAATCAGAGTGTAAGAACGGAGTTTTACATACGTCTGAAAGTTTCCAGTTCTTTTTTAATTTTTGGTGAATTATGCAATTATATCTGAACAATTTTAATGGTAGTTATGCTACCAAAGCTCATCAACTACTGTTANAACGGAGTTTTACATACGTCTGAAAGTTTCCAGTTCTTTTTTAATTTTTGGTGAATTATGCAATTATATCTGAACAATTTTAATGGTAGTTATGCTACCAAAGCTCATCAACTACTGTTAGAACTCTTTTCGCCAACCTTTCGTTTTAATATGCTCTTCTGAATACACTTAGATTTTTATTTGAGAAATAAATGATAAAAGTTATTATTAAGATGTGATCTTTTAATCAATCTGGCCGATGTGTTGACGAAAATTCATGATCACGCTCATTTCCTAATTTAATTTCTTAAAATATGGTGCATTATTATTTACTTTATTTTTATCTTCTTGAGTTAAAAAATACAATTACGTTTCCTTAATGTAAAACATTAATTACTTAATGTTTATTAATGTTAATTATTTATTTGTAACATGTTAATTAATTTAACATGATACAAATAAATCGTTAAATGTCGGAAATTTAATTCAGATTGAAAATTGGAGGTAGAGTGACAGTTAAAAAATGAATTACTTCTTTTGCAACAAAAGCATTCTTCTATTTACATTTATGTTTTTTTTCTATTGAATCATTTGAGGATATACATCTGCAACAGTTAATTTTGGTATTTATATGGTTTTTAATGGTATTTTCCTGGAATTTATATCGATTTTTAATAATATTTTTAAAATATTATTTATATTAAAAATTACTCGATCCTCGTATTCGAACACCGATAGAAAGAGTTTTAACAATCCATTACGCTTTTAGGAACCAGTATACGCTGAAACAATACTGATAACAGTAGGCTTACGTCAAATATTATACTCTTATATAAAAGAACAGAAGCTTCTCTTTATCATAAAATTTCAAATCGTATCTCGCATATCGTCGAGTGATCAACGTTGTAATCACATTTTTGCGAAATCACCTTATCAGATACACAACACGCTTCGTCATTCGAATTCCGAATGGAATGTCCCAATCATCCCCCAAATCAAGGCAAGCGGCGCGCGTTGGCGGCGGCGGCGGCGGAGGCAGCAGTGACGGCGACGAGCCGTCGCGTCGTTCGACTCACTGAATCCACAAGCACCCGCGTAAACGCGATCCGATTCATCGCCGCCATTTTGTTTGGCCTTTATTCGGGGCACAAAACGACGATCGGGCGGACGGACGAACGGACGGACGAACGGACGGACGGGCGCACCAGCGCAGCGCAGCGGGCGGGTGACAATGTTCGCGCGGCCGCTCTCGCGTGTCTCGCTTCGACAGATTACAAAAGGACACCGAACATTGGGGACCAGGGATGTGGGACGGGTATGGATGGGGACGGGGGTTGCGGGGTGAGTGCGATCGCCAAGTGAGGACCGACGTGCGGCTGCTGCTCCCGACCGACGAGTTGGTTTTGTTGAGCGGACATTGGGACGCGTCCGGACTCAAAGTAAGAGGAGGAGGTCGTCCTGGTAGCGCGTATCCCCTCTTCTTCTTTTTTTTTTCTACTGAAACGAGAAAACAAGCGTGATCATGTCGAATTCTCCCTTCAGGGTCGGGTGCATCTGGCTGCTGAGATGAATGGCTCTGTTGTGGATTTCAGACACAATGGATATCGGTTTCGGGCTCCCTCGCGACACCTTGTGTTTGTTTCGTTTATTTACCGGTGGAGTATTTACAGGCAAAAAGTTTCTCTCAGAAATGTTGTCTGTCCAATGTCCAGATGAAAATATGTATGCCTTATTCATGGAGAATTGACGGTGTTCGTTTCGTGAAATAAAGTTAAATTTGTTGTATTTACGAATGGTTATGCCCGTACACAAACGACTCTCTTAAGTATAATTTAAAATCATGGAATGGCAATTTTCCTTTTCACGAATGTACAGGTGAGAATAACGTAATAAGTTAAATTTGTTTATCGGAATTGTATTAAACATAGTCTATACAATATGAAATATTAAAATCTATAGAAAATATAATATTGCATAAGATGGAAATAAATGAAGTTTTTTGTTATCTGTAACCTCAAAAAATATTTTCAACACCACAATATTCCTGGAATTTAAATCGGTTTAATTTATTCTATGAAATTATACTCCATCTTCCGTAATATAGGAAATTTATTTTTCACCGCTAATATTTACATTTTCACTACTTTTATGTTGCTCTGGAAAACACCGTATCTCATTGACTATTATCATAGTAAAAACAGTATTAAAAGTATGTTTTCTCCCTACCACTATTCCATACTAAAAATAGCAACAACGGACTTGAAATGTAATTATTATTATTATGTTGGACGCATTTAAAATTCGTAAGGGATACAAAGACTACTGAAGTGACATAATATTGACAATTGTACTTAGAACAGCTCTCACTGATTATTAAATTGTTTCTTTAGAGGTAGATTTTGCGAATTGAAAATATTCATACATCATAAGAAAGTTACGCCGGAAACATTCCTGTTTGAATCACACCCATAGGGGTGGAAGAACGGTCTATCTCCCTAGGGGTTAAAATTTTTAAAAGTTTTGATATACGACTCTGGTATGTTTATAGATAGATAGATAGATATCAGTCAGTTATGTACTTGCGTATTCATCAACTTCGTGATGCCCACCCATTCCCAATCCTAGGTGCGTTAAGCCACTACACCGAAACCTCGGAGAAATGAAAATTAATTTCATTACATGAATGGCATTACGCTATTATCGACTGCACTGACACAAAAATGTACATGGGCTCATATATATTTCATAATATATATTGCAAAGCTTTAACTACATTTCTGAGATACGAAATTTCATTCCAATATAATTCATAGTTTACATGATGGTTAGCGTTGAGAATCTTTGTTCCTGTTGAACAAGTGTCATTTACCTTTTACGTCATAATGAAAACTTTGTTTTCACCCCCAAAAAATTCATGTAGGTCCTTTTTTTGTAATCCGAATTCCTAAAACTGTCATTATTGCCTGTCTTCATACATGAATTTGTATGCTCTTTGTCTCTCAGAACCTGGTCCTGCCCGACCGCTGGTGGGCAATGGGAACGTGATCCTGCGAGAGCTGTCACCACCTTCGTATCCAGCGCCTGGAGGCCCTGCACCCTCTCTGGCTGCTGCAGCCGCTGCTTCTGGCTTGCCCTCCGGCCTGGGCCCTGTCACCTCTCCTGTTCCTACTGGCGGACCCGCCCCGCTCGGCAACCCTGGAACCGGTCGCTGGGTATCGCCCGGTCCTCCTCCACCACCACTCGCCGCTCCGCAGCCAGTGAGTATATTCTGCATCAGTGTGGAGAATGTTATCATGGCTAGTATTGAGGAAAATCTTCTCACACAAGTATTTTATTTGATTGTCCGTGATGCACTTTTCAAGAAAGCAAGTTTGCAACTATGATTCAATATACATCACGTGATTTACATAAACATTTTTATCTTTAAACGCAATTATAGTAAAACTTCTTTGTAATGCACTGGATTGGAAATTTAATTCAGAAACTGTTATTCGTTAAAGAATAGTAGGCAAATTCCGTTTTCATTGTGTGCCTCCACGCATCTATATTTAAAATAATACATAGTCATTTAGATATCATTCTATCTATTCGCGCTACAATAAGAAGTTTCTTGTTTCGTTCTTATGTGATTTTGATTATTTAAAATTCAAACCCACGGAATATCATATATTTCATTATCAATCATAAAATTACGAAAATCGTTCCATTAATACTTTACTGTGATAAAGACATTTTTGGATTTCGTGGTACCTTCAGATTTTTTCACGCTTAACAATACGCTTCTCCTTATGTTTATGGAGGAGCGAGGGTAGTCAAATACTCTAACATTATGGTCCGTTGTATTGAGAAGACTTTGATGTACGTGCTTTCTCCTTCACCATCTCTAGTGGTGTGGTTTCTGTGGGCGACGGGCATCGGAGTAGGTGGCCGCGTGACCCATTGCATTTCCGGCGGCGACGGACGTGCCGTTTCCGGCAGCGCTCCATGCGCGGCCTTTTGTCCTCCCCTTCCTATTCCTTTCCTCCCTGCCTATAAGCAACACTCTCTTCCATCATGACACAACCCGAATCCACTCGATCTCTCTGGATCTGAGACGAATCAACTGAAAGTAACGTTCTCGCGATATTTTAAAGTTCTTAAAGGAGATAAGGATATATATANTATATATATATATATATATAACCTTTTTAAAATAATGTATTTGCTACTCGGAGATGAAGCCTAATATTCCACATAAATTCGAATCAACTGATAGTTGAAAAATTATATTAGTTATTTATGGAAATGTGAGGTTTTTTTATTTTACTTTGCTTCTATGTGCCATTTAAAAGAAAACAAGGGTGAGATTTCACCTTATTTCATTCTAAATAGAAAGTCAGAGGTGATCAATTGTTTTGCATCTGGGTTGATCGTTTTCACGCACATAATTATATTCACCAAAAGTATAAAACCGAACTCTTGTAATTTAGTTTCTATATAAAAACTTTAATGTCACGAAAGTGACATGAAAATATATTTCACAACTTGTAGATGATTTATATAGTCTATTTGTCACTTTTGGATAATAGAATTTCAGCGACAGAATATTCAATAATCGTCAAAAAATTTCTTTGTTTTATTTTTTCATCGGTTGTTTTACGGGTATCTGCTATAGAGGAAGTGTGCGTGTTGTATTTACAGAACTGATGGAATTTACCCTCCATGACCACGAACAAAAATTCATTCTTTTCATTGATCAATTTTCTTGGGGTGGAATGAGTTCGAACCTGCCAATCTCTGTCTGTTTACGTGCCGTTATACGTCCGAGTGTTGCAGGTATGCATAACAACCCCTACCACCTCCATGAATTCCTGGATGTTGGACGAATGAAAACAAGGAATCTGGTAAAGAAAAGTAATATCNGTATGCATAACAACCCCTACCACCTCCATGAATTCCTGGATGTTGGACGAATGAAAACAAGGAATCTGGTAAAGAAAAGTAATATCTTGGGTTCTATTATTTGAGAGAGAAAACATCCCTTCGTAATGTGTCTACGTTTACATTTAACAAAGACTGACGGAGGAAACAACTCAACTTTTCCTCGATTTTGTGTATGAATCTCACAGGAACACGGGAAATGATCTTTCGAACGTGATCCAGCCCTCGAGTCCGTAATACCTGTGGAATGTAATATCGGTGCTTAGGCAAATCAATCGATACATCTCATCCCGACTTCATTAACGAAGACGTGTACGTAATAAAGGAGTTTTGAAAAATAATGACGAACGAGCTGACTAAAATTCCAACTGAGATGGAAAGGATTCGAGTCATAACTGATATAAAGATATAATTCTAAATGTAGATGTATTACCATAAGGACCTCCAAAGCAATAAGTATAAAAATATATTATGGCCGTATGACCTTAAACATACAAGTATCTAGGAATATGACGAGAGCGTTAATATTAAGAGATTGTCCACAATAACGGGTATATTCGTAATTTGTAAAGCTCTATTTGAGCCGTCAGTGAATACGATAATATAATAAAAGAAGTAAACTATGTTTGTAATTGTAGTACGTCTTACGCGCTTGTGTACGTGATTGAGTGAGACGAAACTTAGGGTCACAGTTGTTAACTTTATTCCAGACCCTTCGGAGAGGGTAAAATTTTTAATAGTTATATATTCAATCTGCCAACACAACAATGAGCTTGGATCTAAGAGATGGTCGAATTGATAAAGGAAAACGTGTCATCGGTGTAACTGATTATAAAAATATGGGTCTTGCGGACCACCGACATTAGTGAAAAGCATATCATATGTGGAAACAATAGTATGTTAGTTTTTAATTATTAAATAAAAAGAAAATTTTGTCTAGTTAATGAGATTATGAGAATTTTAAAACATAAATTACTAATTTATGATAATATTGTCTGATAACGAAATATGTGATTAATTCATTTGTATCCATTTACTCAATCCCTGAAAAGAAAAATATTGTTCAGATATTGAGAGAAAACCATATCAATGGTTATCACATGTTAAGATATGAAGATGAACCGATTGTTATCGTGTACATGAAACTCGTTTTAAAGAAAATAAATGAAATTGCAGCGTCCCACAAGCAAAACTATGCTGCGTTTAATCCACTCTTCGCAACTGCCATTAAAGGTGCACACTGACGAGCCTTCCAACAGTCCAAATGGTGTGACTGCATTCCAAAATCTGCACATGAGCGAGATACAGCTTGTGTAGTACATTACTATAGTTAGTATCTTCTACTTACAAAAGGACGCAGTGAACCAACCATTAAATGCGTGTGCGTTAAGAAATCGTTGCATAACGTCCGATCTTATTTTTGTGTGTAAAATTATAGTATAAGTGCGTACACATCAATCGTGATTCCGCGTCATTGATGTTGTTGTTAATTTTCAATATCTATTGCGAAACTTTTGTTCGAATTTTATGAATTAATATATCGCAGTGTCAAATATCACAATTTCTTATAACAGTTTGCGTTGTATAGTGTTGTAACTGTCTATCAGATATTACACATTTTTCTTTAAAGACGTTTCACTTCATAAGATATTTACGTATTCTAAACCTTTAATAAATAGTATTTCTTTTTGTGTTTAGTTTTTTTACTCAACCTCTGATATATGAAAATTAAACTTGGATAATTTTCTTTCTCTAACTCTAAAGAACGACAATTATTTTTCGTTTTGAATCTGCTCAGGTTTTATGTATAATGTAACTTGAAGAAATGTTTTTTTCAAAGTTCGTTATGTAAAGTGCTCTTATTTATTTATTAATACCACAATTTATTTTTCATTACGTTACAAACAAAACAATGAGTTTATGTACAACAGTGGTTATTTGAGAATCACATGGGAAATTTTTACGTATCTGCTAAATTCACGTGAGTTCAGGTGGGCGTGCTCTGCTAGGTATAAATATAGAATGTCCAGCGATATTCTACTCCATATGTCAGAATCACAGTAATACTGCTGTCATTGAAGAACACTGAACGCATAGCACAGCACAGGTACGCTAAAATATAATATTGAAACATAGTAGTAGAATTGAATCATTGTAGCTCGGTAAATGATTCCGGTATGTGCACAGTTTATTTTATAAATATTTGCATTCATGCGTACAATTGTCTTCGTTTTCCAAACGGTGTTAGTGTTTTTGTCGCCTTATTTTCATATTATGTTTTTATTAATGCATAATTGCTAATTATTACAATACTTTTACTCTAAGTATTATAATCTTTGCCCCCGAGTTATGATTAGTTGCAGATTAATAATTACTTGCATGTTATTGATTGAGAAACGTGTCAGAAATGCTTCGGGAGTATTACGCTCACGGTGCAATGAGATACCAAGCTGCACAGATGGTACAGCATCAAGAAATTAAACTGAACGTTTCGGCTACCACGTGGCTACCCTCCCCTAGAATAAGCGTCGGAGTCGATGGTTGTGACTGCGCATTCTTTGGAACTTGTTCCGAAGAAGAATACAGAGTGGCAGACGAAACGCGACACCAACCGTCTTAACATTCCTCGACTTGATGTTCTCGTATTCTAAATGACCGTGCATCACTGCAAGAATGCGAGGTCTCTGAAATAGGGGTACCAGTGCACTAACATCGTTGGTCGCCGTGAGACGAAGAGAACCCATTAAAGACTTCTCCCTTCAGCCCCTCCCCACCGCCACTACATTATCCACGCTCCTCTACCAACTTCAGTACTCTCCAACTCTCTGTCAACCGTGCAAAAGATCTTTGCAAAAATAATGGTTGGAATTTTCGAGGTTATGAAAAAAAACGACTCAGTATTAGGGCTGGAAATGTTTGGGCACTACCACAGCCACTTCATCTACAAGTATGGTTGATGAGTCCCTCTAGCTCCTTGTATTTGTCCAGCGACATATGAATTTTTAATGATTCGAAATTGAATTGTGGGAATTATATTCTTGTAGTGGATTCTGTTGAGTGGGTTATTAGCCTTTTATATTTCCACATTAAATGTCGGAGATTTCACAATCTACAGTAGGGGAGAACAGGTATACAGGAAAATACATGGTGAAGAATCATGAAGAATGTTCTATGTGTGGATAAAAATGGCTGTACATAAGGCTCAACCGTAAGACCACAGCTGTAACATACCGACGAGGAAGGGACTGTTCTTAATTTTTGGATTCAAGTATTTTATGAATTCTATTCTTATAGTTACTGAAGAAATTTTTATATACAACTTTTACTAAATATCAACCGCAATTTAAGAAAACATGTATATCAAAAATTACAAAATTCACGCAAACAAAAATTTGTGAGCTCTACTTGTGTAATCAGTTGTTAGTTGTGTTTTGCTAAATACTTGAAATAATTCTTCAATTTATATTTTTGGGGTTAAATACATCATCTCTGAGTACTGGCTACTTTATTAACGTCAACCATTTTATTGTGTAATTTTTATATTAATACATTTGAAGAAGACTCTTATTTTTCTTTGTTGATATTCAACCTTATTTTATGCCATCTTCAGATGTTAATGTATTTTCGTGAATCTTAACTACATTACAAGTGTAATAGAAATATATATTTCTATTTCTGATTTAACCTGTGAAATGTTCATGGTATTGATATTCCCCAGTCGTTGCGAGCAAATAAATCTTCTGCTGAGAAATAAGGTATACTCCTTCCTTCCACTAAATGACGAGACATAGAATCTCTGTAAGACTGTATCACACAGTAGCTTCGTTCTCAGGAGATGCCCCGTGCCGTATTCGTCGGATCTTGGCTCGTAACAATTTTACACGCGAGTCGTACGCACCCTGTGCTATGGCTCCCTTGCCCGTCGCAGAAATAGCGGTCGAGTGCGTGGGAGAGGGGTAAGAGAGTTGATAGCCGGGGTGCCGCAAGGAAGGGTGAGGGGCACTGGAGCCAATAGCCTCTCACCCCATCTCTCTGCGGGGTGCTCGAAGGACGGAGCGAGGTCGCCGAGAAAGGGGCGGCGGAATTGAATTTCCTCGCGATAACCAGTTAAGGCAGAAGTACTTTGACATTGTAACCAAGCATTTTCCCCGGAATACTAAAAAGCCGAGGAAATTGGTCGTGGCGCGGGCCGGCTTGTTTCAGTTGGAGCGGCACTGTGACGAAGGAAACGAGACGTGGAGGGATGGCAAGGGTGAGGAAGGGGAAAGCAAAGGATCCATCATGGCTCAGGAAGCTCTGTTGCTCCCTGTTTCCTGCGCGGGCGTCGACCCGCTTGGTGGAAGGGAAAAGGATTTGGTGGTACAACAAGGCTGACCTCCATCTTTCTGTTCAACTGTTGGATTATTAGTTTCCTTCTATTATATTTTTTGGCTATACTTGGCGAAACTAATTTTATTATTTTGCTACGTTTTCTTCAATAATTGCACTTCTTGTGAATTCCGAAATTCCCCTCTCCCCTCGAATGAATTATCTGGGGTAAATTAGAGTGGACTTTTTGGCATTATCTTTCCATTTTAAACACTCCCTTAAAACTCAATAATCTTTGTCACACAATTATTTACTTATTATTTTCACTTAAACCCGTCTCTAACTTCGTTTCTTAGAACTTAACTACTCTTCCGAATCTTTCATTAATTTTAACTTGACTTATCATTCATTAGTATTCCAAAATATGAGTCACTTCCGTTTCTCTTTTATCTCGATAAGGAGTGTGGGGATGTATAACAATCAGGGTGGTTTAAATTTTCAAACAAAAATTAGCGGTACATATTTTTTACACTAAAGAGCCTTTTGAATAGGACTAATATTTATAAATCACATTACCACGGACAATCTACATAATTAGTCCACAATTTTCTAAATTTTTCCAATGCACTCGACTTCTACGTACGGAAAAACCCCTCTTAACCGGTCTGATCGAGACTGATACCCTGACCGGTTAACTGTTTGCCGATCAATTCGGAGTTCACGTGTAAAGTCGATTTTCGTTCAGAATGGCCCTACAATTTCATTAGGTTATCACAAATAAACGAGCAAATGATCCGTCATAGCAACATATTTTATTGTACAATATGTACATATTAAAAACGAAACACTCATTGGAAAATAGACATATGTACATATTGATTCATAGGAAAATAGACTCGGAAGTAAGAAGAGAACCAAACTGGCCAAATCCCTCCCCGTTCCCTGTTCTGCCCGCCACAACAACACAGCATACTTAACGTTGCATCGCCACTTTTTACTTTCCAGCAAAGGCCCTACAAACAAACAATGTTTGAGCTACTATCTGCCAGCTATTATACGCTGAAAGAGATTTTTTTTTACACTGTTCCACGGGATAGACCAGTTGATCCAGGGTCGATTGAGGGATTCTACTGTACTAGTATTATCTTCCGCATCATGAGCGCCGCAAACTTTTCGTTTCTTACGGTACTCCTTCTTCCCTCAATACTGTCTCATCTAGTCAATAATAATATATTTATAGTCAAAACAGTAGTTACAAACTGAATATGACCTCGTGGAGGTCAATAAAGTAATTTCGTTATAATCTTCCCTCCCACAACTCTCATTCGTTTCTACGGCTGCCATCACTTCCATCGTCATCGCGTCTTTTCCCCTTTCAAGCAGCCAGTTCTCCCCGCAGTCCTAAAGGGTTATGGGGTTCTGTTTTGATTGAGTGCCCTAGCTCGCGGCGGTGTTGCCAAAGCCTTCTACTGTACGTTCCCAATCACTATTTCTCTTCTTGTGTGCGCGAAGACGTCAACGAAAAACAAATATATTTCTGAAAGAAAATCATTTCGAAATCCATTTCATGTTCACTATTCGAGGTTTTTACTTCAGATTTGTTGAAATAAAAACTGAAATATCGTGTTTTGTTTAGTATTAAAAAATTTATGAAACATACATCACACGGCAAATTGTTCAAATATCCCTGTTTTACATAGAAATATTATTGATCGATTGTCCTCGTAAGGCAAGAGCTTGGAAGGATCAGCGGGTGTAAAAGACGTTAATAGACTTAAATCTACGATGACTTTCTTCAAACTGGTTAAATGTATTCTTTTCACCTCACTTTTACAAAAGGTTTCTTTTCCGCATAAATCTACGGATATTCTATTATATTATAACACACACATTCCATATTTCTTAATTAAATTTTTTTATGTATTTTTTGCTGGGGAGAATTCAATTCACCTGTCATTTCTTTATTCTCAAACATTTATCCGTTTAATGATGATAATTAGATGCAATATTGTCTGGATAAGTAAATAGTACGAGCAGGAGATAATTATCAATCTCTCATAAAATTCAATGTTAACATATAGGTCCAATTATTAATTAACATGTTGAAAATATGAACAAGATTGATATATTGCCCACTTCTAGATCGAAACTTCCACAAACCTGAAACTAGACACATTATATCTCGCTAATTTCAATTGTATGATTTTTCTATCCAATTAATGATCTTTAGTGACCAATATTATGCTCGTAAAAATGAGTGTTTCCATAGCGAGTAGCGCTACACGTTTGTGGTATCGTCTTGTTGTCATTGTCTCTGGAATTACGTTTACCTAACTTCGCGTGAATGTAAATCTCTACAAGTTATCTGTTTCGGAGTGACTCTAGTATTATCTTCTGTGTAAAATATCGTATAGGGTTGAAGCAGTGTCGTGACAAACGAAATGAGAATGCATATTAAGATACTTACATGAAACCAAAGTACATTAAGATTACAGGAGACGTTTGACTCGTGCGGTAATAAACGGTTTCCTAAATTTCGTGCCGAAAACGATAAGTGAAACACGCACGATGGCCGTTAGATGAAGCCCTTCAACTCTTTACTAGGCCCTTAATGACTAGAAATGCTGAAAAAGATTAATATTATGTGATGTCGTACAAATTTTTGACATGTTTTGCTTGGAACGAAGTACATTTTGATTGACATTTGCTTAAAAGGCACTTACAAAATGAGCAGTGTCCTAAAAATAGTTAACGATATATTATACAATTTTTCTCAAAATGTCTGTTGAGTGCGTATATGGGTGTGATAAATGTATCAAATTATCTTTAGATGTAGAGTGAGAAAATATATATATATATAATGTTGTGTGTGTTTACTTAAAATGTTATTCAAACATCTTAATGATATTTTATAATTTCACTATTTTTTGTAAAATTTTATTCACTATTTTTTGTTAAAATTTTATATGAAGAGGTTTTTTTTTTTACATTCTGAAAAAAATGTCGGAGTTAAAAACCAAAATAGAGAACAATCTTCCGTAACCCTGCATTAATGCTTTGAGTAATGTGACTGTTTAGTCTTCGGTAATTGCCAACCAGATACAGAAGTCTGTTTGTTTGGCGATGACCTAATCTGGAATAATTGCATTACCGTGGATTTTAATTTTACGAAAACGCAGTGACAAACCCAATACTCGCATCGGAGAAGGGGTGACTGCTGGTCCTGCTCGCGTCCTACATCATCGCCCAGCTGACAGCCTGCAAATATTTGCGCACACGACATCTCAACGTCGGTGGTGGCGAGCGACAAGGTGGAGGGGATGTAGGTCAAGAAGACGGTCGAACCTTTTGCGATGATTAATGGCGGCGGGTGGTGAGATGGTGGAAGAAGGGGAAGAGAGTTGAGGAAAGAGTTGGGGGAGGCAGATGAGAATCCGATGAGCATTTTCCCCTTCACACCCGCATAGCCAACACACATGAGTATTTTTTTCACCACAAGTCTTGGAAGAGTCCCTTAAAATTCAAATTTCATACAAGCAGTTTCTCCTCTTTCACAAAAGGGTGTTCCATATTATCCCAATTGCCACTGAAGGGATCGTAGAAATGAGCTCTGGCGTGTTTGGAAAACTCGCTATCAAGACAGGCGCAGGACTTTTTCCATTTATCTAATTGGATGAAGAAGAAAAGGAGGAGATTTTGGTGCAGGGAGGTAATGTCAACAGGCCGGTAATGCTGCGGTCGCGGGTGAGCTGTTTGTAAAATTGCTTGATCCCTCTATTTTTCCACTGGTGAATTCGGTTAAACGCGAGGTCATCGTAAACAAGTCAACACTAAATTGAACCTTAGATGTATCAAGTCATTTTAAAATCTACTGACGGGGAGTTACATGTATAGCTATAAGCACAGATAATATTTTTTATCTGAAATGCCATGAGCGGCATTTTTATAATGTTCAAAAGGCAGTTATACAGAACCTTTAACTACCTAAACACGTAAGAAGATTTCAGAATTCAACATATGTTAAATACATAGGATATGAAAATTGGATTTCTTGAATACAAAAATTACTGTAGTACCTAGCAAAACATATTACATACTCGTAAAATTTTTAGAAGACATAAAATGGTTAAAATAATAACTGAGATAGTAACTTTCTACTAGTCAAATTCAATTATTTCATTCACTCATATTTAATATCAAGTTTGGGTTTAGGATTTTTTGATGATGAATAATATATCAAAAAAATTAGAGATGGAATCAAATTCAATCCATTTGTGTTTAAGATTACTGTAAACTTTTTCCTAGTCATGAATCCCAGAGACGATTATATAGTATGCTACGTCGTCATAAAGCTAAGGATTTAATAATATTACGCTCCAAGATTGCTATATTTTTTAATGTTTAAATATTAGTAAAGATTATTATTCACTTGCTTTATGGATTGCAAAGTAGATGTAGCTTATTGATTTAGAATGTGTGTATTAAGAAGTCAGAGACTTAAGAAGCTGAATGAATGATATATATGTGATGAATGAATGAACGAATATTGGTTGTATGAATTAATGAACAAACAAAGGCAAAAGAATAACACAAATTTCGAGGGAATATTTATAAAAGAAACTTTTAATAAATAACTTAAGTAAATAAACGTTTTTAAATTCACTGAATAAAAACGAGGAGAGAAAAACGATATTTTTACTTGTTGGTGTTAACTTTTATACAACAGAATTCATAGTACACGAGCTTTCAATCACTAGTTAGCAGACAAGAATGTAAGTAGTTCGGTCTGTTTGAAGCTGTATCTCAGTTCACTGATCTCTCCCGACAGTTGAGAAAATCCTCTCTGACGAACTAAAGATCCTACACACATGAGTATTTTTTTCACCACAAGTTTTGGAAGAGTCCATTTAAATTCAAATTTCATACAAGCAGATTCTGCTCTTTTGCAAGAAGGTGTTCCATATTTCTTTTATTCTTTTCCTTACGCCTGATGAGACGAATAAGGTTAATATATCCTTAGAATTTACAAAGCAGGCAAGTTCCGGGAACCAAAGAAAAATTAAGGTAAAACATAAGAATAGCCATCTGCCAACATTTCCAGAGAATCCCAAAAATGAGAAAGGCATCAAACCATTAGCTGACCACGTTGATTATCATTAGTCACCATGGATGGAAGAAAATTACCTTTTTTTCAATAGAACTATTGAGTATTAGCTTACTCCACGCGTTACCTGCTCGCTTTCCGTAACATCAGTTGATCACACACAATTGTTTTGGAACAATGGTTGCTCTATTCTCGAGGAATGACTGGCGATATGTAAAATCGAACAAAAGTATTTTTTTAGGATGAAATGGAACGATCATTGTGGAAAGTAATTGCTGACGCAGAGACTGCGCGTGTGCATTCATAGCAATGACTTTTGGTTATAAATAATTCCTCCCTTTTTACTTTCCAGTTATACAGAATGTATAAGGAAAGTACTGTAATCGATCGAAAAAATCATTTCTTTACAAATTGGCTGCAGGAGAGTCTTATTTTCAAATTTTTGTGATGATTGCCAATGTCGTATGTGTGTAAGTATTTTAAAAAAATTTGTTTTCCTGGTAACTCGCGAACAAATTGATAAATCGAAACCAAACCTGAGATTTTATTTTGAATGCATTGGGAATATAAGCCTATTTCTGGGCAGCTCATTCCAACTTCCTTTACACATCGGGCTCCCCTTCCGGGTTTTTTAAATTCAGAATTTTGAAAATATGCATACAAATATATTGATAGTTGTGTTAATTCTTCGTACAGATTTCAAAAATTCATTTCAATACACTGCACCATTCTGTAGATGCAATGCCTTTTTTTAGGTCAACCTGTAAGGCAATTGCAAAGATTTTAAAGTGGAAGATAATTTATGCAATCTGGATTTAAATGCGCAGAAGTAATGTTCTATGTATGGCTGAGAGGATAAATATATTTAAACCAATTGATCTTTTGAAGTGTTTTTTGGATTTTAAACTGTATTTGTTTTCTTATATTACTTTCTCAAATTCGTAGTATATAGAAAGCATTGTAATCGTGAAAAAAATCGAAAGCCAGATTGCAACGTTTTGGCGATCTCTGATTCTGAAAAAAAATGTTTTTGGCATAACGTCCGTCCGTCTGTTCGTCTGTACGCAGCGATTCTGAGTAAGGATGAATAAATTTAATTCGATTTTCGTATTTACGGTAAAACGTACTTGTTGTCGATGCACGTCTTCTATTTTCTATTTACTTTAAAACAAAGGGTACTTCAAATGAAGGTCAAAGTACTCTTTTGAATGTTTCTCAAAAACGGCTCCTACGATTATGCTTAAACTTTCTATACTTAAAGTACAATTAGATTGCATTATATCCGCATTAGCGGTATTTCGCTTGCAAGTTTGGTATAGACGCAGTAAAATAATGTCTGTTTGCTACACTTACACATTAGTTTACTGTTTCAAGAAGCGTGAATAATATTTAGCTGTGTAAATGGACCACGCAGAAGTAGAATACACTTTTCGTAAACTGAAATGAAAGATATGATAATGATAAAATACATAGAACAGCAAACGCACTGCAGATTCGAAAATACATCAGTTTCTGTCTACAACGTATATAACACTTTTACGATATTTTTGTCATTCTATGCTGCAGACGGAGAAACGTATATGAGAAAGTATGTGCAATGATTTTGCACCACTAGTTTTTATTGCAACGTAGGTCATTTAGTTCTGTGACATTGATGTTACGAATTATACTTTGAAATTTGATAGGGGAACACTCCAGATTTTTTACCTGGTCCAAAGGTATAACATTTCTTTCCTAAAATCTGTATATAAAAATGATGTATATTTCATTTTTCCCCACCATTTATTTTGTTCTCTCTTCAGGGTTCGTCCATCGGAATCCCCATTCTTCCCCATCCTTGAAAAGTCCTTTCACCCGTTTTGTGGCACTCGTCGTTCGCACCCTTCAGTCTGGAGACCGTCTTCTCTGGCGCTTCCTTTCACACAACCTCAACAAGGAGGGGAGGCTTTCTAAGACAGCAGGCTTAACCCTTTCTCCGGATGGGCCCGCGCTGGGGTCAATAGCGGCGGGGCGCGATAGCCCTCGGGGTTACGAGGCGGCAGTGCCGTAACGCACCACCTCCTCTGCCTTCACTGCTACTGTTCCAATGTCTACGTCAATGCAGTCCCTCGAAGCCGTTACCAACGATGCCACTAGAGTCGCTGCTGTGTAGAGTGCTTTGCCGTTTGTCGGGTTCCGAACTAATATATCTAGAGGGATTTAAACTAGTGGAAATAATTCACCAAAAGTGTTAAATAGTGGATAGTATTCAATTGAAACATCAATTTTATGTCTAACGCAAAAATGCTTTCCCAATACTAATAGTTGAAATATATAAATATTTGAGAAATATATATAAATTATTGAGATAAGATTATACACGAATTGTAAAGAAGTCTCTTACTTGTGGATTATTTGTCAACTTTCCTCGATCTTCAAAGGGTCATAGCCTTTGGCGACTCGTGCCTCCCTCTCAGAAAGAATAGAAAAAATATGGGGTTTGTCCACTACAAAAAATTCCCTATCGGTAATTTTACTACTTTTATCTTCAGAAAGAGTACTTCTATCCTGTTTTCGAATGTCACAACTTTTATTTTGGAACATTATTTTGACATTTTATTCAGTAAGAGCGCGACTGATGGCACCATCAATTATTGAATTAGTCAGTTATGCAAGAGAGAGACCAGAAAGGCTAAAAATATTGTTAAACAGATAGACATTTTTCCATTATTTCAGTTTCAACAGATAAACATGCACACAATAATTTTATTCATTTATGATAAAAAACGTATTATCAAGTTGATATAACATTAGCATTTTTTTTTTAAATTTCAAAAAATTAAATTTTTAACAAAATTTCAAAATAATACGATGATTGTTTGAAATGATGTTTATCAAAGCGTAATTGACAATACTCGAAGAGGACTTGGCTTCATATTCCATTACATTTAATATAATCCAGAAATTGGAACAGTTGAGTGACACTAACCACGTTTGTTGAGTAAAGAAGTACTAGAGCTGAATCCCACTACCTTCTTCATATGGAAATTGTTGGATAATTTTTCAAAATGTGCTCTGTATGGTCAGTTTTATTTTAAATGTCACCAGTCTTAATTTTGATATTCTTTGATTCGTTTGTCATATGACTCCTATGCTTTAAAAATCTTACATTTCTGTAATCACGAATAGACAATAAATTGTTGTTACTCCAATTAGATAACTACATTCAATTCTTAAAATATTACTGATTATCTGAATTGCTTCTTTCACTTTTCACCAGCCAAAAATAACATAAAAATAGGTGTATTGGTAGGATATACAGGGTCATTAGGTTTCCTTTCCCCAATTAATCCTTGAAAGTTGGGTGGTTTGTCACAACTTCCCATGTATCTTATTATTACTATTTCTAAAACACAAGTTTACCTAAAACAATGAAAGTTTCTCTACCTTCAATCCTAATAATCTATTACGAGCAGGTTGCGTTTATTTTTGCTAGAATTGCTGATGTCTACGCGCTGATAAGCCGTCTTTGTCCGTGCTGAGGTTTCTTATTTGTGAAAACTGTGTGTCAACTTCAGGGGTAAATGTTAATTACACAGAATAGAATTTTATTGATTTTTGGTTTTGATATTTTTTACGAGTTAATTTAATTAATAATAACTCAAAAACAAGTGAATGTAATATGTGTTATTAATAAATTTTTAAACCTCTCGACATGCCTCTTTATAATATCATTCAGATTACTAAACTCGATTAGTAGTAGTTTTTTTTTTGTTACTAATAAATTTAACATAAAATGATGTGAAATGTTATAATATGTATTCCACACGAGAGTTATATCCAAATAATGTTAATTATCTTTCTACTACAATTAAAATTAAATCTAAGTCAAAACGTAGTGAGCTCTTCACATATAATATAAATATTATTCAAAGTCCATAAAAGGTTGTATGTTTTTTTAAATTATTTATTTCTTTAGATTATCTCCACGTTCCTAAAAGAACGCAGTTTCTTTTGGAGTGACATTATACCCCACCCGACCACTGCAGGGTTAAATATATGCCACAAATTAGGTTGTTAGGGTTATGTTGCCGAAGTGTAACTTCATAACATGTTAGGTAATTAGCTGAACGAATAGCTGCACACCTTGCCGACCGAATAATTCACACACTTCGGTAAATAAGGAAAATAATATTAAATGAATATAAATGTACAAATTTTTTGTTGCCCTTACAAAATTCCTTGCCCGAGTTAACTTCAGATTTGACAACCCGTGGTGTAGTTCCCAGCGTACTCGCTTTTTACCTCTCGTGATGCTGATTCAAAACCTGTCTGGTCCGAAAGGATTCGTGGTGGTGGGCAAGGTAGGGTTCGCAGCAGGTTTTTCTCAGGATACTACAGTTTCCCCTTCATTTTATTCCACCAAAAAATCTCTCATCATTTCACCCTAGGGATGTACAATAGATCCAACTCTGGTCACAGTGCGTTGGGCAGAACCCTCCCTTAGTAAACTGTCACTGTTACTTCAGACTAGTTAAATAGTTCAGTTGTAGTTATATACTTCACAAAAACCTTGGTTAAATACCGGCACCATTGGTCTTGAATACGCACAAGATTTGTTTCAAGAGCTACTGTTTCATTTTGCAGGTGACAATCAAATGTAATTCACTTATAAATTACAATATCCACAAACAACCTAACGGTGTTGAATATAAAAACTTCAAGGATTAAGAAGATACATTATAGGTGTGCTTTATTCTACTGCTTTGAGGCGGAGACACATTTACTGACACTTGGGAAAGCTCGATTATAATCTTACAACAAATTGAATTTAATTAAGTTTTAAAACAAAGAGAACATAGTTAAAATGTGTGATTGCGATAATTTTAAAAGTTTGAAAATTATCTTTATATCTCATTTTTGGCAATCAATACCAACAAAATTTAATAGTTCAAAAATTAAATCAACGATATTTTCCTTCTTTGCAAGGAGCAGTCCTATTCTCTAACAACCGTTCTGTTACAATATTTCTTACATATGAACAAATTAAATCCTGTAAATCTATAAAATTGGTACTTTTTTTGTATCACAAAAACGGGAAAAATTTGTTTTTAATGGAAATCATTTGATTTTTTTTATTCTGAATTTTTTTTATATTATATTCTTAAAAATTATAATGTTTTTTAATATATTACGAGATAGTAAATGCATGTGAATTAGAGAAAAAACTATATCACTAAAGCTAACTTTTTAAGAGGAAAACAGAATTTTTCCTTAGCCAAATATTGTCATGTAAAATGAAACTGAAATATGTTTATTGAAAATCAATGATTTCTTGCATAAACGTTTCATCTTCCGGGGAACCTGTTTATGCCTACACGTCTACTACCTAAAATTATCACGATCAAAATAGGGTGATACGGACCATAACACGTCCTACTTATCACTCACATTTATGATTGATACCTTTGCATCTGTGATATACTGCAATATAATTGATGCTGTTAACGATGGAACCTATTGAAAAAAAATATTGATAATGACTCCAGATGGTGTGATGGACGCAACGTTGCCTCAGTATGAAGCACGTGATAGTATGAACAATTAATTCCAGACTTGTCATGACGATGACATTTGGATTATTGACATTATTCTGTGGAGTGACAAATATATGACTGGTGTGACTGGCATCTGGTATTAACTATCCATGCATGTCATGCAATGCTAAAGATTCTTGTACTAATACTCTGTGGAATGGGAAAATAATTTGTTGGATAACGCATAATTATCAAGATTAATAAAAACACACAGGGAACTACATCACAGGTACTGTACCCAGCAGTAGAAGATACGTAAAATGTTATGACTCTGCCTTATTTATCATTAATTCACAAATTTCAAAATCATGAGAAAAAGAAATGACTTTAATCAAAACTTCGTCTGTTTGATGTTTTAAATTTTCTAAATTAAATTGCTACTGATGATTAATTTTTATTCGATTTAAATTCTAATAATTGAATGTTATCACAGAACGGATCTCTACGGAGTGAATCGAGCAATTGCAGTTAAACAAAGTATAAGAGTGACACATTGCTGAATTTCTCAATCCCATTTTGCTTGTATTCCTGATCCGGAAATATTTGGTCAGAAATATTGAATCCCTGATTTTCCTTTTAAAATGAGTGTTTCAATATTGTTATCTTGCATATAAAATAATGGAAACCGTATTGCCATTTTCAGTGCAATTGTGTTCATTTTGAAATATCTGTCGTAATTTAAGCGTATTCCATATTCGCTACACTTGGTTCGGGAATGTGTCACAAAAACATAGTCTTGAACACAAACGGTCATTATTATCATGAAAAACACACGTCACAGGATGATTACATTAAGCGGATTCCACAGCCCATTAACATACGCAGCTCATCAATTAGTTTTACAGTATCTTCGAAAATCTCAGGGGATTTTTTTAAGAATTCGGTGAGAGTATAACCTAAGTCTTCTTCGTATAGTTTATAAATCTTAGTCGGACGACTTGTGAAAGGTGAGATATTAACTTGTTTTACAGTATTTAATACAGTTTCTTTTATTTCAGAAGTTTTAATACTTATTTGATCCTTATTATTGTACATAAAAGTACCCAGGAATGACGTGGTCTAAAAGATTTTGAGTTTCGTATATTCGTTAATTTGTGTTTATACTGATGATTAGGAGTCGTGATTTTTACCAAGTTATAATCCATAAACGCAGGAAAGACATCAGACGCAACATCCATGATATCCAACTGAATAGAGTGAGACAAAGAACGAAGATAAACAGAGAGGAATGGCCCAAGTTGGTGGAATCCAACGAGGCGACACTCACTCTGTGTAGCATAGCTCACCCTTATCACAACTTTGACGTTCGCGCAGCTTATCAGCAGAGCTTATCAGCACCTCCATTGCTAATAAAAACGCATCTTTGTTACTCGGAAAAGCTGTCGGTTGTTTTGAGAGCGTCAGTACTTTGCAACGGTGGGAGTAAAGTTTTATGGTGGAATATTAAACAGATTGGAGACTCGAGATATTTCTTTCGCGGGAAGAATGTATATGTTTAATATCACATTTGCTACATAATACTCAGTTTTTTTTCTTTTAAGAAAGACAACCTACAGAACCCAACATGATACTTTTTTACTATTAATATAATTAAGTGCGGCACATAGCAATCCATAGACGGAAAATTGATTTTTAAAAGTCTAAAATTTATATTGCAAAACTCCCAGATCTATTTATGCCATTTGTAACTCAAACGAATCATATTAAATCCATATTTCAAAGTATATTAGGGAAGAGTGCATATCTCTTGTCAGAAAAAAGCCTCTTCCAAATCCATTCCAGATTATTAAAAAAGTTGATTTGATTTCTCATTGAACTAGCATTGCTATTATAGTATGTATCGCAAAAATTCGTCGTCGTCCTACTCCGAATATAATCTTACGAGAAAAAACCATTTAGGAGATTTGTTTGTATATAAGTGTTGTACGAGTGCGGCTTTTGGAATGTTCAGAAGCGAAAAGGAATGGAACAGCCGGGAGGCGAGGAGGATTATGTGCACTCCGTAAAATGTGGCGGCGCGGATGACGTACCGCGATGGAAAGGGAGGGCGATGAAGATGGCGATTGTGGAGTGGGTGGAGGAGGAGGAGGAGACACCACGGAATGGAGAAAGGGGTGGCAGTCGGGTGCACCTGCGCTGATTTGTGGGCGCGGGGGGCGGCTTGCCCGTCGCCGCTGGAGAAATGATCTTCAATTATCGCGATAACTATCTGCCGCAGATGAAATGTAGGGCGGCGGCGGACACGGGGGTACGTCGGTGAAGGTGGCAGTGGAGGCGTCCTGGCGCGATGGAGGCGGTGGAGGGCGGAGGGTGGCCTATCGACCGAACGTGAGTGATGGCGGCGAACGGTGGAGAGGAAAAATCCCATTCCGTTTTAATGGTGCTCGCCCGTTCCGCAAGATACCTAGATCATCGCACGACTGTGGAGCGGGGATGTGGTTTGCTTGGTAGGGACTGCACTGGATGTGCTAAAGGAAAAGGTTTGCGGGGAATACAGTGGAGGAGGGGAGACACTGTCTTTTAACGAAGAGGAGTGAGATGAAATACAAGACTAGCGTTGTCCCGCAAATAGCGAATTTAAATCATAGAAATAGTTGATCGTAGACTACCTTTGTAAAGCATTGTTAAACCTGACCTACTAGTTATAAGTAAGAAAATCATCAGTGTTACTAAAGATAGCATATAAGTTCTGAGAAACAATGGTAGTAATGTCTTAGCTGGATCGTAGCAAAATACGAGGTGCATTCACCGAGAAGTGATACAACTGTTATAAATGGTGAGTACGCCACGTCTTGAGTGACTGAATGACCCTTCGCCATACGGGATAAGTAATGTGTGGTGATTAAGGTATTACGTAGCAAAAAATATAGACGGTTACCGTATGAAATCTAAAGAAAATAATTTTTGGCCCTTTTTCTCCGCTTTGATATTTTGTAAACTCCAACAAACGAGTTTTCTTTTCGATTCATTCGCGATACTATAAATTCTTGCTATATATATATACT
>NNCF01126155.1:430272-492803 GCA_002313205.1 Laupala kohalensis | reverse complement strand
GATTCGTAATTAAGTATAGCAAATTTCGGTCTAAATCAGTCAATTAGTTTTTCTTACTTAGAGCGATATGTAAAGTAGGACGATTGCATCTTGTTTCACAAACAATAGCCTTCAATCATTGCTAAAAAAGGAATGACAATGATACGCAGGAAACTCACGTGGAATTCAAACGAACTCTTTTTTGCCGAATCCTTCTGCAATGAGAACCCTTTTTACGCACGGATACCGAAAGCTCGCGCGTTCTGGTCAGCGGCGTATGAGCGAGCGCTAATCTCGACTTGAGGCCAAACCGGAGCGAGCGGCGGCCGCGTTGCGTGCGGTGACGGAGAAGCGAGCGAGCGCTGGAGAGAGCGGTTGGGGGGTGGGGGTGGGGGTGGATGGGCCGCACAAGACAAATGCCCTCCCGCTCCTCCTCCCGACACGAGTATTTGCATCGCCTCCGCGGCTGCCCTTTATCGAAGAATCGGCCCATCCCTACACGATCCCTGCAACTCCTTTTTCCCCGCACTCTCACTTCCGTTACCGACTTCGCCTGCACCGTCGCGCCTTGTTAACCCCTTGTAGTAGAACGCCGTGCAAACAAGCGCCTCCTTATCTGCGGCCGCGTCAGCAAGGCCGGGAATCCAATTCCGCGCCTACATATTTACATTTGTTTCTGCCGTCTCCATTACCCCGCTAACGGCCGCCCGCAGCTTGAGGGGTGGGGGATGCTCTTTACCACGGGGAGGATCAGGAGTAACACCCTTCTCCCGCTGGAACTCCACCACCACACCAGTTCCTTCCAGGCGTGGTGCTCGCTCGCGAGGGGAAGTGCCGGTTTGCTGCACGATCCCTGTACCCCACCCTCTTCCTCCGATCTTAGTGCATGCCTCCTAAATGACGGGTCGGAGGAAATATTAGGTACCGCGTAATGATAGCTTGTCTCCGGACCCATTACCCTCCAGGGACAGTCGCCTTCTCTCCTTTGGGGATGAGAGAGTGACGTAGAAAGCACGAGACTCATCTGCCTTCGATGAAGGGGGAAACGGAGATACTCAGTGAAAGAGAATTACCTTCTCTCGGGGCTTTCATCTAAGTCGTAAACCTTTACACTTTCTAGGACAGAAATAACTGTAAAGAGACGAATCTTTGATGTAACGATGAGAAATATCTTGGTATATTTTCCTGAATGTCAGGATCCACTGCCTGAGTTATGAATAAGAAAACAAATGTTGAAAAATGAAAATATTTTCGCTATAGGAATTAATTCTCAGTACAGATAGAAAATCATCATCAAGGAACTTCATTTTTTTTTCATTTATTTTGACTTACGTCGAGGTTTCAATCATACTTATGTACAATTTTATCAGGACTTCCCGCGCCCATGTGGAGCACATATTGCGGGAAGCCCTTTCAAAACATTCACACACTTACTAACATACTTATAACTTACTGATTCATACACCTCTCTACAGAAAATACAAAAATGTCCAAAATCAAAATACAAAATACAAAACAGACTACTAACTAAAACCACCACCATTCAGCCTCCTCCATTTACTGCGGCACGCCACAGCAAATGGAGGAGTTACCGTCCCCGCCGCGTGGAGGCATGGTGACCCACCACTAGCGGAGACCACTGCCAACGGCAATAAACATACTTAATTACTAGACAGAACAGATAGAAGAAAAAAAAATTTAAAGACAGAAAATTTTTAAAAGACAGACACATTATTTACAAAATTTAAAGACAGAAATTTTGAAAGACAGAATTTGAAATTTCTTCTATAGAATTAGAGCAGACTTATAACTATATACATTTTTATTTACAACATATGTTCAATTGATCGTGATCGAGTCCGTTCTCAAGCCAGGTCATACTCTCTCCTTTAGAACCTGAGGAATTACTGATTGTCCGTTTATGGGAGTTGAGGTAAGCAAGCCTACCCCCGGACAATCACCATTTCCAAAGAGTTCCCAGGCACGCTACGCAAGACTCCCAAGACTCTCTTGTAGTGTGCGGCAACGCTCTGGAGGTTGTATTCCACGTCCCTCCTTCGGAAGATCTCCTTGACGTAGCGATGCAGCACGGCCGGATCTAAATGGAACTAAATGAATCTGGTCTAGGTCATACATTTTGTCAGTGAAACTTCCCTCGTGGTCAGGGTGATGCGGGTGCTCACCATTTTTTGACCCGCCCATTCTCAATACATGTTTTCTAGCGTCACGTTCTTTTTCTTTTCGTATAAAAATCTTCTGGAATAGAAGGTGGCACAAGAGAGGAACTAGGAGGAGCAACATTGTATGTCCTTGGCAGGGGAATGAGATGTCATAGAAGGGAGAGACCACGCTGCTGACTGCGGCGGGAAGCTCCTCGGGGAAATCCACCTAGATGAAAGCCTCATGCACAGTGTGTCTGTATTTTACTATTCATACAAGTACACGCCTAGAATTTTAAAATGAGTAGTATGTGAAAAATTCTCCATCTCAAAACAAGTCTGTGATTCCCGAAGGATACTTTATCTTTACAATTTATTGCAAATTATATAACTGTAGAAATACTGCTCACGATGTTTTGACAAGATTCTTTCAGGAGTTTATTTTGCTGCATCGTAAAATGTTTCCCCGCTGTAAGAATCACGGTTTAAAACGATCTTGACGAGATAAAAAAGTATTTGAACGAATAAGTAGAACAATTATGAGAAATTAAATAAGATATTTGTACACTTTCTAAATGCACTAATAAAAATAGTGGCATATATTTAACAATCATGAAATTATATAAACTTGATTGAAAATACAATACATTATCTTATTTTGAAATGTTGGGTGGCATTTGAAAAAAAAAACGTTTACGTACCACCTATGTCGAAAAATTTACCTCTAATATAACTGGCAAAATATGGGAACACTTTTAAATTCAAAATTGTAAAAGAAGGTTTGTTGGATTGTGATAAGAAACTATGGCAATGGTGTAGATTATACGTGAATTATTTTCCATGGAACGCGTACAGGTGAATATTTGGGAATACGAGGAAGATGGTCATACCTTATTAGCAACTGTGTGCAGAGAAACGTTTAAATATGCTTCTCTTTGATTTCTGTTTTCTGTAACTATATTTGTGAATACATCACTTTGGTTTCATTCGTATTAATTTTTTTTTTACTTTAAGAAGTAAATATACATAGAAATCTCCTAGATTGCGGTGAACCTCACCGCCAGGTAACAGATTAATCATGTTACGTCAAATGAAAATGGGAAATGACGGAACCCCAGTCCCGTCTCCCATTTTCATTCGACGTAACATGAAGTAAATATAATTTTTTGAAACTTAAAACGTTTAGGCTCTCTCCGCATAGTAATATTCAGCATAGTATTATCTCGTTACATCAAATCTACCTATACTCTTCATTGTGCTAATTCAGTTATACACTAAAGAACTTGAGCAATTTTGTTCCTAATTTCTATAACTACCATCCTTTTTACAGTTAAACTAACAACTAATTTTATTGAAATGTATACGAGCACAATTCTTTGCTCTTTTTCCCGAATATTCGTGCAAAATAATAATGAAGAATTATTACAGCATAATTTATTTTCAATAGTGAATAATGATGGGGATTAGTAGAAAAATTAAATGAAGGGACTTTGAAATTGCGTTCTTCACAATCTCACGTGAAGACATACCTTTAGAGTCAATCCCACTTGTTCCGAATCTTGTTCGTTTGTATTTAACTAGTGATCGTTTTTACATGACATTACTTCCAAATCCATTTGATAGGCTAACAGAAGGCGGAGCCCGAGAAGCCTGAGACTCGTGCTGTTTTCTTTCCTTATTGACGATTGTTCCGGTAAATTTATATAAAGTCCTCATTATCACAAGCACTGTGTGTCTCGCGTACAGAATCACGAGTGCGAATAGCGTAGATGCATCTTTAGGCGAAACAACAATTACTTTTCTCTTCCTCCGCCCACGTCCAATAATGAAAATTATAACAAAAAAATATGTAAAAGAGAAATAAAAGCTTGTGAATATTGCTATTTTGTATTTTCTATCGTAAAAAAGGTGTTTCTCTGAAAACTGTCCCTCCTTGTGTTGCGAACGTTTCTTTTTTTATTTATCAATTATAGCGAAACACTTTGTTTCACTTTTTTTCACCATTTACATAGCTTACGTAACAAAATTGCTTTCTTGGCCGGGTCTTTAAGTCCGCCATAATGTTTTCCTATTCTTTCCCTAGGAACTGACGTTTCGTCTATCACTCTGTATTTTGCTATGTCACGTAAATTTTGTATATTATTAGAGTGATTCTTAAGAATCAAATACTTTCCTCCACCCTATTCTAAAATATCCATTGGCGATGTATATTCACAGGTACTACCCGCCTTGCAACCCTACAGCTGGGAACTGCGACCACGGGAGTTGCGACTTCCTCCGGCGAGCGGCCCCGGCGGTTACGGCCCTCCCTCCGCCACGCTGCCACCGTCCGCCGGTACATCCCCCGCCTCCGCTATCGCCGCCGGAGCCCTGGGGGCGCCCGCGGGGGCCATGTCAGCCGCCGACATCGAGCTGAACGGTGTCGCCATCAAGGAGCGTCTCATGGCCAACCGATTGCCCGAGAGTTGCGTATGAGAGCGGCGCCGGCCCGCACCCGCCTCCGCGCCGCCCGTGCCGGTTGCCGCGGCTGCTGCAGCGCCGGCCACTCTCCCGCGTCGCCGGGCATATGCTCGCCCGCTCGCCTCGGACTGGTAGGCGACGAACAGGGTGTACAGGCCGGGGCGTGCACGCGGGCCACGAAACAGTGAGAGAAGAATGAATGTGGGAGTGCGTGATTGAGAGCCCGGTCATCCCNAGGGTGTACAGGCCGGGGCGTGCACGCGGGCCACGAAACAGTGAGAGAAGAATGAATGTGGGAGTGCGTGATTGAGTGCCCGGTCATCCCACTTCCGAGGTAACTCCCATCCTCAAATCCTTTCCTTGTCTTTCCAAGTACACCTCTTCGGAAACTCTTTTACCAAGGAGATTATTGATATGATTTGTTTTACCTGTATATTCGAAAGTCATATTTACTTTAACTAAACGTGCATCATGATTTTTGTTCTTTGGCAATGCCATTTGTTTTTCAAATGCTCATAAATTTATTCAATCAAGAATGTTTTCCGCAAGATATCATTTAACACTGATTTTTATCAAAAAATATTTCCATTCAGAATGTGTGCATCAGCAAGAAAATATATGACATACTTCTCATCTGTTCATTCGGTGTATCTCATATGTACACTAATAATCATTCTCTGATACCGACTAATCACAATTTAAATGAACAATTTACTCACAAAGTGATTGCTCTCAATGCACTAAGAAAGAAATAATATAACTTTCTCATAGGTGTGTTAAATTTTTGTTTTTCAACTTAGTTTGGAAGAATTGTGACTCTCCAGTGTACTCGTGACAAGAGTTCGCACTTTTTAGTCACAAAAATTATTTAGTGTAGCTAAGGAAATAATTTAAGAGTTGATATAAAGAAAGTCTACGCTACGTAAACGTCAATCGTCTGTATTGCACCAAATAAGACATAATCTGATCAGTTAATCAGAATCACACATGGAAAATCCTGACTGGTACCTTTATGTGTATTCCTACCGCACATTGACAAGGAAGTGGGTTTCGACTGGGCCCAAAGACTGCAGAGTTTGTGTTCGATGTGTAGCTAGTATGAGTTTACTCAACTGGTTACTAAAATTTACCCCAGCGCTCCATGCGTGCGGCATAAGACATGATTCTAATCATCGTGTTGGATTTGTAACTAGACGTAAGTATGCAAATCGTTTTGTTTCCAGAGTGTTTGAGTGTGTGTTACAATGTCGCTGTTAACACCCTTTGCAAGGGTACACTCTCACCTAGCGACGTACTTTTTTGTGGTATATTTGGCGGTTACTGTATAAAGCGTATCGAAATGAAAATAACTTTCAATGCTGAAAATAACAGAAGTTCATGGTTGTTTTCTCAAAAAATTCCCATTTGTGATAGAGTGGATTGTAATATTCCTTAGATTATCCCCTTCCTAAATTTTCTATGTTCCTTCTACAACACAGGCGAACGTTCAGCTCTTGGGTACGTGAGAGCTCTTCCAATGTGTACAGAAAATGTCTGTGTGTTGTTCATTACCAAGGAGTGCGTGGCGCTTGCCAGTCGTACGTTCCACACGTGCCGCAAAGGACATCTTGCCATGCCAGGTGGTACTCAAACACGTGTTTTCAGTGTAACCATTATCATAGTAACATCGTTGTTAAGTGGAACACCTTTACGAGCTTATATCCCGGAATACTAAATCGAATGGTCTCCCTCTTGCTCGTTCGTTGGCTGTCACGATGTCTATCTGTGTTTCGTTTCTTGGATACAGCAGTGCAGCGACGTCAATATTATATGTTATTGTTCCTAAGTCCCGTTTTGTTTCAGCGTTGAGTGTTCCAGATGAAAATCTTGTGTAAAAGTGATATTATTATCTGTAGTGCATGGAAATATATCCAAGGTACTTTTATTTTCAACTTTACATTTCTGTAAAATAAAGACGTGATTTCTTGTATAATATAGTTCTTTTAAATTGTGAACCCCAACATTCGATCCTTATATGTCCTTGCCTGTACAATAATTTAATACGTTTGGATGTTCCTATCTTAAATTACAATTAAAATATATGCGGGAGAGAAGGTTGTTTTAAAGAAATTTTATCTCTACTTCAGCGTTCAGCAGCAGAAGAAAAATCATTTCAGGGCATTCCATTTGGCTACTTTACAAGTTCGCAAACATGACGGCAATCATAATCCATCAGGAGAACAATAATAAACTTTGCGAACATACGCCAATTGATAAAGAATCGGAATCTCTCTTAAAAAGGATGGAAAGAGAATTTTCCATTAATATTTTTCAATGTCAATTTACCTTAAAATGATCAATAATGTATCTGGAAAAGTTTTCCAGAGATCCTTATATTGAAACGTTTCACTCAAGTACACATTTGAATGGTTAAAACATGTCTAAAATTCTGGACAAACCACTAAATAACAGTGAATGTGACGTAAGAAACAAAATATATTTTTGCAACGAATTACTGAGTCTTTCCCTAATAATTGTTAAACATTTTTCTTAATTCTCAGTTGTGTAAGGTATACAAAACAATGTATTTATTTCATCCTAAAAAGAATTTTTATATGGAATTAGCAAATCTGTGTTGGAAATAAACATGCCCTTTTCAAATTATAAACATCTACCATTATATTTAGAATATTTCTCTTGCGATCTTTTGTGGAGACTTAATTTCAAGAATTTTTCAAACACGACATACCAACGATGTAAGTCAGAAATGCTCCACGTTAAAAGTAAAGTAGATGATTTGATCAATCTGAAACTGATCATTTAACAGATATCTATAATATCATATTATTATATCTGTTTATGTTTAATCTCATTGTCTCTGTTTTCTGTTTGTACTGTATAACTACTAGTCATTTTGTCATGATTCTCAACAGATTTTTATTAAACCTCGAGTAAAGAAATCATATTTTTACAAAACCTTTGTCATTTTATGACCCAAATGTTTTAACCCTTTATAAAAATATATTTAAAAAATTAACAGTTATATTTTATATTGTAAAAGTTGAAAATTGGTACAGTGAAATCAGTGATATTAACCTCCTAACTTCCATAGCTTCGTAGTAATTATTATTTTTAGTGTATTAATATTCATGTTTATTAATATGTCAAGGTTATCTGTGAAAAAATTGAAACATGTGTGAAAAATAAATAAAATAAAGTCTCCATAATAGGTGTTAAACAATTTAATGTGACGCTCCCTACATAATTTTTAATTATTTAAAGAATTGATATCATAACGATGTTGTTATACATATTATTGGTGTGTGAAGTAGAACCGGAACTACTACATCTTAATGTATTTCTGTGAAAGGATTTATTGGTTTTGGTGCTTGGGTTTCAGAAAGTGGCTCTGCGTTTGCATTTGGTCACGCTGCATATGCTGGTATTGAAACTACAGCGAAGCTTTTGAACTCCTCGACGTCCGTTCACTCACACTAGAAGTTGGCTTCAAGGACGCTGTATTGCAATCAAACAATGGAGGCTAAAGTCAATACAATTTACACACTTGGTTTATATTGTTTATACATCGTATTTGAAGTTAGGATAGTCGATTCTTTAGGACATATTTATACGATGAAAACGTGTTTTGGTGAATTTTCAAAGAAATGTTTCAATACAACTGATGACTATTTTTAAGAGCTGGTTGAATAAGTATTTTTCCGTCAAAATATGAACAGTTGATAAGCGATTTTGTTTTTAAATGCTTATGGTTGCTTCATATACCGTAAAAATATATACTTTTAAACCACGATACTATACATATGATTTTCAATCATGTTAATATTTTATTGTGGCATTATAATTGTGTTGACATAGAATAAAAATGAACCCAATATTTACCTTCGCATTCACTTTTATTTTACAAATATCATACACATTTTGTATTCATGTTTTAAATTAATATGTAGTAATTAATGATCGTAAATTTTTGGAATAAAAATAAATATATTAAATGTCCAATAACATTTTTCATTATCAAATAATCTACGATATTCCTCTATACAGGTAAATATATAATGTATTGATAAAACATTGTCTAAATTTCGTTATCGTTATAAATTAATTAACATGTATCTAATACATAACGCCATCCATTATAGAATCATATTAGAGTAGATTAAGTTTAATATTTGCCTATCAATCATTTTCCTTATTAAAAAATAACTACTTTAAAATACTAGTCTCCCCTTGTTCCTAAAGGTAGTTAAGGCTTCCCAAGCAAATTCCAACCCAGCGCGTTTAATTTCCACAGCTGACCGTCTCGAGCATGCACCAGCTGTTACGAGACGCCAACTTGTTATATTTCTTTTACTCTTTAATAATGTGGTTTTCTGTTGAAAAGTTTGGTTAAGTCTGGGGGCTGCTGCTGCTGCTGCTGCTGCTTCTGGGCGGCGGCAGCAGTTCACATAAAAATTTAACTTGAGTAGGGACGAGATCAACTTTCGTAAAGTCGGTGGTGCCGACGTTCTCCACCACCACCACCTTACTCCACGCTCATCGCTTCTTCCGCAGCCACCGTCACCTTCTCCACAATCATCGTGATGCCCCGATACCTGCACTTCCATCACCAGACGCTTCACCGTCATATTCCATCTTTTATGAATCATTACTGTTGCAAGAATATTTCAACATTATTTTGTAACTAACAGGTTTCTTTATTGACATTGTTCTCGTCTACATCATAATTAAATTAATATTATAAAACCGACCTTTTCCTGTAGGTATTAATTTTATTTCATAACGTTTCAGCAGTATATTGCTATCATCGTCAGGTGAATGTATATTTTAACATAAAAACAAATTTGATTGATTTACCGTGGTAACAAGTTGAAAAATAAATTAACCACATATACAAATAGATAGGGAGCCAAATTATTATAAACGTATAATTTCAAAAATGTCAAGTTCATGAAAAACATTAAATTTACAAACTGACACTGACAACTTATCCAAAATTGATAGTTGTTTACTACGATTTTTCTGCTTTGATGGTTTGTGATTTCAAATTATTTATTTTTCTATGTCATTGCTTTATTTGCAAATGCGGTTAATTTATTTTTCACTAAGATAAATCAAACATTTGTTTATATGTTCAAAAATACGTTCACCTGACGATGGCAGCAATGTACTGCTTAATCGTTGTGAAATAAATAATTGTCTACAAAAAAGGTCGATTTTATAATATCAATTTAAAAGGCTTCTGGGTTTCTCTCGGGAAAATAATTTCTTCCAGATAAACATTGTCGGCAATTATACATTTTCGGTAGCTATTGTTGCAAAATTTAAAATTAAGACAAGATATATCGTTTTTTTTACCTTTTTTTCAGTTTAGAGTGAAACGTATTTTCGTCAACGAAGTTATCATTGTGATTTTGGGATTATAAATACTAAAGCGTCGAACACGATGAAACGAGATTTAATTGAGTAAAACATTATTTCTGATATAATTTGTCATATTATTGATTTGTTTTCATAAAATAAGGCCTTCATGAATTCAGATACGTGGTTATTTATGGTTTGTAGGAAAGATAAATTATTTTGCATGTGTTTCTGGAAGAAATGAAGAGATGTTTATTTTGTATTCATAACATTAGTGCATAGAAGCATTATTTTCATTTATTTTCGTTTCAAATATTTGTATTTCTTCGGAAAAAAAGACAATCCGACGTCCTTTCGCGTACCAATTTCCTTTCCTTTTTGACATCAAGTTCTGTGCTGCGTTCGGTTTTGCGTATGATTTCCATGCTGAGCGTCTGTCCTTTCCACCGTTCTATCGAAAACAGTTTAGCGTCTATTAGGCACCGCTGGTCATCGACGTGACGTCACAACAGTGGACCGACCCTTTCTCGCGGCTGGCGTGGTGGACGCGGCGACGCCGCCGCCGCAGGCACGGCCGGCTGGAATTGTCATGCAATTTCCGGACCTTCTCCCGTGGGGAAGAAGGGGGAGGCAGGCATGGATGTCCGCGCTTGGCGTTGCGATATACAGCTAAGCGTATTGCCACTAGAGTGCTCCGTCACAAAAATTCAAATTGATGAGAATTCACAACGCAATTATTTTGCGTTAGCCTTATTGAGATCACCAAATTTGAGAAATTTACGCGATAATTAATTTATTTTATTTGTTCGTGTTAATTTTATGAATAATTATCAAAATTTTCATTGTAATTTTAAGCATTATTCACAATTATTGATTTAATACGAGCTATGTATGGTATAAGTTTCGGAATCAAACAAAAAAAACTAATTCCTATCTCACTAAATTATCTTCAAAGATGGAAAATAATTTAATAAATGGTACATCGGATTCATGTGTACCGACAGTATACTTGTTTTAAAATAAGTGAAATGGACATTATAGTTCTATGGACAAATCACCAGGAAGAAACGTTCAGCACCAACCTGTAAGGACAATTGTTTAGCATTAAACACCATACTTGTTAAATATTTAAGACGGCAGCTTCTTCAGATTCTTGAAGATATTTTATGTAAAAAAATATCCGCAAAACACTTGTTTTTGTATTCACTGGTATAGGATGGTATGAAAATTTCTAAGGAAAAAATATGAAAGGTACATGGAAAAGCGCACATCACGGGAATTTTTCCTTTTGATATTGCGACAGCAACATAAGAAAATTTTGTTTTGTTCGACGTGCTTCACTTAAAAAGTTTTACAAAAATTTAGAAAAACAACATTTTACTTATTGTAATTTTGGAATGTTGAGTGGAATAATGAGTAGTTATGATTATTCTTCTGCCTCTGATTCCGCTGGAGTATTCAAATCCTGGGGGATTTCAGTAGAATTTGCGAGGAGAAACGAAGTGTGTTTATCGCAGATTTTCACAGGATACTCCCGCTTACTCTACCATTCATTCCACCAACACATATATTCAAACATCATCATTTACTCATATCTTATATATCATCTCCCCATTTCACCCCCTACACAGCCACCATGGGTTCTGAAGCTAATGTGAGTGCGCAGTAGGCAAAACGGCAGAAAAACTCTGTTCAGAGCAGTTCTTCCCCCCCCCCATAATGTCTAAGAAATGCATACATTCCTATAAATTGATTTTGAATATTGTCCATTACTATGTCTTAGTAAAATAATGCTTACATTGTTGTGTGCTTGCCTAACTGGTTACACAATTTTAGCAGACAACGGTGTATTTTAGACTACCTCGAAATACTCGGAGGATCTTCTCTGCATTGAATTATTCAAACTTTAAAAGTCTTCGAAGACGTCTCAAAAAATATTACTGCTCATTTATATCTACAAACTTCATGGTTTTATTTAGTCTCGCTTTCTTTCAAGTGCTTAAAATATTCTATGTTTTATATATGTATTCTGTTATTCTGAACATTAGCTTCTCCCAGGTTTTTGAAAGATTTTTATATTCTTCGTTAATACTCGTATAGATGTATTTTGATAACACTATATGGATATTGATAGGTATATTTTCGGCAAATACAATTAAAAATTATCCAACAACACGAAGATATTGCGTGAATCATTTTCGTGACTTCGCGATCTTGATACATGGATGGAGAAGCTACGTTTTACCACTGTGTGTAAGAGATGGATTATTTTATTACAAACAAAATTATACAATAATAAAAACAATAACGTAAATGAACTATTCGGATTACAAACTAGAATAATTCAAGTTATTTCGTGTTTATAAAGACATTTTACTTCATTCTCTCTCACATGTATATTTCACTTGACTCATCCGGTGATTTCAGTTGTGCAACTACATTACAATATCAAGGCATAAGTGCATAGTGAATATAGTTTAAAACTGAAATATTGTTATGGAAATAGACACGCCACTGTATACAGAGAGTTCAAAAAGCTTATGAATAATTTCCTCGAGATAGTTTATTAATTTTTTGTTGGTGAGGGAGAAAGGTTATTCAGTAGAATATCCGCCTCAGACACAAAAAATCAACTATCCATACAACAGTTGGATATTATAAATCGTAGCACCAGATAATCAGAACGTTATTGAAAATGTAAACTAACTGTATTATTAATCATGTTACATCGAATGAAAATGGGAGATGGGACCGGGGTTCGAACCCGGGACCTTGATCTCAGCGCGCTCATGCGCCTACCGACTGCGCCATCCCGTTCGCCACCCGGGCCCGTCTACCATTCTCATTCAACTTGTGAAACCCAAAGACCCCGGGTTCGATCCCCGGTCCCGTCTCCCATTTTCATTCGACGTAACATGATTAATCTGTTACCTGGCGGTGAGGTTCACCGCAATCTAAGAGATTTCTATAACTGTATTATGAACTATTTTGATTGCAGGGATATTTAGAATATTAAGTCTCATTTTCTACATATCCCAATGGGTCGGGTGAAAGAACTGAGAAGGAGACAGTTTGAATTGTGGAAGAAAGTCAGATATTGATATCGGGTAATTGAGGAAAAATCCCACTGAAAATCTGATGGTGGTTGGCCGAGTGCGGTATTGAGTGAGGTATTTTCATCGCTAGGGAAGATGCTAGACCACCGGTATCGATTTGAAATTTTACTCTAATCTACAATAATTCTTTTTATAATAATTTCACTTACTTGCATGGGTTTGAACAAGATTTGGAAGATTATATTATTCCAAACAACAATCTCAGAACTTTCACCCGTCTCTTTTCGCTCCCTTCTTAGATTTATATAATCCTTGCTCCTGTCAGTGCGTGTTCGCCGCAACCCGCGTTACTTTCCCGTTCCGGCGTTCCCTAACCCCACGCCAGCCGACCAACCCCACAAGTCCGCTCTGAATTTACACTCCCGGAACGTAGAACGCAATAAATAGGATTTATTTTTCGTGCTCGGGAATAAGACTACGGAATGGGGAGACTGCGGGAGTAATCTGCGGCGTGACGGAAATTTAAATAATAAAGTCACAATGTAAAATAACGCTGAGATTCGCCGTCAAGAGACATTTTCGTCAGAGACACGTCCCTATGAAGAAGCAGGAGAGTGATGCTCATGACAGAGTACGCACCGAAACTGCCATCGTGATGACCCTAAGGCACACCCTCTGTTTCATTAATGAAGGGTTCGTCTCCCGCAGTTTAATTTCAGGAAAAGGAATTCTCTTCAAGTTAAAATCAAAAGGCATTTCTTAATACTAATTTTGAAACCTAGAAACTATTCGTTATCATTTTTCTTGGACCTGAATCGCGGTATGATCCGGAACCAAAACACAAATCGGAACTGGAAAAAATGGTTTTTGTAATTTGGTATGTATATCAATTTAAATGTCATATTCAATCAGAATTATGTTTTATTTCTCTTATTTAAATTGAACTTTCGGCGTTTACTTCGATAAAACTTTGCGTTTTATGATATTTTAAAATTAACTTTTAATACTTTCGAAAAAATGTAACTATGTATAACATTCAATGCATTTTTAATAAATAATATAAATGAATCTTTTTACGTAAATTTAATCATTTTGTGCTGCATCAATATTTTATTATTGAATAAATATAATTCAAACTTTTCAATACCTTAAATTTAACAATTATCATTTTAATGCCATCATCGTACACAGTTTTTCCTTCCTCTGTTCTTGAATCGGTATGTAACATAATATTTGTGTGTATATTAGAACGAGTAAGTGAACAGCTTTCGAATATGAATCCATTATTCCAACATTTATATTCTGAAATTGATCATTACACGTCGAGGAAAGTAATCAAATGAGATCTTGGTTGGCACTATTTAGAATTTTAAAATATACTGAAGATTTGTGAAATTTTAATTAAACATTAGAAATATCTAGAGATCGCAAGAACAGATCCAGGGGTGAGTATATTTTAAATGCGTCTAGTGTGATAGTTCGTAGCTGTACACTTAAGTGTCCTTGTTAGTGGTTGAAAACGTGGGAATGCCATTGCAAGTACCCTGGGTGATACGTGCAGATAATAAATATTGATAAGTCAAGCTATCTACGTATATCAATAGTCAAATCCTCAACTTTTTTTCAAATGTTTCAACCAGATAACAGGTGGGGATGTGAATTTCATATTAAGTCAATTGAATGGGTGTAGAGACAAGCGTACTTTTAAAAAAAATTCTTTTCTTTCGTTATTTTATGCAAAGAAAGCATTATGTAGCAGGGAGGACACGTTGACATTTCTTTTAGAAGCGTGCAGGAGGAAGACAAAATGTGGCAGTGAGAGAGAGACAAATAGGAAAACAAATGGAAGGAGGGCATGAGGCTTTCGCTTCTGTTTCTTTAAAATGTTGAATTTCGAAAAAAAATGACCAAAACTTGAAAAAGAATTTTGGACATTTTTACGACATCCAAATTATTGTAGTTCAAAGCGAATTTAAACCAAAAGGTAATGATGAGTTCATCAATTATATTTTGTTGCGAGATCCTTTATGATCATATCATACAAAACTCCGTGTAACTTTTACAAACATGATGTCAGTGATCAAAATATTCCCAGTTACAGAATACTGTTACTTTTCAGTTCGAGATATGGTAGAATGCTTTCCCCATTCTCGTATCATTGTATTTATAATGTTTTATTAATGATCTATGAGTATTACCCAGTTTAACTACAATTTGCATCTACTGTGACTGGCACTGCATCCACGTTAACATCTCTCATTTCATTTTGATGAATTATGATTTGAATACAAACGATTCCTTAGGCTGGTAAATCTATTACATTTCATTCAACTTTTCTGTACGTTTATACGTTACCCTTTCAAAACCTTGTTCTTCTAATTCTGTACTGGTCTTTCTCTTTGACAATGAAATAAGTAAATGACATTACTTGAAATTGATATTTATTCCGTATTAATTTCCATTCAACTTTCGTTTACATTTATAATTTCAGTATTGACATACTAAAACGAAAATGATGGCATGCTTTCAACTAAGATTTTTTTTTTTTTAATTATTATTCCAGGAGATAAACAATGAAGTTCGTTATCCACAATTTTATGTATCATTAAACTCTCCAAATTTTCTAAGTTTCTCAAAATTGTATTTGATAACGCATTTGATATACGTTTTCAATTATAGTTTAAACTCTTTGGACAGGAGGTTCAAGAGATATAAATCAATCGAAAAATTTATACTTTTAGTATTCTGTTAGAGAATTTCAACTTGTCTGTCAACGACAATATTCTTACCTTTCTAAATTCATCTCAGTCTTAAATGATGCACAACACTTATCAAAGCATTCTCGTCTATTTTATTACTTTAATGAGAATACTTTTGTCTTACGTCTACAAAAAAAGAGAAAGTATTTAATCTAATTTACTCCGTGGCATTTCTCTCAGCACTCACCGTGTTATTCCTCCCCAGGTTTCGTCGACCTCTCAGTTGCGTTTATAGGAGCTTACAGCTTTGGCTGTAACAGATAGATGGGATTCATAATAAGCAGTTACAGCAGCTCCAGACATTGGAGGTGTTCCACGTATATTGCGGCCAATTATAAATTGGTTATTCAGTTTTATCTCTCTGATGTTCAATGTAAAGGTAATAGCAAATATTCGTGTTTCTCCACTAATTCTTTGGGTAATTTATTAATAATCGCTATTATTTTGGTATATTTTTTCTATCAAATATTAATGATACATTTATAACATGAACCGTATTTTCAGAAGTTTGTAATATATCATTCATCCTATGTAAATAAATTACATTGTGCTACATATAACCACAATTAGAAAATCCTTAAGTATTAATATCCATGTGTCTTCTTTATATTTTTGACTCTACGCAAAAATTCTTTTCTCGTTGAAATTCACATTTCATTTAAACGATTTAATTTAATTAAAAATACATTATTTTATTTTTGTATCCAACAACAAAATACCATGAAATGCCTTATTTCACACGTTGAATACAATAGAGAATACATTTCTTACAACGTAACCCAATAATTATTAAAACTAAATAATTATTATATTATATTCTGCGTGATTTCAATGAGGCTTTACTAGTGAGAAATAGGTCCATGTTTTACAGAGTCAAACGTAAACTCTACCTTGTCCGTGAAATACCAAGCTATAAAACAACAGATTCAATTTTTCACCAGCTTCGACGTACTAATCTCGATGAAATGCACTCAACTGCTGTACAGTATCGGAAAAGTATAGCGCGTCAGCAGAAGGGAGACAGAAAAGCAATGGTAGTTCATTCATTCGCCGACTGGTGCAGCACAGTCCAGAAGAACCGTGTTCGGGAGTAATATCTGCAGTGTGAGAGAAAACAAGTTCAGTAATGAAACTTATAACAGGTGGAGTAGCAAAATGCATTTTAAATATTTGAAGGCACTTTTCTTTCTAATATTTATGCAATATTCAAGTATTTGAGATTATTTGTAGATTGTAACAAATTGTTTAAACTTAAGCCAATGTAATTAGAAAATTTTACGGAAGTTGTCTATGCTTTTTTAAATTAGTTAAAATATATTATAAAGTTACCTTATTATAAAATATCAATTTATGTTCAAGACTTAATTAATTTTAAAAACATACAAATATTATTAAAAGTAAGTCAACATAATTGCACATATAAAGTCAAAAGATATTGCGTGTGATTTGATTTGGCTAATTTAATTGTCTCGAAGGTAATAACCATATTGAAGAATATTGACATAATCACGTATTTTTGTAATTTAAGTTGTCTTTTCCATTTGCAATTAATTTTAAACTAATTCGTCAGAAAACCTCCGTTAGTAAAATTAATGAAAGATCACAGTCCTCTAATAGCTCTCGTATTGTAGTATATTTCGTGACACGGATTTCTGTTTTCAGCCGTATTGTCAGTGTATTCATTATCGAAGTAATCGTGACAAAGATCTTAGGCGCAAATGGGAGTCGGTGGGCGGGTGGGCGTCTGCAGAGATCAGTCGGTGCGCGCTTGCGTTCCTCCACTGCTATTTGCTCAGAGACCCTTCGGCAGGAACACGTGTTCGTCGGAGTGTAATAATTACGCGATCGCATGATCGTCTCTCCCTCGTGCTCGATATCACCTCTCCCCTTGATGATATTTCGAGATATTATTCGACTGCGCGCTCGTGGAATCGCGCTATGGATTATGGCAAAGATGGAAGAACGTGGACGGAGACGTGAATTTGATTGAATTTGACCTCTAGAAAATGTCATGGGCTCACTTGACAGTATCAATTTTCCGTAAAAATTAACGTAACGGAAAAAGGTGGAGCAGGAAACAAAATTATTTTCGTCATTCTTAATAGTTTTGCATTAAATATTATTTCCTTACGTTAGGTGAGTTACGAAAGTTTCTCACACAGTTATAACATAACTTTAAAAATATTCTCTATTAATATACAATTTTCCCCATAGTTGTCCATCATTTTCATACTCTTCTTCTATATTCCTTGAAAAAAAAATGTAAGTGATGTGTTTGTATGTATGAGTTTTTACAGCTCGAAAATTGCAGCACTACAAATACACGTATATATTTAAATGCACTGAATTATCTCGAAGCTACAGTTATTATTATTATAATTTATTTACATTAATTATAATTTTTTCATGAAATATGAAATTTATTGCGTGTTCTGAATTGTTATTGATTATTAGATATGAAAGAGTATTGGTAACATAATTAATGAATCGATTTAAAACGATGTGCCTTTGAGGCGGAATCCATATATCACGAGAAACATTTCTGTTAATGAATTTCAGTTAATCTACGGTTTCGTTAGATTGTTGAAACATTTCTTTGATCATAACACAGCTGCATGACTCAGTGAGCTGAATCAAGTCAGGATTAACAAGTTATTGCATAAAGTCTACATTATGAAGTTGATTATATCATTTTAAAGATATTAAAATGAAGTACATTTACACAAAAATATCTGGTTATTATCGTTGGTAGGAATGATGCAGCATGATATTCCTATTTATGAGTTCAAATTTAATTATAATGATGTGATTGTCTCTTCTTCTACCTTGAAATATCTTTTTGTATAACCATTCATTAATCTACATTGCTATACACATTATTTAATGATTCAAATTCACTGCACCGACGATTTTCTTTCATTCTAGGATTAATGTAAGAAGGCAGACGTAGGACAAAACATTCTACAAAAACACTCTATTAAAGAAGATAAAAGCAAACAGATCCTGTGATTCACAATGTTTTAATATCAACCTTTGGTGTGTTAATTTATGGTTTAAACATAAGACAACAGATTTATTATATTTTTCACAGTGAACAAAAATAAGAGGGAAGGCGAACCATGCACGAGTAGTGTCACAGGGAAACTTCTGTAAAAATAGTTGGGAACCGCTTACTTTGTATTTGAAATTTACATTGCGCACGAGTATAATAAGTATTTCTTGTTTGACCAATGCAGTAGCGAAGTAGTGGATTTAGGAAATGGAGCTTCCGAGACTGGTACTCACCCCCAAGCGAATAAAAAATTAAATTTATTTTATTTTTTGTAAAAATAAATTATGTTTAGAAAATAGGAAACTTTTTGCGTTCCGTAGGTATTTGCCTTCATTGTACATCATTTTCACCAAACCTCCCATTTTCCCAGATACCCCTTATATTGAGTCTTTTACCGGATCCGCCACTAAGGTAGTGAGTCATTTATATTGCAGTTCCCAACATTAACTAAACTGGTTATAGAAGTTTCACTTCAGTTATATCGTTTCTCCATTTGAAGATGATACCCACGTCTCTGCTGTTTATTTATATATTTGGTTAAAGTATACAAAATTAATTACATAATAATTACATAAATATTTGTCTTTGTCTCTACGTACTTGTTTATATGAACTAATTTTCTTCTTTTTTTCTTTTCTATTTTTCATTTTACCCTTCGTGCAGTATCATCCATCTAAGACTCCTGTAATCCTTGCTTTATTTTCAAAAATTCTTTTACGTAACTTTGGAAACACACATTTCCTCGTCTAACATCTCGTTCTTTTCTCTCATTCGAAGAAGAATTTAGTCGCGTCCCCATTCCACAACGGAAGATATCGAGATACTTGTGTGCATCTACACTTTTGCCGAAGGGCTGTACGTACGCCTTAACGCCGCGCTGCGGGGTGGCGGTGAGCGCATACCGCTCGCGAAGGGCCGTGGCTCGTGGCGGTGGAGGTGAGCTCCGGGGGCAGCTAAATCAACGCTGCAGCCCGCAATTAGGCGCGCTATCAGATGGCGCGCTGTGCGCCCGGCAGGTGTGTGATATACGAAGCCCTAGGGCCCGCCCGGGCCGTGCGCCTCGCGATAACCACCGCCAACACCCCCTACCCCGTCGACGCAAGGTGAAAAACAATTTCAGGAGAAGCGTTAACAACATGGTTTTACTCGGTACTGTCCGCGCTACCTGCCCCCTTTAATTGCTATGTTTTGTGCCCGGAGGGGTTTTGGTGGCAACTTGCAGTCTCAACAATGCCTGGAATCGTTTTATTTGACTTTGGAATATTCTTCCTGAAGTAATTTGAAAACGTTCGACAAATTCATTGCTGTAGTTCTGGCAATGAATTTAAGTTCGAGGCTTAGTTATTACATTCCGGAGAAAACATTTTAACCTTATTTTCTCATCATCCAGCTTTTTTTCTTTTCTTTTTTTTTTTTGCTTTAAAAATGCAAAATCAGAGAATTAGTGGATATATCACATAAATTTGATGTACATAATTTCTCAGAAGCAATTGGAATATAATTGCAAACAATAAATTTCGCGTCATACTTCAATCCTGTTGAGGTGGAACCAGCTTTCCAAGTTAGTCAAATCATGGAGATGTGTAATTAATTTCTTTATTATTATTCAATTGTTTTGAAACAACATCACAAATAATAACAAAGAAAAAATGATAAAATTTATATCGATCAGTAAAAAGTATAGGACAAACTATATTCAGGAACTCGCTTGACTCGTTAGAAATACATAAAACCATCTACAAACATGGAAAAGGAACAAAAAATGACAGCCGAACGCAACTGTTTCTTTATTTAGCCATCTCACTTCAGAAAAAGTTAAATAGCTTTCTCAAATGTCCGGTGATATAAAAAAGTAAAAGTGGTATAAAAATACTACAAAGGAAAATTTACTACAAATCAAAGTAAACTTCTGTGACTTCCGTGATTTAAAAATTGATCTTTTCTTGAAAGTAAGAGTTTTCTCCATAAGACGCAATATATTACACCTTTGATTATAATTGCAATTATTTCATTTAAATGAATGGTGAGGTAAATTTTTTCAAGTTGGCATCACAGTAAGTACATGTTACTCTGTTTATTTTCACCGATTTGAGATATTTTAGCGATTTAGTTCCGCGTGTGTTGGTACTACCTCAACGTCCCTCCTCACTCTTAAACGTAGTTTTTCAACAGTATTTTCTCCAATTATGCGTTTGGTGTGTTTATTGAGTTAGTTAAAAACTACGCATTTTTTCGATGCCCGATCCCCTCTCTCTACGCTTTTTCCTCACCGCTCATGTGTTATAAATGTTGTCGTCGGTTTCACACCAGCATGAGTTTCGCCTCCCATTACATTCTTTTCTTACCACTGCGCCCGTGACCCTTGGGGTCTCCCCGGTTCTTGCGGCATCGACCTCCGCGCCCTTTATGGTGCACCCTCTCCCTCCCTTTGCCCCAGACGTCAACACAAGCGATTTACACCAGGCGCCGGTGCGTGTGCCGCTTCACCCTCGTCTCACCCCCGCGAGCGACCGCGCTGTAAACCCACCACAGTAATGAAGTCTTATGCCGCAAGTTGAAGGTACACGCTAACGGGCGACCGCGGCCGATCGGCCTCGCTTCGTGTACAAATGCAGGGACGAAGACAAGACTACCTGTTCCAAAATAGAACGTTTACATGTTAAATTCGCCCGAGTATGTGCTCAGTAGAAACTACATTACGAACTAGTTCCATAATTAAGTAGTTGCATTTAATAAAATACGGAAATATTGCGTCACATCATACGTACTAACAGAACAAGTTTTCAGAAAAGGCAATAGAANAACAGAACACGTTTTCAGAAAAGGCAATAGAAAAAAATAGTACCTGAAGAAATAAAATTTTCTAAAAGGTTAATCAGCTACTTAAATTATTTAGTTTATATATACATATAATTTATTTGATTCATGTATAATTATTTCTAATACGATATTTTTGAAAGTAGAACTCACGCTGAGATGTTCTTAAGATAACGGCTGCGTACAACATACGCTCAACTTAAGAGCGCTCTGACGTGTTGACTTACGCGCAAAATGTTCATCTGGCGAAAAATACTCTACGAAAGACATTATTTGAAGGAAATTTAATGTAGTTTATTTTTGTGTTAGACAATATTCTCTAAAAGTGTGTAATTTTCGAACTGTATGCAAGCAACATGAGAAAAACTGGTATTTGTGGTCCATTTCAAAATTTTGGTCAAAATTCACCACGCTCTAGCGCGATATCAGTTCGTCAAACAAACAACTAGAAAGACTTAATTTTTAGGCAATTTAATGCACATTAATTTTGCATTCGTGTACCTTTCTCCAAAAGCACGTACTTTTCGAGTTATGAACAAGAAACTAAAAAAAGTGCGTTTTTTTCGAAAGTTTTTTAATTTTTCTCAAAACGCACAGTGTTTACGAGGTGGCAAAGTTGAAATTCGGATTCAGTACCTCCGAAAACATAAGAATCGATTAATAAAAAAACTTCCGTATTTTTTTTCCTGGATTTGCCCCTTTTAGTTTCCTGGCTACTGGACTAATGAATCGATTGACGCGCTCACAGCGGCAAATTGATGCATCACATATGTATCATATTATACCAAATGTTGTTTACTATGTAAAAAGTAAGATATTCGTTTAAGGAAGAGGTGAATTACGCTTATTTGTTGTGATGAAGCAATGTATGATTTTGTGATTCATTTTTACATGTTTTTCACATGTCTCTGAAACTTACATTGCCTTTTATTCCGCTCCACGTGTCTTAATGTTTCTTCTTGCGTTAACTGTATTTTAAACTGAATAGACATTACACTTCGGGCAAAGAATACTATGCTTCGTTCTATACTAACGAGCAGTCAGTGAACATGTTTACGTAGTAAATTGAAAAAACTGTCCCTGGAGAGGAAAATGTGGAAGATGGAATAATATAAAATTATTATAATGCACCAACGTACAATACTTTATTTGTGTGATTTCCCCTTCGGGTGAGGCAGAAAGGCAATGAAAAAAATATGGCACATTTGCGTATAATTTTATATGATATTCACGATTTCGTATTGTTTCATCTTTCACCTTTTCCTTTCTGAGATAACAGCATTTAAAAATTACAGACACAAAAAAAAGAAGATATGTGACTCATTTATTTCAAAGGTACGAAACTTGACAACTTGTATCCTGCAAATGAAAGCTTTTAGAAAGTAATAATCAATATTCGTTGCGAATTGTACGTGAGCTACGTAAGGTTCCGTTGTATAATAATGTATATTATTCATAACTATGTTGATGTCCCGTTTATATTGTTAATGCTAAATATGAAACCAAATGAAATGTGTCTACAACTTGCAGATAGGGGAAAGTACTATCTGCTATATTAACCATGCCAATAACATAGTATTACTAAATAAGAGTAAACATTTATATTATCGTCCAAGAATGTTAGTTATATTCAATTATTTACTCTCAGTTGCTAATTATATAAAATTTTAAAAATGTTAGAAAATAAATCAATATGAGTGTTAATAAATACATAAGTCACATAGTTGAAAATTTGAATTAACTTATGAATTAATAAATATATAAGTCACATAAAATGAAAAATATTTTACATATTTTTGTTGCAAAAATCGATAAGTTATCAAAAGTACCTGCACGGAAAGCCCTCTCCCTCATCCCATCTTTTACGAGGGCATTGAACAGTCTATTTTAGAAACAATAGTGACTAAAATAATAATAGTGCATGTTTTGTCTTCAAAACAAATCTAGAAGAAGCTTGATTACAAAGTAAATCCGTGTATAATCGTTCAGAATTGTTTCAAGTGTGTTTTTATACCTTATGTCAGTCATACCCGATTTTTAGTAGTAGATCATTGGAGCAGTCATTTTTAACAGTAGTTATGAGGTGATGGTTAATGGAGGTGAAAGTGAAAGAGTAGAGAGGATTGGCGAAACCGACTGTGTGTAGGAATGGCCCACAAGGCTCAGAGTACGAAAGTGGAATGAATGTTTACAGCAGTTTGAACTTGCAGTGTAGTTCGCTCGCCGCGTTCTGTCTTGGCCGTGACTGAAAACGTCCTTCCGTGTAGAGCACAGCGCTTCCTGGCTTGCGTTGGTAATTATCGGGTACGCGAGGGCATGTAGTGCAGTGGAGATAGGAAGATAGCACGCACTCTAGGGAAATTCCTGACCTAATTTAAGAGCCCTTGGGTCTTGTTATGCGCTTGTTCTGATGTAAGACATTCAATAGCGCTTCATTCTTAAGTTCTTATCCTTGACGTGGTTCAAATTACAATAGGGGTGCTATACTTCCTTGTGTTTTCAGATCGAGGATACAAAGAATGAAATTTACATAGTTATTTATTTCACACCCTAAGCTTTTATGATACCGTTAATCTCATGAGCAATACAATGTAAACCCACACCATTAAATCACCCAATGTCCACGGATAACAACAGAGGTAAGAAAATAATGAATTGACCATTATAAAAAGATTAATTGATTGTACAACTAACTTTATCATTTCATCTACGAACCCAAATTAAAGGGCGCCAAACACGGAAGAGAATTGGATGTATTCTTCTAAAATATAATTCAGTCCTCATTTCTTGGATCGTATTGCAGTATCTGCGTGACTAACGTGACTCAGTGAAAATTATGTCTAACATCTGCTTCAGAAAGTTTGAATTATATGTTGTCCTGTGGTTAACAAATATTGCTTACTCTAACATAGATAATTATACGTTTCAGAGCTCAAGACAATTAAAAATCTAACCTTGATCTGATAGTTTAACGTATGGCATAAATGTGGTGGAATGAAACAAACTTCCTCGGTGTAGAGCCCTCGCTAGATCTCTTTTTCAGTCTCAATAATCTCCACTTCACGCTTTTGCTTGTTAAAAAAATTCCATATATTACTGCTTTCCCATATCTTCTACCTATAGGCGAGTTTCACTTGGGTTCCATATTTAGCGTTAACAACTTAATCACGGCATCACAAATATTGTTCGTTACATACCAGACACTTTCATTCGTAGGGACTCAAGTAGTCAAGTAAGATCCTTTTCTAATAAATGAGTAAAGTAGCGTCCCTTATTAATGTAATATTTAAATGCTGTTATCTGGGAAAGGATAATTTGAAAGATGAAAATCACCGTCAAATCTTTTAGGGCTCGAAAATATGATTATTCATTTGTGTGATTGGTTTCGTCGAAGAAAAGAAACTTAAAAATTATGGGACTTTTGCGCATTAATGCTTATGATGATTCCATGCTAGGGAGTCCCAGAATACCAAGGGTTTTGAAACAGCGAATTTACTTTTCCACTTTCTGCCATCCGAGAAAAATACCTTTCAATATATTTGCTTAAATTTAACAGTTGTTGTATAACTTTTTGGGGGAAAATACTTGGACTACAATAGATGATGGACTAGTAGATGACGCGCGTGCCTTCTCGCTGGCAAAAACATACAACACCAGTAAGGTGACTACGATGCGCAGTACTGCGGTACAAGATCAATGAGCGAAGGAGAACCTTGTTTTAAACTGCAATAGTTACAAGGTGGCCATGTGACCGAAGAAAATGAAAACAGTTGCAAATGGAAACGAGATGATTGGGGTGACAATCCAAAAATTTCGGGAAACAATAATGGACGAGAAGAAAAGACGAAAATTTCAGAACCGGTAAACCACTAAGTAAGTTATTTAGGAGACACGTCAGAAATAGGCGTTGAGGATACGACAGAAGGCGGACACGTCCTCAATCCTCTCCGCAAGTGCTACAGGCTTAAAAGAGGCGGTGTCGACCCGCGAGGCGCGCACCGTTGTGCGTGTACGCGAACAGTTAACAGGCGGAGAGGCTAACAAGCGAACGCCTGCGGCAGAGGCGCTGGAGAAGGGGAGAGTGAGGATAGGGCTTGAGAAATGGAGTGAGTAGCGAGGGAGGGATGGAACATTAGGGAGATAAGATTGGCAGTGGAATTGCGGAGGTGACAATGGAGATAGTAACGTGGACGGAAATAATAGCGTACTAGCACTCAAATACTGTATTTAGTAGTACTTCTACCTATAGGCATGTTTGCAAAGATCACTTAATGTTGATAATTCACTGGAATAAAATTTCACAGAAGTGGAGTGGAAGAATTACAATGACATTTTCAAGAAGGTGTTGCGAGTAGGGGGATATCAAGTAGCTAGTTTCATAGATAACTGAGACATATTGAATTGTTACAACCACAAGAACAACATCTCATTAGCGAAATAACTCCAAAAAGAAAATAATTTGCAGAAAAAAGGAGATAAATAAAATGCGTAATTAATGTCCGTCATATAGGTATCATAAAATACACACACAAGGTGATTCGTGAGAAGACGTAGAATGACCACAGGAATTAGGAAGACTGCAGAGGTGATGTTTGGTTTACTGATGGTATCTTTGAAAGTCATATACTAACACATGTGCGAGTAAATATCATTTGTATGTACACTGAGAGATTGTAAGAGCAATGAGAAGTTCATAAATAACAGAAGTAGATAATTTCATCTTAATAATGAAGTTGGTATTTCATAAATGAAGTAATATCATACCTAAATACAAATACTTATTACTATTGCAGCAATCTATTTATTCCTCATCTTATATTTCCTTTTTTATATGTTAATGGTGTTTTACTTCTTTGAGTTCTAATCTAAAGCTATTGTAAGTTTTGGGAATTGATCCATCTCGTAAAAGACGAGAACCTCTTATGAGTAACGAAATTAAGGTTTCATTAAGTAAGAAGATATAAATAGCATGCTCAGACTTATGTAGCATTTATCTAGGTGAATAAATACCATGTCTCCATATTTTTATAAATCCACCATGTCATTTCCTTCCTTGTGTTCTCTAAAGCGCCTTCTTTAGTACACGTGGTTAATATTTACGCAGTGACGTTATACAATATCTAGAGAGTGACCATTCTACTCTACATTTACAATTTGTAGGATAAACATGGAAGACAGAAAAACAATAAACTTATTTTCTTCAAGGGTGCAAGGGAGTCCTACCATGAGGAAGACAAAATTTTATAAGGTTTATATCAAACGATTAAAGTTTATTCCAGATATATTCAGCACATTATTTTCAAATTTCTGTCACCTTTTTGAAGCAAGAGTTGGGAGAAAAATTATCTGAAATTTGGATTTATCTATTTTTCAATACGATCATTTCACGTAATTCACAAAATCTCTCCCAAAACTGAGAAGTTGCATTCGAAACGTATGATATTATTCAAATTGAATATGTTTGATGTGCAAAAAAAGAAATCGGTGAAGAAATACAATGAATCACTCAAATATTTTATAAAGGCAAATACTTTATTTATAACTCATAATTCTACACCTGTCAATACTTAATACTCCATAAAACTTTAATGTTCTAAAATAACATTATTCAAACCACGCGTGTTACCCAGAAATAATGAGATTATATATGCTTAACCAGAGTGCGTGAATGTCTTACAGTAAACAGCATTGAATGAAGCGAACCATCAAATGACTCAGTCTAGGTTGAAGTTCTTGCAGTTTTCCTACAAGCGAAGGAACGTGCAATGTCTTAAGAAAAATTAATTAACTATGATACACGCTGAGCAATGAGTTGTCAGAGTGTTCGAATGTACTTTTCTAATTGAGTGATTAAAGGTATGTTGATTACCATCGATAAACAAACGAAGAAATTGAGAATTAATATATATAAGCAACGAATTCATTGGTCAGCAGGAATGGGAGAAATAGTTTTTAGTTGATAAGAAGAAAACGGTAAGCATGAAAAGTAACTAGTAACTATTTGAGTGTTGAACAAATACTATAAGGTGTTGTGAGTAAGTGTTTTCATGGATTTGGAACTACAAGAAAACTTCGAATGTCGTCTTCGCGTCATGCAACTTAACCTTGCAAATTGAACGCATCTTTTCCTGAGTTTCCGTAATAAGGTAAATACTACACCGTACTTTGTATCTATCATATGTAGTAGTATTGTTAAGGTTAACTCAATTATAGGGTACTATTTTTGTGAAACAAGATGAGTAAAATTTACAACATAACCTCAACCTTAACATTTTGGCCAAATCGTACATTGTTTAGAAAATAATTGAAATAATATATAATATATAAAGGGAAAATTTATTTCTTCGTTTTCCTCAATACGAAAAATATAAACATCATAAATATATTTAAAAATTTGTACTACATTTATTTCTAATTGAAACTTAAGCTAAGAATACTAGTCTCTTGTTTCATGCAGCAATAAAGAGCAAAAATACTAATAGAGCAAAAATGTGATCATCCTGCAGTCTAAGATGTGGAGTTTTTAATATTTTGAATAAGAGCCAAATGTATCGGAGGTAGTAAGGTGTTGGATTTCTTCTTTTTTCTCTCAGAATTCCATTATTTTAAACATTTAACTTGGTTTCGTGGGAACGAAATTTTCGGGTTAATCGTAATCTAAAATCATCAAGGTACTACTCATTTTTTCTTAAAAACTGAAACGAATTTAAAAACTCGATCGATTTTTTAATTATGGTTAGCAAAAATGTTTTATTTCATACTACAATCCACTTAATAAACTAAAAACATACCGAATACACAAAGGATTATTATATAATTCAAAGAAATGAGAATATTTTTACCGTAAGGGTTATTGTAACTAAGCCAATTATAATGACAAAATAACCTCAACCCATTTCGTGTATTAAAAAATGTAGATTTGTTGCAATCTATTATTTTAAAATTAGTTATTACACCAGTTTATTATTATTATTATTTATATTGATGTTTATTTCCAATTAGAGCATATCAACATTCGTTTAATATTGTTGTATAAAAATTATACAAGGAATGCGATATTTACTTTGTCTTTAAATAGGTAATATCGTGTACGAGAGTAGCATTCATTTGAAGATACACATGACGTAATTGTAAAACAATCGTGTTGTGATATATAATTAGACTGTACCTTCATGGAGGCACGGACAAGAGGGTGACGTAGGAAAAGTTTTGCCACCACTTCGTGCAAAAAGCGATCATTTCCTGTCACTTCTGGAAGTGGGAATGGGGAGGCATTGTACGAAGAATAGCAAAATGTTCGTTTATGGATCCTGTAAAACTATATTTGCAGTGTTATAATTTCCTGAGAATAGGTGAAACTGCTGTATATATGACGTAGAAGTCAATCTGGACTTTTGTTATAATATCCACAAAATTCTTGGAATTAGATGACAAATTAAAATCTTTTTGAACACTTCAACTTTTCTATTATATACCATTTTCAGGGATTCAAAGAAGTTTAAAACACATCAATAATATATAAAAAATAATGTTGAAGATGCTAATAAACTTAAGCATGTTTAATGAAATTTTTATTTGTGACGTAAATCACAAACTTTGTGTGACAAGTATGATACATTTTTAGAAATGGAATTATACTTCATTATTGATCCACAAGGCTCAGAGTAAAAAGAAATCCGTCTTTCTCTCAAGATAATTTATAACAGTGTAAGGACATGATTTATTCCTCCATTCATTGCGAAAACCACCACAACACTTGTTTGTCTCCACAGCCGCACTCTTAAATTCGTTCCAATGACCGCAGTCTCTTCATTAATGGTTATACTGTGTTCGCGCCCACTAGTGGGGCCTGGGCATCCGGTGGTCGAGCCCGGTCGATTAGTCGTGGAGCCGCTAAAATCCCTGCTCATGGGGATTTATACCACAACATGAAAATAACATTTCAACGCAGAGAAGCCTCATGCGCAGCCGCATGCGAGGCCATGCGTTGTCTTGTTTCTCTTTTTCCTCCGCTCAATACCGCACTCCAATGACTCCAATTTATATTTCCTTCCGCTTTTATAAGAACATTGTTATCCACGTGATGAAAAATCCTGTTTATTCTTACTTAGTAAAATGTTCACCAATTTCATGATATTGAATTAAAATTGTACTAATATATTGTGAATTGTTATATTTACCCGAAATAAAATCATAAAAATAATTTACCACGTCTGTTAGGAAGATTTTACAACGACAAAACGTGTCTATTAAAGAATAATTGCTAAATACGTGTGAAATAATTTATGGAAATATTCTAAATTTATTTATTTTCGTATAAATTATTATAAACGTAAAACTTCGCAGGAAAAAAAATAATTCATCCATTTATACATTATGCTCTGCGATAAAAATCGTGTTAAATGGGTGAAAACTCCGTATTTCTTGAGTAAAAGTTGAAAATATTAGCTTTTCCCCTTGATAAAGATATTAAAGCTTTATGAATTGTCTTATGTTTATCAACTTTCGAATTTCAACTTCAAGTTACTCATTTGAGTCTTGACTATTAAAATTAATCCAAAACTATTAAAATCACTGAAAAATGATAAAAACTATTTCAAATTTATTTTCGGAAGATAAAATTTAATGAATTTCCCTTTAACAACAGTAGTATCCTAAGCTATCAACATACTATATTGAAATTATGGCACGACCTTACTGTTCATAGTAATTACACTATCTGGTTTCTAACTTCATTCTTATGATAACTCTCTGAATCTCAGCCCTCACTAAAAAATGTTTCAGTAAAACTATTTCTAACTAGCTAGTTCCCTCATCCTATGCCATCACACCTGAGTGGTATTAGTTGCTACTGCTTCTCTTATTGACCTCATCTTTACTTCTTCACATACCACGTCCATTACATTTCTTTTGTTGTGGTGTAAATGTCATTGATTCCGTTTAAGTCGTCAATACCAATGTCAATCCTAGGTTCCTCCCTTATCTCATGTGAGAGCCAACTTATTACCGTTTGCCTGGACTTAGCTGAGTCACTTGACGAGGGGGAACTGATGCAATAGTTATTGATTTATCAAAAGCGTTCGATTTAGTGCCATATGACCGTCTTCCTGCAAAAATCGCGAAGTCAGAAATTGATTCGCGTGTTGTCAAATGGATTTGTAAATTTCTCCGGAATCGCTCACAACAAGTTAGAATAGATGAGTGCTCCTCTAAAGAAATCACGGTGACATCGGGAGTACGACAGGGAAGCGTTTAGGGTCTACTTCTTTTCCTTGCAATATATAAACGATATATCAGACCACATTAATTCGAAAGAGTGTTTATTTGCAGATGACTGTATTGTATATCGAATTATTAAAGAAGACAGAGACCGAAATATGTTACAGAGAGATCTAAACGAATTATGGAAACGTGCTGAGACGAATAAAATGAAAATAAACCCTCTACAAAGTTAATCTTTAAGTTTTTCAAGACCAAAAATAAAACCTGCTCTGAACTATTCATTAAATCGTCAGATTATTCCTGAAGTTTCATGCTGTACATAATTAAGTGTTATAATTTCTCGTGTCTTAAATTGGACAGAACATGTTAAATACACAACACAGAAAGCTTGGAGAGCGCTGAACTTCGCAAGAAGCGTACTTAGAAAAGGGAACTCGAAATCTAAAAGCTTGGTATACACTTCATTAGTTCGACCTTTACTGGAGTACGTAGCCGCTTGCTGAGATCCGTACAGATAGGGTCAGATCAATGAATTACATCGGATACAAAGAAAGATCGAGAATTTTGTTAGGGACAACACACGTAATATTATTTTAGAGTGGGGCACACTTTCCAATCGAAGAAAGTTAGCGCGTCTTTGTGCCCTCTTTAAATCCATGGGAGATCCTGCGAGGAAATCACCGAACGCTATGCTACACACACCGAATTACTTTAGTCGCGGTGACCACAAGCGTAAAGAAAATGTAGGAACCAGAAAACGGATATTGGTAAATACTCCTTTGTGAATAGAAACATTGTAGACTGGAACAACTTACCTGCAGCAACACTTTCGAACTTACAAAAAAGAGTAAAATGTTTCCGCAACCGTCTTCTTGCTTTGTCGAAATAGGATCGTATGTGAAGTGCAGTGTAGCGTAGTGAGATGACTGAGACTTAAGGGTATAGGAAATGCTTAGAGTGAAAGTAGTGAAGTGTAGTGAAGTGTAGTGAAGAGTACATGATTGTTCCCTGTTTTGGTTTTATTTTTTATAGTTATCAATTTCTTTTATTTATGTTATAGCTATTACTTTTACGCTAAGGGTGTAGGAGGAGTAATGACAAATGTGTATACAGTGAGCGTGTTTGTTCGTATGAGTGTGTTTCTGTAACTGTTTGCAAACGAAAAAGTGTTTGTGTATGTATGTGAATATACGCACATATGAGCCTCATGTAGATAATTAATTTCTTTAATCTTATTTCTTTCTCGTTTTAACCATGTGTAAATATTTTTTAAGCATTTTGTTCCGTTTGTGTGTGTATTTTATAGATTTTTTTATAGATATTGATGATTTGTTTTTTAACTACGTATTATTTTATTATGTACGTATTCTTTTCTATCTACCACCGAGCATTGCTCACTAGCAGGCTAATAATTATTCTTATTATTATTAGTATATAATCCAGCTGAGCACTTTTCTTTCCTTATCGCAATGTCGCAAGATAGGCCATTCTTTTCCATTAAAGGTAGTTAAAGCCAAGCATTCCATGCTCATTTGTTGCACATAAATATCTTAGTATTAATATGCAGTTTGTATGAAATAATAATAATTGAAACTAAAAATTCATGACCAATAAACAAAATTAAAAAATAAGAAAATTAAGGTGATATGTAATGAAAATTTAAATATTTGAAGTAATTTGGTGATAGTGCAGGGTGAAAATACAATTGACCTATGAGGGAAAAGAATACGAGTGTGACGCCATTCGTTTGATCTGACATTATTTAGGTACCAACTTCATCGTGAAATAATTGCGAGGTAACATCTCTTACATTCTCACTCTCGGTTCGTCCTCTCAACATCGTTTCTTTTATCATCACTTTTCCTTTGAAATTTTCTCTTCATCCCCACTATATCTTCCACGAGGCAAAATCACCGTGTCCCAGATTCACCCACGGCCATGTCAAAGCCACAACCTAGCTCTCATTTCCGCTTCGCTGTAGCCATGCTTCAGCTACCTGCTTTGTAACACTCATCTGTCCTTATCTCAATTATCATGTATTGGACGACATAATAGTGAACTGCCAAGGGCTATCACATTGCAATAATTAATATCTGTAGTCTCATATCGTAAGTATTAAAATTTTAAATGTTACATCCTAATTTTATTTTCTTGAAAAGTATTTGATATTACTACGAGAATGAAGAATCTTGCCCAAAACTGAAATTTTTATTAATACAGTTTTTTATTTCTTATGCCAATTTAGATATTCTTCAATTCGAGCATCCAAGTCCCCTCTTCGTCGTAGAAATACATTATTTAGATAAGAGTAATGTTGTCTTTCACTTGTTAAATTGGTTGGCAGTGCCCTTATTTACGACAACATGTAATAATAACGTACAAACACTTTAATTGTTCATACTTTCACATAACGTTTCGGGGATGTATGTTCCCCCTCTTCAGATGTATTTTATATTTTCTACAAAAAACATACAGAAATTATCAGGTATATCTCATCAGTAATCTCCAGTACATTGTTACAAATATTCAACTTACATATGCTCGAATTGAAGAATATCTAAATTGGCTTAAGAAATAAAAAACTATATTAATAAAAATTTCAGTTTTGGGCAAGATTCTTCATTCTCGTAGTAATATCAAATTCTTTTCAAGAAAATAAAATTAGGATGTAACATTTAAAATTTTAATACATTATTTATTATTTGACTGAATCGTTTTTCGTTGTGATGGAGGGGATCTCCAGTGAAGTAAAATAGATTTACAATTTGTTTCATAAAAATATAATTATCTTCGCTCTTTTCCTTAAAAAACTTTATATTCTCTTATTTTTACTTTTTAGTAGTACGTCTTTCTGTTGATACGATAAAAAATTAAACGTGTTCAAATGAAAATCTTAGACAACGATAAATTTTCTGTACACTGAGAAAAATTATACATTTAAAATTATAAAACTATAATGTACAACAATAAAATCAATATATTTTTATGAACTTAAAGTCAAAAAATCGTGTTCCTTGCTTAGAATTAATTGGGGCTCCAATAAGAGATATAAAAACTTTTAGAGAGAATTTCATCAAAATTGAACTGAGAACAACCATATCAAAGAGATACTAAAACAATGAAATCCCGTGTCAGATTAAAAACAACCTCCATTTCCTTCTCCGTCCACTTCATTCACGATCGAGTGCAAGTAGTTGGAGCTGAGTCCGGACATCGCTTGACCGTCGCTCCGATATTAAATGCAGCAACCCCTTGGGGAATGCGACGGAGAGACGGTGGCGGCGGTGAGGGCAGCAATAATCTTGGGCCGTCCCCGCTTCCACCCAGACTTTTCCGAATTGCCCCGCTCCGCTTTGATTTGTAACCGAAGTTCCTGGCGGGAGCTTTGCATGACAAACAGCGGAAGCGCGTGGCGGCAGCGCCTCGCGGACAGTCACGGACGCGCACGAGAGTGCTTCTCACAGCGCGCCGAACTTTTTATGTGTGTTGTTTGAATAAGTCTGATTGGCTGTCCGTGGAGAGATTTATGTGCACGAGGCAGGCACCTGGACCAGGGCAACAGGTTCGTCCCACCTCCGGCGTCTGGAACGCAGCGCCGCGCCGCTTCCACCACCGCCAGACAAAAGGCGTTCCCATGATCGATGCTCAGCGCAGATGTATTGTTTGCCGTAGCATCCACTGGAGGCGCTGCTATCAATAATAGCGTAACGTGGTTACTTCCAGTAGTTCCACCATCGCTTCCTCCACCATCTCCGGGATAACGCCTGGTATAATTTTCTTTTCAGATTACAAGCGAAGGAGCTTACACCATTATGCGTCATAATTAATTTTGTGCAAGTCTTTAAAAATGAGCAGGAACTGTGGAATGAAAAAGTGCGTGGCTTAATTTCATTTTAATGACTGCCGTACCCGCCACCCCCGCGCCATACTGCGCTGTCTTTCCCCGTAGCTCGCGCCCCCGAAAGCGAGAGATTGATGCGAAGCTCCACCTGCCCCTCGCGACGTCGCGTATTCACCGCCTTCTTTCAAACAGTTGGGCGTATTCACCGCCCTTCTCAAGCGTCGCCCGCTGCGCCCTTCGCAGCACGCAGTCTACTCGGGGTCCTTGCGGGACGCCCGCATCCCTCGACGCGAAGCCTCTGCGAGCGGGTGGGAGGAGTGTTTTCTTCCGTCAACGCAGGGTTGGTTTCAGGGTGACACTGCTTCCTGCTACTTATCACGATCCTCATCCAGTTCTTCGTATTATCTATACGTGAAGGAAACCTTTGTAATTTTCTTTTTAATCTACGCACATTTCTTGGGCCAACCTTTAACTGTTATTTTTAGACTTGGAGGACTCATTCTTTATAAAGATCTCGATTCGACAAACCGGTGTATATGAGATGGGCGCACTAATATCATGAATTTCCACGGTTACCAGATTGATTTAGATACCAAACTGCCAAATTGATATAGTATGAATGGATAGAAATCATTTTGGTATTTGAAATAAATTTCAAGGATTATTGTATCATTTCCATGACAACTGTTGCGAACTCTAAATTTGATAGATGCGATAAACTCAGCGTGAAGGTTCGCCATGCAGCAAGTGGATTAGGGGTCACTGGCCTAGTGTGAACCAGGATTGAAGAATAGACTTGCGTGACACCTGCCGCGGAATAGAGACTACTGATGAGATAGATATGCGTAATGACAATGAGCTACTAATGAACTCTAATAAAGACTGTTCACACATGACCTGTAGTGAAGTGGGGAAAGATTTACTACTCGACCAACTTGAATCTTTTGGGAAGTTGGCTCGAGCACTATTGTATTCCTTGTCTTAAAAATTCAACCAAAACAGTCCTGTGCCTGAAGTGTAAACAATTTTACTCTGGCAATCCCTACCGTGTGCCTGAATAGTGCACAGTACTCAAAGAGAACCCTAGAAATTTTTCCTCGATTGCGGAAGAGCCAAGACAAGTAAGTAAAGAAGAACTTAAGGATCCGTTAACATCCGCCCTCAAGCCATGTCATCTCGAACAAGACCGTACCATATCCCAATAAAAGCACGACACACATTTGTGGAGGATTTTTCAAACAAATTCTCCCTCCCGGGAAGTAATCGACCAGTGTAATTTTCATTTAAAATCTTTATTTGTACATAATATTGCGTAATTTAAAGACTGATCAAAAGTTTATTATTCTTGAAATTGTATAGTATTTATTTAAATAATTATATCATAACTCAATTTATGGAGACGTTCATTAGTGCAACTGGGTTACCTTTAATGTTATTGTAACATATATTTACTTAAGATTTACCATATTACATTACTATTAGAACGATTCATTTTATACATTTTGAATTAGAGTTTTATCAAGACTTCTCATTTTCTCGCGGTGAATTTTCGTAGTTTTTAGCCTTTCATAAGTAAACTATCACTAGTCAATTATCCTCTGCTTCCTCCACCAAAAGCTGCATGCATCGTACAACCTCTCTTTTCCCCCCCCCCTTCAACCCCTAAGCGATTGTCAGAGCAACCTCGCTCCCGCCAGCAATCACTCAGTAGGGCGACACTCATTTGTCCCCGGATGCCAGGCACGATGGGGTTGCGTACGCACTTCCGGGGATTGAGCGTGACCTGCGCACCATTCTGTGCATCTGGTGAACGAGAGCGAGCTCTGGTGGTGGGTGCTGAAGCTACGGAGGGGAGACGGCTTCTACCTCCCAATGGGACCTCTCAGTGCAAGACTCTTTGCTTGAAAAAAAAACTTTTTTGTTTAGATTTTGTTTTGTCTCGGTTTCACGGTGATATGAAGGCCTCGCTCGATAAAAGTGCGGTGGGAAAAAGCTTTCAACCAAATGCATACGCGAGGATGCGAACTAACGCACGATTAGGGTGTATTACAGATATTGCATCCCCACTGGGTTGGACTTTTCCGCCTATAAGGTAATGAAGATTGGAAAAACGCTACAAGGACTTTTTAATTCTCAAATGAGTAACATAGAATATTCTTCAATTCTGAAATTACATTGAAAATCTTTTAGAACGAAAAACAAAATTGTACAACGATAATTAAAATTAAATATTATTATTCAGTATTCATTTTCACTTGAAATACATATATACGTCTTTTCTTAAGGTATACTGAAATAATTGCGATGCGAGGTGTTGATACATCTCATTTAATTTAAAAAGAAAGTATTGTTCCATTTATCTCAGGAATCATAAATGTGACATAAATACATATTTCAGATTATCTTAAATACATAAAAATGGTTTTATTTCCTTCTTCCAAATCTTTTAAATCCACGTTTGTTTTTTGTTTTCTTTCAAATTACGTACTTACGTTCATCGACATATTTGAATCGACCTTGTTCTTGAAATTGCCAAGTGAAACAAAACGTTATGTATTTAAGTTGTTATGTATTATCACTAATACAGTGATTTAAAATGTTTCTGTATTTCAAATGTAGTGTCTACAAAAATACTGTAGTAATAGGTTTTGTTTTTTGTTTTTTGAACTAACTACACTACTTACTTATATTTGAGTCTAACGGGAGAACGTCAATTGTCATTATTTTGTATAAAGACAATTACTATTACAATATCAATATCCACATGAGTACATCGTTTGTAGTGGTTATTTACAATAATTGAATCATTATATTTAATTTCAAAAAGCATTAAAATTCTTTTGTTTTCAAAATTAATTTGTTTTTTTTTTTAATCTCCAAGTTTTAAAGGAAAATAATACCGATATCAGAGAAATAACGTCTTTTACAGCCAACGTGAAACGATAACGATAATGGATCCGCAGAATGGCGCCGACAACTGTGAGGAGCCTGAATGACCGCTTTCCTCCCTCGAAAGGGTCGTTCGCATGCGACTTAACCCCCGCGCGCCCCTCCCGATCCTGCCACTAATTACCGCCTCTAGCAAGTTTAATTGGCCGCGCGCGATGAGCCGCTGATATCCCACGGTATAAATTACTCTAAATAAGTTTAAATTCACAGGAAGTTCTTTTTGGCTCTTTTACAATAAACTCGATTACGTCTTGGCTTAGTCTTCCAGGCGGCCACTCCAAGAGTATGCTCCCCTCTCGTGGGACCCCTGTGCCACTCCCTCTTGCATTAGTGCGCTTTCGCTCTTGCTTTATTTTTCTCGATTCTTATCTGTTTTCTTTTGTATCACGTCACTCTCTGTTTGGATTTCTTAAATGGAACGACAAGAAAAAGGTTAATTTCATATTGAAATAAAATTGCCAATGATATTTAAGACAGTACGCTTTGTCGAGTTACCTAGAATACGTTTTACAATTGGTTCTCCATTTCATCAAATCTTAATCAATCACCACATTCATCAATTATTCGTCAATCATTCTGGTTTGAAAGTTCTCTTCTCAATATTATCTTTTGTTTCTAATAGAATGAAGGAAACTGTTTGAAAATTAAAGGAGCTTTAAAATGATAAAGATTGATTTGAAGTACTCCTACAAAATATTTCTAAATTTTATATTGTCTAAAGTAAGTATGGAAGTGACAGGTAAGTATTATTTTGAATTAACTATAGATCGTATATTTGTTACGTCAGAACATTTATTATTCATTGTTATTATTCAATATCAAGACAATTTCATAATATAATTCGTATAATATTTTATATTTAACTTGTTTCGTTCTCTTCATAGTTCACCTTTAAAAGTGTACTGTTATTTTGAGAAAACAGTTTTATAGTATTATTCGTCTTTGAATATGTTTAATTATTTCTTTGTTTTTTTATTAGTGTGTTTCTACACTTACATACTTTTGTATCCTTCTCTCTTCCATTTTTCTCTTCTGTTCTCATCCGCCACATTTTCCCTTCACTTTTCTCTATCCTCGTAATGTTCGTGTACAAATTCTACTCAATATTGTATCCCATTCCTTGCAGCCAAGTAACCGAATGAATCAGCATATTTTATTAACTTACTGAAGTACATATTCAACGCGCGGTTTCTAATGTACGGTACACTTTAGTGTGCATATTATCTTTATTTATTCTTATATTATTCCTTTGAAATGTTTGAAATAATCATATTTGACATATTTACGTAATTACATAAACCAACTGGTATCTCTCACTCATTTGATCCATTACAGTAAAGGTTTTATATGTTGCTTTATATCGTTGGAATGTTATTTTGTATTAATCATGCAAAGTTCAGAATAATCTAATATGATAATAATAATTCGTTTTATTCATTTCTATATTAACATAATAAGCCTTTTTATAAAAGTTTTCAAGTAATATTATTACGAATTAATAGGTGCGTTTTATATTAATTCTAGCTTTTTTATTTTTGATTGTTTCCCCGGCTAGTTTTTTACTACTACCCTCATATCTTATTCACAAAAATCACCCATATTCCCTAGGTGAAATGTTGTGTATGTTTGTGCGCGCATGTATGTATGTGTTACATACTATACATTTATTTTCCTCGTTTATTTTATTACTACGACAGTCGATAAATATATTGTCAATATTGAGTGTTTGTGTCCCTGTCTATACCAGAATTTTTTCAATGCAATTCAGTCAAGTGGGAAGGTATAGTAACCAGTACACGAGAGAGCACTCTTCAATTACACTTGATATTAGCAATTACTAAATAAATGTAATATAAATACAATTCCTAACTACAAAATAAAAAGGGCAATTTTATATGTAAATAACAAATATTCACTCTCGCAACCCATGGGGTTACGTTTTGGACAAATAACACTACATGTATCTCTTTTACCCCTTCTTATCAACGGTCTGAGGATAATCTCCTCATCCTAGAGCTGAGACCAAGAAAATGCAAAGCTCTGTCCTTCGCGAACCTTGGGAGCCCGAAGTGGGACTGTTTGGTTTTGACTATCAAAGGTCTTCGGAGGATCAATGAAAGTAAATACTAGCGTAATGAGCTTTCTTGAAAACTATGCCAGCATAATTAAACACTGTTTCTTGATTCATTTTGAATTATTGGTGTGTTTTTGTGCTGTCAAAAATAAATTTGTGTACATGCTCATATAGGCATAAACGACATCGTACATCATACCAAAATTCGGAATATAAGTTATCCTGTATTTGCAAATATTTAAGAACTGTTTGAGATGGTTACAATGTTTTTCGTTTAGGGTAGCATTCACATATTAATATTTTATTGATGCGTAATAGTTTCTAACAGGCTTATTTATGTTATGTTTTCAATATCTTTCTATCTCTCAAGTGTTGTAACTAAATGTAATTCTGTAGATAATCGAGTATTAATACATTCTCGATTGTTTACAATTATAACATTGCACATATATATTATTATTTTAGTTGCACTATGAAGAATGAAATTCACTACTGTCCATTTCTCCTCCCATTCAATATACAAGCTTTTCCAATCTTTTTTTTTTCTTCTCTTTTTATGGTTCATAGAAGCTGTCTTAATCGTTTCCCGTTCAACGCGAGGGTGCAGGATTGTCTGTGGGGGTGCAACCAAAAGAGCGTCAAGGGAAAGTCTACAACTAAGTTTAATTGCCGCGCTACTCCCCCACAGCTCTGGGTTTCGCTAAAAATTCCCCTGGGGCTCCAAGGGTCCGCGCCCAGGAGACACGGAATCCTAAGTGGGGGTGCGAAACCAATGGGATGCGCTAGAGAAAACTGAGGACAGAGTAAAACTCACGAAGCTAGACTTATCGTGAAATGTATGTTTCAGTGTATAAAAGAAACTTAAAGATTAATTAAAATTATGAGTTATAATTATGAATTATAATTTCAGTTAATATCCAGAATTTTTTCGGGTCATTAGAAGTACCTGTAACGTTTATGTAGTCACAAGTAATAAAGATAATGTCATTTTGATACTGAAAGACATTTCGTGGACTTACCGTTACCTTACACGAAAACAAAACGTGACGACCAAATTCTTACCGGGGATTCGATCACATGACCTCACGTCAGAGCATGCCGCAACAGAGTCGAGAGAATGGTGGGATAAAGGAATAATTTTATATTTTGTAATACAATTAAAAATAATTATTTCAGTACAAATTGAATTGAAATGGTACTATTTTATATTCTGATTCCCAGGTGAAGCTCATCATGACTTCAACTTCGATGAAAACCGCATTTATTATTTTATAAAATCAGTAGTCATTGTACAAAAAAGGAAAAACTACAAAAAAGTACCAAAATTACTGGATATTCCTTGTACTATTTGTTTAATACTCTCATAATTACCCTCACTTGAGTACAAATACGAAATCTTCACACGGACCCATCTTAACTCAAAATTAGTATTTCAATATAGTAAATTTCATTAAACCGACGATTGATTGAATTTACAATATAGATCAAAACACCTCGCAATATTTTTATTGGATTACGGTTCTGTCAACAAGGTTTTTATTACTTGTGGCTTTTTTAACAAGAGTTAGTTGATTATTACTCTTCAGTGAAAATATCAAAAAGAAATACTGATATTTGAATTATATTTTTTGAGTCAAAGAAAAGTTAAAGCTAGGAAACAGGAAAAAAATCGACGAAAGGATGGTTATTACAGATTTTTTTTTTCTCCATTTTCAACGAAAAGTAATTTCGCATTTAGATTCAGGACATTTTCAATGTTAATTTAGTACAATTCGTAAAATGTAGTAAGTTATTGATAACAGTAGAATATACTTTAAGAGATGTCTGTTAGGTAAAGAAGAAATAATTTGCTTAGTCCTCCATTGCAAGGAGAGCCTCCTGGTGATCCGTGCTAGACCTTGGCCAACGCAGCTCCGTTTATACATGTTTAGTCAAGGTCTATGTAGCATCTACGCTATCAACGTGACCGACAAGAGTGGGCGACAGCCTACCTCGTATCGTCACAACACGTCGGCCGGACTGCCGGACTTCTCGTTCGCTCAACACCAAATGAAGCATGGGCTCCACTTAAGCGAACAAAGGACATTTTTTATCAGCAGCAAGTTTTTCGACCACCACGATAGTTATAAAGAAATATTGTTCCGCAGTATTTTCTTCTCTCCGCCTCCGTTTATGTTAGTATGTTAGGGTATGATAATTATAATAGCATTCAGCACTCGCGGAAGGATATACGAAGAATAAGAATCCTTTTTCTTCGTATATCCTTCCGCGAGTGCTGCTACCTCCACCATCGCCTCCATCTTCACACTTACAACAGATTTTCTTAAAACGGAATCGCCGGGTCTAACAAACCTAACATCGCCAACTGTGACCGAACAATTGTTTATAATTGTTCATACCCTAACATCCTAATATAAACGGTGGCGGAGAGAAGAAAATACTGCGGAACAATATTTCTTTATAACTATCGTAAATATGAAAAGCGAAGAATACGGTATATATTTTCGGAACCGCAATAATATTTGTGGTATTATGATATTAATTATTTTATCGAACCTTTGTTGGACCAACTCCTTAAGTTTGGCCTTTTTTCACTCTATGCTGCAGATGGAAAAACGTATATAAGAAAGTATGTGCAATGGTTTTGCACCACTAGTTTTATTGACCTGTACGTGTTAAATGTTCTTTCCTTCTGCAGATATTTTGAAATAATTTGTAATTACGTACATGTTAGCAAATAATTCTGCAAATTGTAAGCATGTTTTCTTCCTGGTATTTAATGTTTGAAATTAACAAGCGTGAAAATTTAAAAAGTAGAGAAATATGGAAACTAATAAACGAATTTAAATTATTATATAAACACCCTCGGTAAAATGAGTTAAAAGAATCCAGACCTGTTGACAGTCCCTTAGTACCCACTGTAGAGTAAAATATTTCATATCTCATTACCAATCTTTCTTTTAAAGATGTAATTTTTTTGTGTTTAACAATAAAAAAATAATTTTCTTATTTTTATGTTTTATTTGTGAATTGTTTTAAAACATCAGTGTTCAGTAATGATAGTTTTAAGTTTCTGTTCAAATTGCGGGCAACTCCGTGTAGTTATGATAGAATTGAGTTGTAAAACTATTAAAGTCAGATTAAAAGATTATCTATTGTATTTAGAGCGTTGGAGGCTTACAATCTTGAAGTCTTCCATTTCACCACAAATCACTTAGTACTTGATATCACGTAAGTCTTGAAGTCAGTCGTAATTATCTCAATTCGCTTCATGAGTTTGATAATTCATAATCGTTTACCTAAAAACCATAATGAACTCACATGCAAATACTGCAAGTTTGTCCCCTCTCGAACTTCAATTTATGCTTTAATCCAACCAAGACCTTTTGTTCCTTCAAATGAAGGAAGGGAAGTCGTTTTACCGGACGAAAGGCTACTCCGCATTTTCGAAATTGACAGCCTCCATTTCGACGCCTACAATCTCCCTCCCCTTTTCGAAGCATCCCATGGGATCATAGCTCCCTATCCACATTTGTTCGAGTGGCCTTAACCCAGATGGTCGCTAACCAGGTTACACCCGATCCAGCCCTTTTCGCGCGGCGCTCGACACTGCCCTAGGCCCCTCGAACGTACTCCCCTCCCCCCCCCTTCTCCCGACACACCGTTTCACACAACCTCCTCCACGACCCCACCGTCGGGTTAAAAGGCGGCTTGCAGCGCTCAATTTACTAGACACTAAACTGAATTTCTAATGGAGCTTAAAATGTCTACGCCCCCGGGCCGCACCTGCGCCCCAGGCGGAGGATAATGCAATCAGCCTGAAGCTACCCGTTCCTCGACCTCCCATCCCCAGCTACGTCTGTCTGCGTCTCCAGCCTCTACGAGTCCTCTTACCCTCTCCTTCGACCCTCTGCCGCGAAGTTGAGTCCGGGGCGGTGATCCTTAGCGAGTAAATTCTTAATAGGCTTTGCGGAGCGGAGTGGCTCCGCAGTTTCTTGAATGTATGACGACGCTCCTGGAGTAAAATCAATCTCTTTAAGTACTAGTACGAGTTACTGCAGGGCACGCGAGTTGCGGCAGGAATTAAGCGACACACAAATACGTCGTTAGGAAAAGAGAAGGAGAGTACAGCTAGAGAGCAATGGAGTGAAGGATGGGGAGCGGGGTTGAAGCGGAAGGCGTAACACGATCGCGACCGCCGCCACTTCATTTCCAAGTTGGAGTTTGTTCCTCGGTGCTCCTACTTATTCTTCGAGAGCTGTATTGGCAATCGATCGAGTCCCGTAAAAGCTTTGGGAACGGATGATTTGTTTTATATTCAGCACTCCAACTTGTTCGCAATCGAGGAAATCTTTTGACTGGAGGTTCGTTTCTCGTTACCTTCTGAAACAAACATGCGTTTCTTTCCGCTATTACCTCCCCTCGACAAATCCTCGTTGCTTTTCTTAAGGGAAAATCGTTACTGAGCAGGAAATGAGATTTCGGAGGGGAAAAATATTTTAAGAGGAAGGAGGATTACGCGGTGGCAGATTTCGCAATCCTCTCTTATCTCACAAAAGTTGAGATGGCAGTTCGCAGTAAATCCACAATACGACTTTCTTTTCATCGGTGAATTTGTGACCAATATCTTTGCTCCGTATGTATTTACCTTCAACGACTTTGAAACTAGAGATTTCGTCTGCGTTATAATTTATTTAACTTGTTTCATAAAGGTCGTTCTCGTATCTATTGCGTTTTCATCACATTAAACTGTTTTGGAAATATTATACATCTAGACACCTCTTCCATCCTCACCAATATTTAGTTCATAAATAGTTTTACCTATTAATTCGAGACTAACTGAACATGTACGTATGATAATGGTTTATGGTGAAGTGAAAGAAATTTTTTACCAATTTCTAAAGCACTTTAGAGCTCCAGGATGTCGATGAATTATGATGACGATGGTTCTATAATTGGAAAAATTATTTAACACTTGTTAAATAATGTATAACCCCCAACCACAAGTGTATGGTATCCACATCTATTACGCGACCAGATATCATGGTTTGTAACATTTTTGAGAAACGTAATCTTAGTTTATGAACATAATTTCTTAGTTTCCGTACGCGATGATTTTCTCTGGAAGTACAGCACTAAGAGAAATATACTTAGACCTTTTGCAAAAATTTTATGTGCACTTGAGATGAAACACCTTCGACCCGGAAAGCGTCAGATATGCAAAACTATCGTTGCAAATCTTGAACGATAGATGTTGGAATTCAACGAAGGGAAAATTACATCCAAAATATGCAAGGTCATCTTGATGTTTATTTATTGCACGGATTTATCGGAAGAAGCGGTTGTAATGTTCTATGACTGAACCGTAACGTGTAATGTTATGAATTATTCTCTCACGATTGTAAAGAAAATCATTATAATTTATACCTACCCTCTCTATTTTCAAAACAAGAATCAAATTATGCTATTTTTTGTTTCATTATAAATTTGCTTAACCATTATTTGTTTGATTTAAATGTAGGAATCCTGATTTATTGACAACCTTGACCTGAAACCCAAAGTAGGAGAATTGAAGCAAATTGAGTTTTGTCTTGATTTCGTTTTAGACTGCTTTGTGCAACGTTGGAATTTAAACTAACAAATTTAATTTATATTTTGCTTCTTGCATGACCTAAAACATGTTGTGTTCATCAATAAGCACAGTACTATTTAACTTTTTTCACTGTTAGCTAACATCATTTAAAAGCCTTCATTTGGCAGGAAATTGCTTAAAAATAAATGTATTTACAATTTTCAATAACTGTGCTTGTTTCCAACCTAGTGATTGTTCCCAGACCCTCATCAGGGCGTATAGGATGAATCTAAATTGTAATATCAGTGTTACTTAATATTTACCCCTTTTTCCCATCGGGAGATTTACTAAAAATGAATAATAATGTAGGGAGATAAGAACGTAAATCATCAAGGTATTATTCTTAAACGAAAACTTCCCGTATTTTCTCGTGATCTGCGCACAGCAGTCACTAACTGCTGAGTTCACATTAATCCGGTAACATCAGTTTCTTCTCTCCGCGTGTCTTGCGAACGCCTTAAGGTAACGGAGCTTGGCGAGCCGGGATTAGACCGTAAGAAATAGTAGTCATGATTGCACTGAAAAAAATACTTGAGCTGGGGTATCTGATGTATTGGCTGCTAGCCGGACAGACAATCCATCAGCTCGCACAGCTAACATCCGTCTGCTATGACGTGAATTTTCGACCTTTTGTATCACAGAGTACAGCAGTAGCTCTCACAACTAATCTACAAGATAAGAAAAGGGAACCTATAGTGGATGATGTTGCCAAACAGTAAGCACGTAATATTGATTAGACGTGAGTCGATGTCTATTATGTGTATGCTATCTTCTCGATATTCATTTTTATTAAAACTCCAAGGTCTTACCTTGTTTCATTACAGGCGTACACCATTTTTTTTACGTTTGTCTTCAAATATCCGACAGCGCCAGAATTCGATCCCGGGTCCTTTCCTTCTAGAGACGCTAGCATTGAGCTATTGTAGTATAATGTTTTATTATCTTGTGTTACGTTGTCTAAGAGTTGACACCATTGTATTGGTATCATGAATATAAATACGTAAAATAGTAATCGTCCCTAAAATCTTGAAAAATATATCTTCAAATAACAAGAAAATAGTTTTTATATATCCAAACTTTTCTTTATTTTGAATATACTAAAATTTACTTTTATTTGATTAATACATTTAAAAATATCATTATTTAAAATAATAATTAGGTATTCGCCAACATTAACCTTTTAGAAATTCAAAATATCATCAGTGTACGTCTGTTCCACGTCAAGAAAACACTGTAAATATTCGTCGTCTAGACTTCAAATTTCGGGATACGCAACGTCGGGATGACGTCGTTTAGTCGTTGCAATGAATCATTTTGTTAAAGTAAAAAACTATTCATAGTTGAGAAAGCCATGGTCGATTTGACTCCGTAAAACAATTGCTGAGGCTGCGCCGCCTCTGTCATGAGTCAACGAACCGAATGCATAGAGGGCAGCGCAGCCAAGTGTCATTTAGCTGCAACTACGAACGAGATCAGCGGCGAGGAACAAACAACCGTTCTCGTAACTATGTCGGATTTTTGAGCGGGGCTGAGCTGTTACGCGTAAAACATATAAGCTCTAGCTGTTGATGTAACTTTCTTCCTCCCAGACAAAACAGCGTTAGCTCCCGCTGTGATAGAAAATTGTTCTCGTTCAGACGAAAACTGTTTTAGGGCAGCTACTGCGTAAGCTGTGGCAGCTAATGGTACTGTCTATCCGCTAGACAGCCAAAGCGTGAGCTATCACCCAACTGCAGGCTGAGCAATCTAACGTTTTTTGTTTTGTGTGGTATACATAAGAACTGGTTGTCAATATAATGGAATAGAAGCGCGAAAATAAACATTAATAGTAAAGGAAGGAGTCAATAATATGATAAGGATAAAAATTCATTTCACTGCTCACCCTTTGAAGACGTTTACAAAATATCAGACTTTGAGGTTAGCACCATTTGAGTACATTACAGTTGCAAGCCTTAAAATTTACACGACTTTTGAATCTGTGGTAGATGAAACTACTTTGATTAAATACGTGCATGATTGAATACGGTAACGATTGAATGGGAAATGAATAATTTGTTGTTGAACTGAGGGATGTCATTCACAAGCAATGACTGTTATGTTGATTGCAGCGAGACTAAATAGATGGGCAAAGGAGTAGCTACAATGCTAACGAGATTGGCAATAAGAGTGATATGGCATAAGCAACGACAGAGTGAGAGAAGATATGGGAGGTTGCAGGAGTAGCGAATGCAGAGCGGAGCGATGTCGCGCCGTCTCACCCCTCTTGCGCGCGAGGCAGTAGAGAGAGCTGACGTATTGGCCACTTGTAGAGGCCTAATGAGTTCGAGACGGCGACGTTGGAGGTGGCAGAGGTGACGGAGGCGGACGGCGGGTTCTAAGGCCAGTCCCCAAGGCGCTTGGCAGACTTCGTTGAAGAAAAAAAGAAATCCTCAAAGAATACTGTTATTTCTTCAACTTTCTTCTTCGTTTAATTCTTTTCATCGTGACATAAAAATTGTTTTCTATTTTGTTTTAGTGTCTGGTTTAATGGTTATATTTAATGAGGAACTTGCTTGAAGTTGTTTTTTTGTTCTTGATTGTTCTGTCCCTTATGTATTCCTCTCCTTCTTGCCTCTGCGTTACGTCTCAAGGTCTCTTGTGTGAAGGAAGATGTGGAAGATAAGTTCTTATGACTGCGTGGCCTCGCTTATGCTAAACAAATTATATTAGGAGAAATATGAATAAGATGGCGATGTTGACAGAAGATGGCAGAATGATCCCATGAATGAAATGACATAAATATACAAGGTGTACGCAACTTGGGACTCCCATTCTCGCCACTTACGCAAACAGGTCAAAATGTTCTATAACATAGCATAATAAGATATAATTCAATCAAACATGTTCAATTGTCATCCACTGTTTTCATTAGGAAACGAGAAATCCTATTTCATAATTTTTTTCATAATCATCAAAATTGAATCCAGGCTAGTTAAAAATTATATGAATTAAAATTCACGAAACTTTAAAGGAAATAAAAATGATGAAAAAACTGTAACCATTGACCCAAGTATTTCTTCCGAATCTATAATTTTTATTCAAAATAAATCAAGTCCAGAGCTCAAAGAAGGATTCCCATTGGGTACGTCCATCATATTTCACACAAATCTTTTGACCAGAGAACTGTCGGACCAAATGTGACTGATGTGTACTCTATGAAATTGACGATAATGTGTTATAAGTCATTAATTTAAATCACATGGCGCACACTTTTGAAACCACTTTTAAGATGAAACGCTTCTAATTACGAGAGAAGTGCAAAAATATGAACAATGTCATGTCATGTCGATTGATGTAGACATGAAATAAAAGAGAAAATAAACAAATACCACCAATACAAGGGTCTTAAAGCAATAAGGGTAGTGACATAATTTTTCTCAATAATGCTAATTTGATGGATTATATTGTATAACAATTAACATTGGGGAAACATTTTTTTCTATTCAGTTTATCAATGATTTTCGCGGTAAATCTAAGACCGGGAATACGTAGTCCGTGCGACCGTCCGAACAGGGATTTTCCCGGACAGACAAAACTTTTGGTGTCTGTACACAAGACACGTGGGTGTCTGCCCGTTCGAATGTGCCCTATCCATTCAATTCTCTTTCATAGAAATGAAAAATGTATGTATAGATTTATATTTTGTGACTTTAATGCAGTATTATTAACATTATATCTATCAGTTGTGGACCTGCTTCACATGGATGGTGCTGCTTTTGTCATTTAAACATTACCAGAGGATTGCTAGGTGGGGGTGCAAATGATGAAACAAATACTCAGAAGACAATTTATAAACTGATGATGATGAATAACTATACGTCTTCAATTAAAATGTAAAAATCTCAGAAAAAAGGAGTGAGATGACTGTAGTAATGGTAATGTTTGCTTTCACTTAATTTGAAATATAATTTTAATATCTATTTTTTAAGTTATTCCCATTATTTTCTTAATGAAATTATAACTGTGTTGATGATATTGGCACGATGTTCAAAAATTAAGCCAATATTGCTGATCTGAAACGTATTCATATATATATATATATATATATANTATATATATATATATATATATATATATATATATATATATATATATATATATATATATATATATATATATATATATATATAGCGAACTTTCAACTGAAAATACTCAGCTACATCAATAAACACATTTTAATTATATCTAGTCTAGTCTGTCCATCGAAAAAAGAAAAAAATAATCCTGAACTGCTTACCATGAAGAACTAGCAACAAACGCAACCCACAATGGTGAGCTGTGCTACCACATGTTTCGAAAGTGTGAACGGTTCCATACAATCCTCGTTGTAAACTACGTTTAGGGCATACACAGAGGCGTTGTTCGAGTGATACTACGCCAGCGTAATGTGGCTTTGACTTAAGGTAGTACTAGCGCAGGTAGAATTAAATCACTAAAATATCTCAAATCGGCGTAAATAAACAGAGTAACATGTTCTCATTGTGATTTCAACTTACCTCACCGGTATGTTTCAATAATTGCTACTGTAATTGATGATGAAATACATTGTGTCTTATGGAGAAAATGTTTATTTTCAAAATAAGACCAACTTTTGAATCACGATACTGAAGGAAGTTGACTTTGATATGTAGTAAATTTTCCGTTATATTTTTTACATCACATTTATCTATAGGTCACCAGACATTTGAAAATGTAATTTCACTTTTTCTGTGGTGAATGCATAAATTACGAAATAGTTGAGCACGGTAGCCATGTTTGTACATGCATTTGTGCATTTCAAACGAGTCAAACGATTTTTTTCATCGTTATCATTGATAGTGTTTTATAACTATTACAATAAAAATATAGAAAACTATTACACATCTCGGGAATTGACTAACTTGAAGTGCTCTTCCCACCTTAAATTCTCTCGGTTGAATTTTAAATACGTCACTCAGTGTCTTGGGTGATTTGCATTGCCCATATTGGTCGTGTAATTCGCCTGTAATGACTTCGAGTATGAGACGAAAAATCAATTCACACCATTGATCGGATGTGAAAACATGAAAATTCATATACAGAGTCAGTGTTGTGGGTGGAAAAAAGTTTTGCGTGTNCTGTCTCTTATACACATCTAGATGTGTATAAGAGACAGATATATATATATATATATATATATATTTGTGTGTGTGTGTGCGCTGATCTGACCGCAGTAAGAGAATAACACGATAGAAACTCATCTTACGTGCGAGCATCATCCACGGATAGCAGTGCCTCCATAGTGTTGGCAGCGGCCTTCATAAGACAGCGGCCTTCACAGAAGAAGACGCACCCCCTTGCGCCATCCCCCACGGCGTCACCGGTTTCATTGCCAACGTGAGCAACGAAGAAGGACGCTGTTTCTTGTGCGTTGCCAGACGTCTGGCCTTAAAACCGCTTCGCCCATCCATCAACTCAGACCTTTTTCGGTGCCGTGGCACCTCCGCTCTCTCTTCTTAAGACCGTTGTCCCCTTCGCCTTCCGCGTACCACGTCAGGAGCCTACAGCAGACGGAGAAGGGTTCACAGAGACGGACAAGTCATAGAAATAAAGGAAGGTTCAAGTAGTAGTGAATATGATTGTATAGATAACAAAGGAAAGAGACGAAGAGAGGTTGGTAGTTAAGAAATCAGATTCAAGGAAGTGATGCTAAATATAAATAAAGCTTAAGAGGACAGAAGGAATGAAAGTAATTACATAAAATCAACAATTTTTGAGAGCGATGAAAATCAATTAGATGAATCCTTACATAAATTTCAAGCTCCAGATACGAAAGTGGTGCCACCAACATTTACATTGCAAAACAAAATTTCTATCGCTTATTTTTAATTTGAAAATAATAAATAATCGAACACCGTAAATGCTTTATAAGTTATGAGTAACAATGTGTAATATATGACATTAAAAAATAACATACGTCAGATAAAATCATCTCGTGGTTAAGACGAATGTCAAAATAAACCACATAATAATATCCACAACCACCATGAATTATTACAGACATTCCTGTGAATAGAACTCATAGTTGTAGGGCTAGTTGGAGTTCAGAGCGTATACTGAAGGGGGTGGGGAAGAGAGGGGAGAAAGGGCCGCGGGAGCTTCCAGGTGGCGTCGCGATCCGCTGATCCTCGTCTGGATATCCGACGCCCGGTTCTTGGCCGAGGGCAGACGTCGACGGACGATCTGTCATGCTGGCAGCCCGTGGGCTCTTGCTCTGCGCTCTGCCTCATGCCCCCGTTTCCGCCCTTGGGAGCTGCAGTAGAAAAGGCAAAGATGGTGGCAGGCGCTTGATTCGCAAGAGCCCTTCTTAGGGATGGATTGAGGGGTTCGAATTTACACGTGAGAGACTGCTTGTTGCGAATGCCTGTGCATGCGCATTTTTGTGAAGGAAGGGTCGACTATCTTGATGGAGAAACGATCCAAAGTAATGCTTCGTTCAAACCATCGCTGTTATTTAATCTGTGTTTCCTTCACAGAGTTCGCAAAATTGTGCAGACAGACAGTACATGCTTAGAAGTAAACTCGTTGGAATTAAACTCTTTGTTGTAATGAAACTCTTGGTAGCGTAATTCTTGATAACTAATTCTTGGTAACGAAACACTTTCTAATATAACTTTCTAAAATAACTCTTTCTCAAAATAACTTTTTTTAAACAATTTTTTCTAAAAAATATTTTTTTAAAGTAAATCTTTCTAAATGTAACTCTTTCTAAATGTAACTCTTTCTAAATGTAACTCTTTCTAAAAGTAACTCTCGGTAAAGTAACTCTTTATAACAAAAATTTTGTAGTTGTTGCCATGTCTTTAAAGAAAAGCTTGTAAATCTATTTTCAAACGGCGTCAATTTTTTATTTAACTTCAATGATTTAATTCAACTTAAATATTGCTGTTATACCATTTAAAAGATTGTTCTGTTTCAAGTAAATAATATAAAAATGTGTAACTCGATAGTGAGAAGTAATATTAAACTTGAGATATAGTAATATGTTTTCCTGTAGTTACACATTCTATCCCTGCATTCGTGTTATCCATGCCAGCTTATTCCCTCAATATCTATCGAGTTAACAAGTTATTTCATTTATCTGGAGGCAGAATGCGCGAATTCAAACGATCAATGTTGTTAATTGAGCTCATCATCATTTCCACTGACATGGACACGAACATTTTTTGCTCTCCCCATCGACATTGCATGTTTGATGGTATTTTCGACCAATAAATCTGTTACTTTCTGTATTATTATTCATATTTCTCGGAACAGTTGCTAACGGTACATACATAATTCTGCCACTCCCTGAAAACAGAGTTGATCATTGTCCATCACTGACTAAAACCTTTACGTTTTACACAAAATATTAAACTAGAGTATTCAAACTTCAATTAGATGTTCAACAGCAAACTCAACACCATTCTTTTCATACGAACCAAAAATTTGTAAATACTATACAATCAGCGGAAAGTATTATGTTATTGTTTACTTTGTTTTCCATTTCATGTTATTTTGCATTCGCTTGAAAATATCTCACAAACAAATTAAAATATAATAAAAAATAGTGTAACAATTAAATCACTATTAGGTATATTTTGCAAAAATGTATGAAAAATAAAATACTCAATCTAAAAAAAACGCATTTCTGAAAAAGCGAAACGTAAAATAAATAAGCATTGATAATGTTTGCAAAAAATATACATTCAATGTAATAAATAGGTTAATTTATGAACTTTGCACACGTGAATTTTATAAATGTCTGCAACTTTATTCTTCTCCACTCTGCCATTGCTATCCAATGAAAATGTTATCCACTAATATTGGCGGTTGATAGTATTCTTGTGGATCAGGGTGTCACTATCAGCTAAGCGATACCAAAAACTTTGGACTCTTCACGCATGTGATTTCCGATCATTTTTATGTGGCATCCTCTTTCCTAGAAGTAGGTATACAGGCTGGATTTGACGTCATTTTTTACGATTGATTTTCTAGATGAATATTTTCATGTTTGGACAAAGCATTGCAGAATAAATGCATGAAGGCTTTCACGAACGGAATGATTATGAAGAAAATTGTTTTCCAGGTAAGCGTTACGTCTGGAAAAATCGAAATATGACCACGGCTACCTATCCCGGAAAACAATTTTCTTCGCTGCAGAATGGTTTATGTAGATTTCTTGGAAATGTTTTCAACAATGTACAGAAATTGTTCTTGCTGAAAAATAACTATCGCAAGTTCTAATAGTGAAACGAAAGTTAGTCGATGCCCAGTTGTATGACGTAATATAAATATGAATAATTACTACATAACTCGTACACAGTACATATAAGAACAAAAACAAACAAACAACAAGAAAAGCACAAACAAAGACGTATCCCATGGTACTTCCATAGCACTTTCATACAAAATTCCAATCCTCATTTCACTCCCTTATTGGTGGATTTTCGTAAAATCCTTTCTTCATTTCAATTTTCGATAATTTTTCGTGTCTCGCTCTTCCCAATTAGGGGTGTCGTGCACCTCATGTTGTCTGAAAAATCACATAATGTCGTTGAACTACGATTATTCATCTTAGAACACACAAACACCATTGACTCTACCCTTATAAAGGTCTTTTTACGTTATTTTTACGTATCGCTCTTCCTACCCCCAGCTCGGAGGATACCATGCCCCTATGTGATCTGATCTTAACGACAGTAGTAGTTTAATTACACACATCATCAATCCTAAAACTATAAACCCGATCCTATTTTCATTTTTTTAATATTTCAAAATTAGTTTTCAATTATTTTCACAAATGAACTCATTTCCACCCCCTTCTTAAAGGTCGCTAGTGGTGTCATTGAACGATAAGGGCTGAATTTAGACTTACACCATATCGGGTTTTTACTATGAACGCCGTTAACTGTGGATTCGTCACTGGCATATGTCATGTTCGATTATTTTCTCATGGCATCCCCTTCACTAGGGGTGCTGGAGTTTATGCGGGTTGATTGTGGACTTTGGCGTCTTTGGAAATGACATTACTGATAGCGATCCCGAAAACTATTATCCCAATATTAATATCAGCCATTTTCGTTAATTTTTATGTTTCAAACCCTTCTCATCCCCTTTCCAAAAAAATATATTTCGTCGGTGATCATGGACTTCGACGCATTGAGAGTGTGACTCTGCTCATCTTTGTCTTAAATAACTATATATTCAACAGTAATATCGGTCTTTTTTATTTTTAATTATTTTTGTCAGAAACCTTCGCGGGAGTGTACAAAACAATTTGCCAAAGTTTCATCATAACAATCGGATGAATGGTATATGAAATCATAAAGGACAAACAAACATTCATTCATTTATATATATAAAAGTAGAAATTAAAAATTATATTTGTTTGAATTCATTATTTACATGAATAACTATTCTTTTAGATATAAATTGATAGGAGAATACATATATTTTCACTTTGACCTTTCAAAAGTTCCGACGTTGCAACATAAATGTCTTACGGGTTAAGAGTTTTCTTATATTTAACTCCCAATGATAAAAATATTATCTTAAAACGCACAAAAAAGTAAAAGGTTGACTTTCATCAAAAAAATGTTTATATATAAGGCGAAATCATTTAAAAGAATCTGAGCATAATTAATAAATGGATACTCGTGAAGAATATTTTATATCAAATTAAAAAATTATAGTAATGTAAATAAATACTTCAATGGCAATTATAAACCAGTTAACAAGTGAATACAAGAAATTTAATCTATGAAAAATATTAGTTCCTTAGGTTTTGAGGAAATATTTTACTAGTAATTTCCTTTACATGAATTTCACCATTTGATGACGTTTCACCAATGATATTTCACCAAATAAATTACACTCAATTTTTGGTCCCTTTTTAACTTGCCGAATAATATATTCAATCTGTGTTACCACCGTATGTTGTGATGTTAAATCTCACATAAAATCATTTTAAGTATAGAGCTGGCTTCATTCTTCAAATTTTATATGTAAATTCTCTGTTGAGCGCTTCTTTGTGCTACATTCTTATATTATTCACATATTTTAATACCATTAAAACACCAATAATTACTTAGATACCTTATATCCAATATCTATTGTTCAATCATAAGTTCACTCTAACAAAGTGTCTTTGGCGTCTTTACAGTACTATCAAGAAAGCCTTATTATATTTTGTATGTCTTATTATAGTTTGCCAACTACCTCATCAACTACACGAAACTTAATTTTCTGTGTGATCATGTTCTTTCAACAATTTATCTTCTTTTCGTATGGTCTCTGCCTTTCCAGTGCTTGGAGCGAGTTTAATAAGAACACACAGAGTATGTAGATTACCTGTCGATGTTTGTATTTAGGACATGAAACATGTTCGATAAAACGAACAATGTATTACTATTACACATTTCCAAGCAAATATTTCAGCATATTCATTGATCGTAACACATGTTTTCCACAAATAACATACCCCAATTTTCTGCCTTTAGAAGTAACGTATAAAGGCTAGTCGATCATCGGGCTTTAGAATGCCAAACAATGGAGTTTGCTTTACAACATTGCTAAACCCATAGTATTTATAATATATTAAGCAACAGCAATAGGAAACTTCTGGCGGAGCATATTTTCCTGTTCCATGATGAAGTATAAATTATCACTTTAAAATGAAAAATACACGAATTTTTAAACAACAGGACGCAGATAATTTTATGTTTTAGGTTATGCGGTTCAAGTTATCGAGTTAATTCTTCCCCATACCCAAATAATTTGGAAGGATGAGAGGAGTTTATTAATTGTGAGGAACTGCAATGAAATTCGCCAAGTATCTACTTTAATTATGCAACACTTCCGTATCACTTCAGGTAGATGATTCTATTTGTGGAGAATTTAGTATGGAAGATGATATGGCAACTTGCATCAAGGGAATTGAGGCATGTAAATGGAAAAAGTTCTTAGTGCCAAAAACATGCTTTTACAAGAGACAATAAATGGATTAAACGACATAATTTTTGTAAATGGAAATTTGTGGAAAAATCATGAAATCACGTGTTTGATGTTACAAACTAATGGTACTCAAAACAATATTCAATTTCAAATTTTAATAAGTTTTGTTGAATCCATTGTAATTGACAAATAATTAAAATATGGAGAACATTCTAAGTGCCGCATGTGAATTCCAAACATACTTCGAATACAACGGATAGTCACCAAAAGATGTATGTACCTCAGCTAATAACCATCATTTTGTCTGGCGTTACGACAAACAATTGAATAAATAGTATAAAGATATTTTCCCGATCGATTTTACGTAATACACAATAAGGCAACAACTAGAAGAAGTAGGCAATATGCTACAAAATAAATATCTCAAATAAATGTTGTACTTATAAAATACCTTCTATCCTTATAAAAATAATTAAAATCCATACTTTACAGCAGTACTCTCGAACCAAACAAAAATATACTACTGCTACATGACACAAGATACAGCTCGGCACTAAGAACGGTATCTGTTTTTGTCTCGCGACAATGTAGACACTAGCGCTGAATTTTAACCAAGTTAAAATCACAGGAATCACTTAATCTGTTAACACAGCATTGGCTCTAATGACCTCGATGTTGACGAGCCCTAAAGAACCCCCCCCCAAAAAAAAAATACCCAGCATTGGCGTTTCCAAGAAGAACAATTTTCCCGAAAAAAAAACAGACATATTATTTCATTTTGGCCTTCAGAATGTTTTCCATAATCGCCTCAATTATACCGGTGTCGGTTTCCGTTCTTGTTGCGCACACGCTACACTAATGACACATAAATGATGTGCCGGGAAGATGATCAGTAGATAGATGTATCATGAGAAGGATTTTCACGAATATAATACCTACACATGATAGGAAACAGTTCCAGAAAACACGACGAAGAACCACATTGCACGTAGACCATAAAAATTTGTCTAGAATGGGAGAGGGAAACTTCAGCAGAAGATAGAATCGCAGTATGTGAAATTTTAGACCATAAAACTGCACCAAGAAGGGAATCGTGATGCTATCACTACACATTGAGTTCGGAAATTCTTTAGAAGACAAAATGAAATGTTTTTTCACGATTACCATTGCTTGTTTTATAAATAAACTCCGAACTAATTAATTATTCATTTCATACCAGACTAGTTGGGCGTAAAATAAAATTATTGCTTTACTAGCGTATTACCCGGCGTTGCCCGGGATGTTTTTAGACTCTTCTTCTTTCACACAGGAAAAAATTAAAATCTACCTATGTTGTAAGACTAATATGATTTTATTTATTATTTTCTTAAACATGATTACAGCATCTTAATTTTACAAATTTATAATAATGCGAAACTTTATTACATTCATCACTTTGAGTTTCACTTCCAGCAGCAAGAATAAATACATCTTTGGCTGAAACTACCCTTGAGAAAACAACACTTAGTTGTTCGTAAGAGAAACAAATCAAAAGACACTTCACCAATTATCCTAGCACCCCTTACGTATGCTGAACTTGTATTTATACGGCATCATGTAACTGTTTGTCAGAAATGCGACGAAATATATGAATTAAACCTTTCTTTTTCGATTGAACATTTTTCCATGACCCTCCCTTCTCCCTCCACCCATGGGGGTGTAGATCTATTTACACCCTCTCTTCCACTAACTCCAATGGTGGTCCAACTCTGACATAACATCGGAAGTGTCTACGCACCTCACCATCTCAGGTAGACCCAATGACCGGGAGCAACGCCCGTCGAGTTTTCTCTTCCGAGGCAAGACGTAACTCCAACATTTTCTTAAAACGCTTATCAAACCTAAATTATTCGTCCAAATTTCGTCCAAATTATACGTACGATTTTAAAACGTTTATCTTTTTTAAATTTACAGAACAAAAAACTCTTTTTGTCAAGGCCTTTTTTTTTTAACTTTATGAGGGAAAGCAAAAAGCCACTCATAATTGTTTTCTATCGCTTAAACAACGTAAGTGAATATTTGTTTTTCGACTTCACGATATTTATCGTCTAAAATCATTCTCTATCTTTATTTTCACACATTTTCAAAATGTTCTTCTCAAACATCTAAACTATCGCCTTTCCAAATTTTATCACGATTGGTTCTGTGGTTTACTCGTGAAAAAGTATATATATATATTAGTGTGAATTGCTTTTATTTATTACCTTCAACGACGTTTCACTTTATCAATCTTATTTAAGGTTCCTTCTGTTTTCCAACGAGTAATTGTTTCACATTTATGAATTTTTTAAATCAAATTTCACTAGGCAGTTGGGTTGAAAAATCAATTCTCTTCTTTAGAGCTGGCAAAACATACATCGCAAATAGAATATGCGATGTATTAAAACTCCCGGTTTTGTAGGGGAGTTCTTGTTGTGATACTGTTTTGTTGTGATACCTTTCATTTAAAGACATTATTATAAAGTTATTTCTGTAAATTGCGGTGTTTGATGTTCGTATTGTAACACTGACTGATTTATCAAGAGACAGAACTATTAAAGAAAGAAATTATAAATTTTAACCGGATGATGCTTATGTATTGTAGAGACTCACAAAAAGAGAATAGTAAAGGGATGATTTAGAGTGAAATACTTTTTTAAGAGTTTTTACTAAATACCGCGAACTAATGAAGATATCATCACTGTTTTTAATGTAATCGTGCCATTATTGTTTATAGCGAAGGGTAAATATTCAAACCACAAAAACTCCCTTGCGAAACTGGGTTGGGTCGCCTGGTAGTGTAATATAGCCTTCGTCGTCTTACATAAACGTAGTGAAATAAAAATGAATATTATATAAAATACTCAAGGTATTGACACCTCAATGAATTTTCAAATTATGAGCAAAGTAATTACATTAGTAGAGCCTCTGATCTTAAAGGGGAACACACCTAACGTGCTCTGACGGGGAACATTCAAAGTGCAGAGCGGAAAGCGACGAGAGAATACAAGACAAATGTCGGAGGCGCCCAAGAGGGAGCAATGGGTCTCCACTGCGGGACTGGAATCCTGCTGAGGTTTGGACTTGAGAATCCGATTTGGACTGAGGATCCAACCGCCAGACTACCCAAGACACGACGCCATGACGAGTGCATTAGGAAAGCAAACTGCCCGAGGGGAGTCGAGTCGGGAAATACGATGTGGGCTGGTACAAGGAATGGGCAGCTAATCCCAAGAGTACTCCGCCCACATCGACCCGTCATTTCCCTCCTACATTCGAATTATGTACGGGAACATTGTTTTCTGCAGCGTAGGAGTGTGGCTGGGAGGTGTCTAGGGGAATCCTTTTAGGTGTCGTGCACGGCACTCAATATGGCGAGCACGCACAACGCCTGTTTGCGAATGGATTCGTTGCAGGGGAGAGGCAACGGAGCTGCCCCCACCACCGATTTACCTGCCTAGCTGAAGTCGCTATGGGAACGACGTCTTGAGCGACCTATCGCGAATTAGAGGCATCCAGATGTGTGGAGTGAACACCCATTCACACTCGTGAAATGCGGACTTCATTGTATATTCATGCTCTCCATTTGGTACGTTTCTGCGAATATTCAAAAATATTATATTATATAAATTAATTAGAAATAGACTGGAAAACACATAAAAATCACTCACATATAGGTCGAAATTGTTTCGGCGTCTAGCCTTCCTCAGTCACGAAGGAAAAAGTTTAAATGTTTTTAATTTATAGAAGACAGTAGGGTTACTTTATTTTTGTCGAGAACTCCTTTGTAGTTAGCGCTGACGAGCGGTAACCAGGGATAACTGGAGGTGACATGGGGGTTTTTGGGGAAGGAATGAAGGGAGGTAAGGTTGGGGGAGGGGGAGGAGGTTGAGGTTGGTCAATTCTGGCAAGGAAACTCCATATGCGAGAAAGTAGTTTAATACTCACTAACGGTCGATGGCACGGCGACAGACAGTAGCGAGACTCGTATTCTGGAGGTCGGCGTGGTTGAACATGGCTCCAGTTGCAGGACTCAGAGATAGCAGGTCCGCGCTTCGGCACCGGGTGATCGACTCCCGCGCGCCCCAAAGGACGTCGTAGCGGTCGTTGAGCGGGACGGCTCATATGCGTGAACGGAGTGAGTCGTGACAGACTAGTGAGAGAGCCCGAGTCTCCTCCCGTGATATATTTATATCACTCTATAACCCGCGTCATACTGGCCTACTGACCTCGATATTGCCTGTGTCGTGTCATACTGTCCTCAATTAAAGTGACATGTGCGCCTCACAACATTTTCAAGATTTCCGCTATATATCTATTTGTACGAACAAACAAAAGACTACTAAATTATATAGAATAAAACTAAATTTCTGAAAATATTAATCTCATTAATGTTTTAGTTGTTCTGGAAAAAATAACTATTGCACTTCCATATCCGTCCAAAAACACTTACTGCATTCTTAATAAATATGCTCATTCCTTTTTTTATTTAAAATGTTTTGTTGACATTTAATTTATTAACATTAATTTAAAGAGTTATTTCTGGTATCTATCATGTTACTTTATAAAATAAATATACTTATCATTAATTTAAATATTTTAGAATTTTTGTATTCATTTTCGGTTAAGTCATTTATGAGCACTCGTCAGAGCCCAGGATTCCAAAATATTCAAAATACGTTTATATCACAATTCATTTCTTAGATAAATTAGGTTGTACCATTAATCTGAAATGTTTATAATCTCAAAATAATATTTATTATTTCCCTATTTTAAATAGTAAATTATTTAATTGAAAATATAAATCAATACCGTTGGATAAAACATTGAATGCACTCGCGATATACTCGTATAAAACTAGATTAACATGAGCGAAGAGTTCGCACACACAGTTAAATATTAACACACACACAAATAAATATTAAGGGAATGCAAATGTAACATATTGCATGTAAAGATTAAACTTTAGACTTCCTGTACAATACTGATAACATAAAAGGACCCATTTATTTTTCTAAGTCCCACGCTCTGACCAGTTTTGGATCTGTCAGGTTTGCAACGCCTCTCTCCTCTTGCTTCCCCTTCGACAGGGGAAGTTTCGTTCGACCAATCGTAGGTCTATTTGAAACGGCGCCCATATTTGGAAGACTAATAGTACCGCTGGTAAATCGTCACGAGATAAAATGTTTCATACACCGCTATTAAAGAAATATTTTGTATTTTTTTATTATACACATTTTGGACTTCTATAACAAAAATATTCTGTATATTCTTGACTTCAATAAACTTTACCATTCTCTATATTTAAACGACACCTCGAGATTCGTTGTCTCGCAAGGTCTTCATAGGCAATGTAAAAGATATTAGAGTTTCTGTAAAAAACGTTTGCGTAATACTGTGATAAAATATAGTTTTGAACAGAATTTGAAAATAATTGCAAGATATGGTATGGAATTGGTATAATTCGAATCACAAATTACTTATAAATATTCCTATAGAAAACTTTTGTATAAAATATGAATTAATAACACAAAATTTTATTTCTCGTGTTATAAATCACAATAAACCACTCAAGGAAGTAATAAATTACATGTTCTAATAATACAATGATCTACAATATAACACTGGTTGTAATCGTGCTGCATATAAAATCGTGATGTGAGATTAATATTACAAAAAACGTGTTTTAGACTACAACAAATATAACTAAAATTGAAATCTCTTTCATTAATTTATTCAAATGAAATTGTGAAATACAACAACAGATTCTTGTTTTCTTTCTTTGTTTCTACTTCTCTCTTTCTCCCTCTCCCTCTCTCTCTCTCTCTCTCTTTCTCTCTTTCTCTTAACCGTCACTGGATACACCGTCATTGGAGGTGAATTCGCGACTCAGGACGTTCGTGTGGGTGGAAGATTCCAAATACAATCTCCTATTCTCCTTTAAAAATAACATTAAAATGTCATGTCTACAAACACACTCTTTGGATTCTCACCATTGCTAAACGAAAAACTACGCGATGTAAGAGGAAATTATTTCACTGCATCTATACCAAATTTTACGGATAATGCGGATTAAACATATACTAATTACACTATGAATACAGCATATATAAGAAAAATAAAATAGTTGGAACAGTTTTTGAATATTTTTCAAAAGTATACT